>CM067345.1:27266810-27399310 GCA_034190875.2 Urechis unicinctus | reverse complement strand
AGGCTCTCCTTATCATTGCTAGGAGGCCAGTGGCTTTGTTAGCAGCTGCTTGAACATGAATGCTGAACTTCAGCTGATCATCCACCTGTACCCCCAGATCTCTCTCCACTTTGGTTTCTTCCAACACCACTCTGTGGTCAGCTGGTCCCATCTTATAGTCAAACTTTGGGCTGTTGTTTCCTAATCTCATGACTTTGCATTTGGAGGTATTGAACCTAAGCAGCCATATCCTTGACCATTCTTCTAGGCTGGCTAAATCGTCGGCCAGGGCCTCACAGTCGATAGTCTGAAGAATGCGCCTGGATAGTTTTGCATCGTCCGCAAATATCATAATCATTGAGTGGACTACATCTGGCATGTCGTTGATGAAGCAGGTAAATAATGTAGGTTCAATGACGCTGCCTTGAGGAATGCCACTTAGCACTGGTGCCCATCCAGATTTGGTGCCGTTGACTATTACAAGTTGACGCCTGTCAGTCAGGAAGTCATGGATCCACTCTAGGAGCTTACCAGATATACCATAGCTTCTTAGCTTTATCAAGAGACGTTGATGTGGAACGGTGTCGAATGCCTTTGCAAAATCTAAATAAATGGCATCTACACAGGATGCTAGGCTTTCATCTAGAATTTTTGTCCATACTTCGAAGACTGCCAACAGCTGTGTAGTGCATGAACGACCACTAATGAAACCATGCTGGCATGGGGAGAGGAACTGGTTCTCAACCATATGTGACATCACCGTGTCTCTTATGTGAGACTCAAGGAGCTTACAGAGGACGACCGTCAAACTAATTGGCCTGTAGTTTTCGATACTGCTCTTCGACCCCTTTTTAAAGATAGGTGAGATGTGGGCATCTTTCCATGCAGCTGGTATCTTCCCCTCTTCCAGCGATAGTCTAAATAACATGTATAAAGGTTTTGACAGCTCGTTGCTGAGTTCCCTGAGGACACGTGGATGTATACCATCAGGTCCGGCTGATTTGTCGATTTTGAGCTTGTTCAGTTTCTTCAGTACATCTTCCTGTGTGAACACAGCATCCGTCAGATGAGTGTCAAATCTTTTTTCATCACACTTGGGCATATTTTCAGTTGATTCTCTAGTAAAGACTCCACTGAAGAAGCCATTTAGTTTGTACTAGCAACTCCTCCCTCTGGTTTCTTAAGGTCGGGTACACCTGTTCTTGACTTTGTTTTGCTTCTTGCATATTTGAAAAAGGCTTTTGGGGTTTTTTTTGGCATCCATTGCTATATTTCTCTCGAAGTCTTGAACTGCCTTACGTGTTGCCCATTTGGCCTGATTCCTAGCTTTTGCATACCTTTTGTAGTCTTCTCGTTCCAGGGTTTGCCTGTATTTTGTGAATGCCTCTTGCTTGTGCTTTAGTTTCTCTCTCACTGTACTTGTCATCCACAAGGGTTTTTTGTTTCCTCCTTAAGGAACAGAGGTGCACGTGTTATAGGATGAAGTGTCAACAGAGGTGCACGTGTTATGGGATGAAGTGTCAACAGAGGTGCACGTGTTATGGGATGAAGTGTCAACAGAGGTGCACGTGAGTAGTATAGGTAATAGCGGTTCCAGCGCACTCGCGCAAATAGAGACCTACCCACCAACGATAAGGAATCCCCCCACTTCAGAACATCATTCACCCACTTCGACTATTCTTTTCGGGTCCTAAGGTCTCAATAGCTGCCAAGAGTTGGAGTCTCCGGACGGCGGAATAAGTGGCGGGGAGCCTCTCGGCAGGCCATGAGTCACAGGGGAGAGGGTGGCCCACGAGTTGCAAGGGAAGGGACCACGAGTCGTAGGGGTAGGGGCAGAGGGAACCGCTATTACCTATACAACCAACCTCCAGGGTCTTTATCCATAGAGGTCCTTAAACATAAACATTCCGGGGCCGGGACCACCCGTGTAAGTTCCATTTTTCACGCGGTCGAGGTCCTGCATAAACTGGGTAACCTTAGCGTCGTTCTTCTCGATAAAGTCTGGATCGGGACGAGCGGTTATCAATCTCATCGTAAAGAGCTTCCAACAGTAGAAAGCCCCCGCCGGCCTCTCCGTGGTCCCACTCGGTCTTCCCAACCAAGGACCGTGATGCTCCTGTTCCACATCCAGGCAACTATTAAGCCTCCCATTCGCGCCATAGTCACCGTCTTCGAGGCCCTCAATCGACGCCCACTCCCAAGCCACCGTCTCCTTATACTTCTTCCGATCCTTGTGATACACCTGGTTATACGCCTCAGCCCTCCCCAAGTCCTCAAAGGAGCACAACCTGAAAACGCAGTCAACAAACACCCCGATGGTCGCCATCCGACTGTGTTGCAACCCCAACAGAACCTGAGGCTTATACATGTACGGAATCACTCTCCCAGGACTCCGAGTGTATAGGGGCACTTTATCTCGAGCAGCACAACCTCCTCAGGATGCCCCCGACAGACGACGTCCACCCCACCCCCAGTCACCCCACCGGTCACCCCCTGTGAACTTGCCCGCCGGATCGGTAGCACACAAAAGTCAACCGGAGAGTAGGCCGTTGCGCCGCCCTGAATATATATATTGTTTCCGTAGACCTTGGTGTCGTACACCTTCTCTAATACCGCTGCCCCTCTGCCCCTACCCCTGCGACTCGTGGTCTCTTCCCTTGCGACTCGTGGGCCTCCCTCTCCCCTGTGACTCATGGCCTGCCGAGAGGCTCCCCGCCACTTAGTCCGCCGTCCGGAGGCTCCAGCTCTTGGCAGCTCTTGAGACCTTAGGACCCGAAAAGAATAGTTGAAGTGGGTAAATGATGCTCTGAAGGGGTGGGGGGGATTCCTTATCGTTGGTGGGTGGGTCTCTATATGCGCGAGTGCGCTGGAACCACTATTACCTATACTACTACGTGTTATGGGATGAAGTATCAACAGAGGTGCACGCGTTATGGGATGAAATATCAAGAGAGGTGAACGTGTTATGGGATGATATGTCAAGAGAGGTGAACGTGTTATGGGATGATATGTCAACAGAGGTGTACGTATTATGGTATGAGGTGTCTACAGATGTGAACGTGTTATGGGATGATATGTCAACAGAGGTGCACGTGTTATTGTATGATGTGTCAACAGAGGTGTACGTGTTATGGTATTATGTATCAACAGCGGTGTGTATGTTATGGGATGAGGAACCATCAGATAAGTATGTGTTATGGGATGAGGAACCACCAGAGGTGTACGTGTTATGGAATGAGGTATCAACAGATGTGTACGTGTTAAGGGATGAGGAACCATCAAAGGTGTACGTGTTATGGAATGAGGTATCAACAGATGTGTACGTGTTAAGGGATGAGGAACCATCAAAGGTGTACGTGTAATGGAATAAGGAACCCCCAGATGAGTATGTGTTATGGGACGAGGAACCATCAGATGTGTAGGTGTTATGGGATGGGGTATCAACAGAGGTGTACGTGGAATAGGATGAGGAACCACTAGATGTGTACGTGTTATGGAATGAGGTATCAACAGATGTGTACGTGTTATGGGATGCGATGTCAACAGAGATGCGTGTTATAGGATGAGGTATCACCAAAGATGTGTGTGGTATAGGATGAGAGTCACCTTGGGTGTATGTTGTATGGGATGAGGTATCAACAAAGGTGTACGTGTTATGGGATGAGGAACCATCAGAGGTGTACGTGTTATGGGATGAGGAACCATCAGAGGTGTACGTGTTATGGGATGAGGAACCATCAGAGGTGTGCGTGTTATGGGATGAGGAACCATCAGAGGAGTATGTGTTATGGGGTGAGGAACCATAAGAGGAGTATGTATTATTGGATGAGGAATCAAAAGAGGTGCTCGCGTTATGGGATGAGGTGTCAAAAGAGGTGCTCGCGTTATGGAATAAGGTGTCAACAGAGGTGTACTTGCTATGGGATGTGATGTCAGCAGAGATTCGTGTTATAGGATGAGAGTCACCTTAGGTGTATGTTGTATGGGATGAGGTATCAACAAAGGTGTACGTGTTATGGGATGAGATATCACCTGATGTGTGTGTGAGGGGAAGGGGCGGTAGTGTGAGGTGTCAACGGAGGTATGTGTGGTATTGAATGAGACGTTTCCAAATGTATATGTGGTGTTACAGCAGCCGTGTATGGTATTGGACCGGATGTTGCAACGGTGTATGTAGTATGGAACGAGGCGCCAATAGCCCAACAGACCAAGAGTCGATCGGGTACTCCCTTCTTGGTCTAACGGGACAACCCTCCGTTTATCGGTAGATTGACAAACGTGCTTAACTTATCACGTTACAAATACTTACTGAGAAGAATTTAAAGCCACCAACAGTGAGAGTATTGACTGAATTTAATTGATGTGGGTTATTTTTTTACCAATATCCGGGAGAACACTTGATATTCGATAATTTTCTAACTTTTCGGCGAAATTCCACTCCGAATTCTGGTGGGAAGAATTCCCTAGAACTTCCGGTGCCAACAAACCTGCAATTCGTTGTCGTTAACGACCGCGTGGAATTTGCTGAGTTGTAATCGTACCATTATTGTCATCATCTGTCTGATTATACTTTTCACAGGTGAGTCAATTTATACTAGATGCATACCTTACAACTTTCCCACCCAGTTGCCCTTTCCTCTCCTTTATTCGGCTGCATAATAAGTCTGTTTCAAACCAAAGAGCGATAATACAGATGGGAAATGCTGGCGAGAACATAGGCAAAAATTTTATGATCTTGTTTCTTTTCAACGACACCCGCAGTCAATCATCGGCTGCCAAGGCTGCTCTCCACACTTTGGCGGCCCAGGAGGCACGAAGGGAGATGGTACAGGCCAGGTTCAATGGAGCCAGTCCCCTCTCATCCCTGCATTCTCCTGTCTCAAAGGAAAGGCTAGATGTTTTCTCGTGGCATGCCATCCACAAAGAAGCAAGTAGCACACTTCCTTTGCTGGTCAAAGTGCTGGAGGTAGCAATGCCATCCACCAAAGTTATGGCTCGGCATTTTACCAGAGGACCGCGCACCGAAAGAAGGCAAGTACTGTCTCTCTTTGCTACTTAGTCTTCTGTTCATCATTGAATGAACTTGATTGTTTCCGTTCCTATCTATTCCTGTCTTACACTTACATCGGATTTAAACCTGACCGATCATGGTGCTGCTGTGAATATTAACAAAGTCTGCTCCTTCTTTGACTGTGTAGATTTCTAACCGAGGAGGAGGCGCTCCAAAAGAGGAACGCTCGGCTTGCTATGATGCTGGGCATCATTTTTTACAGCCGCAATCCTCGGCGGTATAGTTTCATACAGGCCATGATGAGTGTTGACCTCTGGTTGCAAGGCGCATCCCATGCAACTGTCCGCAGCCTCAATTTTCTGGGAGTGTCACAGGGTGTGGATGCAGCACGCAACCATGTCGACAACATCAGGGCTGGCTCTGACCAGAAAGTAGTGTCTTGGAGGCTAGAGGCAGAGGTGTGTGTACTGATACTGATACCACAATTTTGCTAGTTGTAAAAAAAATCATGAGGCCCTTTGCTGCATAGAGTAGGACACAATATTTGAGTATTTGTCTGCATAGCTTTATAGCTGCTGTTCCGAAGAGACAGGTTATCAACTTTGTGCTGTGTCTGTGTTAATCAAGGCCAGTTATGGACAACAGACGCGACGGCGCCTCTCTTTGCAACACAACCTGCAATGCAATGGGATAATAGACTCAATCCCACATTATCTGATCATTATGCTCAGGGATGATCAAGCATTGTCATGGCCTCTACACCCCCGTTCAGGTACAAAGATGCAGCCAAATGATCGGACCCTTTAAACGTGAGCTAGAGAGGCTTTTCCAGGTGTGTCCGGGTGAAGCACAGCACAGGAAAGGCGGCCCCAAGTACCGTGAGGATATTGCCAGCTTTCTGCGAGAGTACACCAGTGATGGCCTGTTTGATTACTGCCCACCACGCAGCCATTCCGCCTTTCCCAACTTTGCAAGGGGAACTGGAAAACTTCGAGATTCTGTGCATCTTGGTGAACGGCTGAAAGAGCTGAGCATTCAGATGGACAATTACCGGAAACTGGAAGCTTTTGAGAGCTCCTAGTGTTTTTAGCCATCTGAACCTCTAGTGGCTCTTGCTACAACCTTGTACAGCATTGACTCACGCAGCGGCACCTCTTCAAACGGCTCTTTTCAGAGCCACCTTGTCTTCACACGGCTCTTTTTAGAGCCACCTTGTCTTCACACGGCTCTTTTCAGAGCCACCCTCTTGACACGGCTCTTTTTAGAATCACCTTGTCTTCACACGGCTCTTTTCAGAGCACCCCCTCTTTTTGGAAGATGCTTATGTTGCTTGTTGCACTGTTTATTTGTGTCTATTATTGTCTATATTTATGTTCCTACCAAGCCTTTGATTTGAGGCAAAAACTATATGGCCTGTCAATGCTCTAGGTATACAGTAGTTGCTACTAGCTAGTATTTTGCGCGCCCGGTGCGCCCGCGTCTGCGCCGCAACGAGTTGGTTTCGAAGTAATTTGTGCGCACATAGCGACGAATTATTTCCATTGAGTTTAGACCTAAGTCACACCTCATGTACCTCACAATCCAAGTTCAAATATAAATGACCTAAGGTTCAGAAAGAAAATAAACTTCCACTTGGTCTCTGGCCTGCGCTACGCAAGATCAAGATGAAATCTAAAGGATTTGTCTATGATTTTTTTTAAATATCTGTTCATAGTACATATATCACTGCACCATATTACCAAGTTTTGTTCAAAACTCAGTGGTCAAATTTTTTTATGGAGGTTTATTGTAATACACCACACCCAGGGAATACAACCAAAAGCCCATTGTGGCATCCCATCGACTACACGGACCTATGATTTGTTAAAATAGTACATATATCACTTAGATAATAACTGCACTATACTACCAAGTTTAGTTCAAAACTCAGTGGTCAAATTTTTTTATGGAGGTTTGACGTCATTCTGGAGAAAAATTTACATTAAATTCATAAATGGCTTGATTTTTTTTTTGTAAAGCAGATATTGTTCAGTCTGTATGTCAAATATAATGTAATTCGCAGCATGAATTTCTCTGTAGAACCAAAACATTATCAAAAACGCATAATTCCCATTGGCTTAACATGTGGATCTTAAATCAGCCTTCCTCAGAAATTTACATCAGTGACCCATACTTTTTTCATTTTATACTTCGTAAGCTTTATATACGAGCTTGCTTTCTGCAAAAAATCGTGAAAATCTATGAACGAATCTAGAACTGTCGCAATTGTCTTTAAATAGGGTTCACGTGGCGCGGAATTACGGTCGGTCTTGCCTATGTTCTAACCGGCCTATGTTGTGCAATCTCGCCGCCATATTGGAATAAAGTCGGAAAAGTGAATCGCCTCCCACATTTTAGGCAATTATTCATATTAACAAGTTGTCACGATTCCTGAGAATCAAACGCGATGCATAATACTGATTGCTTTTTAAACTGACTTGTTAAATATAGTTGACATCGTGAAGGTAAGGTTTTATCATACAATGTTCTACTTAGGTAATGCGCACGTCGAGAACCAAGAGGGAGCGCAAGCTCCACTTGGTTCATAAGAGCTAGGCGCCAATAGTGATGTATGTGGAATGGGATGAGGTGTGATCGTGGAAGTATGTGGTATGTGATGAGGTGTGATCGTGGAAGTACGTGGTATGTGATGAGGTGCGATCGTGGAAATATATAGTATTTGATGAGGTCTGATCGTGGAAGTACGCGGTATGTGATGAGGTCTGATCGTAGATGCATGTTGTATGGGATGAGATGTGATCGTGGAAGTACGTGGTATGTGATGAGATGTGATCGTGGAAGTACGTGGTATATGATGAGATGTGATCGTAGATGTATGTTGTATGTGATGAGATGTGATCGTGGAAGTACGTGGTATGTGATGAGGTGCGATCGTAGATGTATGTTGTATGGGATGGGGTGTAATAGTAGTTGTATGTGGTATGTGATAAGGTGTGGTCGTAGATGTATGTTGTATGGGATGGAGTGTAATCGTAGTTGTATGTGGTATGTGATGAGGTTTGATCGTAGATGCATGTGGTATGTGATAAGGTGTGGTCGTACATGTATGTTGTATGGGATGGAGTGTAATCGTAGTTGTATGTGGTACGTGATGAGGTGTGGTTGTAGATGTATGTGGTATGAGTAACGACGTATGTATGCGACAGATAACGAGGAGTAACGACGTATGTATGCGACAGATAACGAAGAGTAACGACGTATGTATGCGACAGATAACGAGGAGTAACGACGTATGTATGCGACAGATAAAGAGGAGTATCGACGTATGTATGCGACAGATAACGAAGAGTAACGACGTATATATGCGAGAGATAACGAGGTGTAACGACGCATGTGTACGGCAGATAACGAGGTGAAACGACGTATGAATGCGAGAGTGTGACGACTTTTACAAAAATAGAATATTTCCGATTCAGTATCAGGCGAATCATACAGGATACACCAGTATGTACGCAGCAAATACTTCGTTGCTACCACGTTTGAAAGCGCTAGATATATCGGTATTACCACTTACACATACACCATATGATGCGGACGTGGATGGTTATGTTATTATAGATGCAGGTGAACTGCATATCCAATTAAGACACAATGACACAGCGAAATAAATAATTCATACATGAGCCTCA
This sequence comes from Urechis unicinctus, assembly GCA_034190875.2. NCBI lineage: Eukaryota > Metazoa > Annelida > Polychaeta > Xenopneusta > Urechidae > Urechis > Urechis unicinctus. The sequence goes on along the minus strand of CM067345.1, from coordinate 27,390,631 downwards.
TGATTGCAAAATGCATCTGAGGTTATTTCCAGTCCATCATTTCCCCGGAAACATAGCTCCATTCAACTCCAGGGCATTAACAGGATGCTTGGAAAATATATTTCTTGCTTTGCGTTCGCTAAGCCAAAAGACACCAAGAGGTAAGTTTCCTGCACCTGTGGCCAGATTGACGTAAAAGGGGAGAGAATGTTTTTCTGATGTAACAAGAATGTGAAGTGCATCAGCGTTAGTTCTTTTACTATACATTGTTCTCAGTAAGCAATTAACAACGTGATATCTGCACAAAATCCACATCTTATTATACATCATTTGTTGGTTATTTCTGATGCGCTTGCCCATTAGTCAGCATGATCACAATGCACATGGCGCTATCATCACCAGCGCTATGAGGATGAGGACCGTGGGATGGGCGAGATGGATAAGTGTGATTCCATTGGGTATTGTAAGGTTCGCACGTAAATGTTCCCAATTTAAGTCTATGTTGTATTTAAGTGTACGTTGCCCAAACGATCCGGATCATGCTTTAATTGTCAATGCATTGTTATCACATGTAACATCGGCCTACAATCTAGGTCATATTGACTACACTGTATCATCATAATTTATGCTCGATCACTTCAAATTTCAGCAGGTCTTCAAAAGCAACTTAGCCTCAAGCGATCAAACATTTCTGTCATCCCAGGTAACAGTGAAAAGCTCATAGATCAATAACACGCCTACATAGTCACGACTTATCTGTGCAACGTAAGGTCTATACAGCATGGTATCGTACCGTCGTTTCGTTTCAGTGACAAATTCATTTAGGCTCTTGTTATTGAAAGAAAATACAGGCTCCTGTTTGATATAAACACATCGAATGCTATTATATCTAACGTCACTCTCTGGACCATCCTTCGCAGCCCTTATTCGTTCGCACAGTCCGTTACCAGTGACCTGAATGTTTTATTCAGTTGCACATATTTGTGTATCTGGCTGCATTAAATCGCGCAAATGGGAGCTTTTTTGTCTCCATTTATAGTGCTTTCTGTATATGTAAACCGCTTGTGAGCCGTTTTCTATTTAGCACAAGCCACACGATGAGCAATCAGTGAATGAATGGTGGTATCTCTATCAGTTAGTTCTGCTCAGTCTCATCATACATCGCTGTCTGGCGGCAAATGAACCGTTAATTCGGAATCTAGCGATCCATGAGGAATCCCTGTGGCGTGAAGGAAGGCGTAATTGGGAGGGCATCAGCAACACTTGTTTGTTCACCCTGAGGTAGTGCTTCTGTTGAAGTAAACCTACGCCCATCTGGTTATTGCTTTTAACCATTAGTCATGAAGTGTATTATTGCAAATAGTCAGCACACGTAAGTGGAAGAATATCAAGAGCGAGGGTTCCCGAAACCACTAGATCAACAGACCTATGGGCAGTAGAGGCCTCTTCTATCCCCCCCCCCCGGGGGAGGCACTTAAGTGTATAGAGGTAGTATATATGTGCCGCGCGACGGGGTATGTTTCGGCCTCTCGTCTTGTACGACGGGTTTTTGGGCCTCATACTTGTACGACAGTGTATGTTTTTCAGCTTCAATCTGTACGACGGGTTATACATTTGCATAATACCTTGTACGACGGGTTATGCTTTTGGCCATTTTGACCTTGTACGACGGGTACGGGTTTTCGAGGTCCCGCGGCACACCCCTATCCAGAATAAGGCCAAGTGCCCCCAATCCTCCCCAATTAAGATGACAAGGGGCTGCTTGCTTAACAGTCTCCTAGGATACCGAGCCATATTCACTGATTGAGATTGCTGTAGAATGGTTTGCAGGGTTTTCCTGCGTTGCTTTTTTCAAGTACCTGTCAGCCTTATTTTCCACAACGTTTAGCGACGCCATGACGCGCAGGAAGCTTTAGGAGAGCAGTAGGCTTTCGTTGACGTCTATGAAGACACTCGTTACGTTTGATAAAATAATCATTATTTATGCATTATTTCTCGTAAATAGTACAAACCGTGTTCCAAATCTGAATAATGATAATTTGTGTTAAATTTCGGTGTAACATGCATTACTGGTAGAACCATAAGTCATGCTAAATTGATGATGCATTGTTCTTCATAAGTTCAAAAGCGATCAACGTTATGCTATTCTAATCATTGATCGTGGTGAAACAGTACGTCAGATATCAATTTGGCAAGAATACTCAAAAAGAATGTTGTGTGTTGGGAAAGCGATGTCCAGTTAAATAGTATGTAGCGTCAATTTCCAACCCCACAAGAAACATTCCCGAAACATTCCCGTATTGGGAAAACACTTTTTACGCAAAACTAAAAGGCTCGCATCGACTTGATTGGTAAAAATTGAGAATGGCAAAATATTTACAATCACTATATTGAACGAAACACTGTGTGCCACACGTTTTCCTTTGGATAGTTAGCACGCATGAACAAGCGGATGGCCACTGAGAAGCAAGGGGATTCATTCTCAACGACTGTTATGAAGCCCTAGGCCATATCTCTTCAACAACCATGCGGCTGATGTCATTAACAGGCTCTGCTGTGAGGGCTGTGTGGCGCCTCACTTGCGCCGCAGACAGAATAACGGTGGTCGATGCGGGCAGAATCCTTAAGCATTGTAATAATAACTTAACTTAAAGGTCAACTACAAAGATTTTTTTTATTCCATTTTTCCAGAGTTCTATGTTTTAAAAGGGTATCGTGACCAAAATAAGGTGACTGCGCGCGCTTTTTTTCTTTAAGAAAAATGATTTTTAAATGTATATTTCCCACGTCGAATCTGACAAGATACCGCTCGGTGAAAAATTCGTGAATTTCCGTACAGTGACGTCATTCAGGTTGTTTGCGAATATTCATCGCCATCTTAAGCCTTCCCGGTTGGTTGACATTCGTGTGACTAACTCGTCTTTCTTCACGGTCTGGTGCGTTTTTCTTGGTGTGGATTATACCTTATTGTTGTGCGTTGGTTGTCGTCGGAACAATGAGAAGTCAGGCGTGATTTTTTTTTGTTTCTAAAAGACATATGCGCCGCATATGGGTGTCGAAAGTCAAGCGTAAACACTGGAGTTCTTGCCCTTATAGTTATACGACAGTTCTATGTTCTGACCATTTCGAGAAAAGTGCTTATGAGACTGACCGCTCAAAAGTCTAGGATTTCGGAAGAAACCTAGGCTCCGAAATGGTATTGGCAGCTGAGCAGATAGATAAATCAAGTGACAGTGGTGAATCACAGACTGAGGTGTCACACTCAAGTACTGCCGATGTAGGCTAGGCGAAGAAACTTCGCCTGTCAGCGTCCGCGCTGTTTGCTACACCAGGGGCGAGTGCCTTGCCGTCTGCCGACCATGAAGCTTGCTCTCACTTGTCATTAGGGGTGAAGGCAAATGTTTTGGTGAGTGTCACAAGGCAACTGCATTATTATATATGATGAAATGCATTGGCAGGGATAACTTCTGTTGTATGTATCCATGTGTCTTTTCAGAGTCAATTTGTAAACATTTACATCCTTAAAGGCTATGATGAATGAAATTGTAGCATACTTATTGTATTGATACCATAGATGGCTGACAAGTCTCTACAGACACAGAGTTCTATCTTTCCTGGGATAAAGAAATATTCAAGAGGTACCCAAGTTGGTCCATCTCACCAAAAGTGTCACCAGGGGCACCCAATATGAGCCCTAGGAGGAATCTGGTGGACAGCGATGATGAGATGGAAACTGACCCTGACCACTTATCTGTTCACTGACGAAGTGATGATGCTGAGATGGAAACTGATGATGACATGGCGTTTGAAGAACTGTTAGGTAAATGTTGTTTTGTTTGTAGTGTAATCACAGGGTTTTATTTTTGATGGAAGAAAAATTTAGCTCACAGAATGCTTATGTACAGTGGTGTTGATCTGGAGGATGGCCCTAGTCAGAATCAAAGATACCGGGGGAGTTTTGCTTGTTTTGAAACAAATCGGCGTGAATGGACACCGTAAGATGTGGGATTGCCAACTTTTTACAGGAGCTATGCCCGCAGGGAATTTGTTTATGGCTTCAGGGATTTTTGTTAGTGGCAGTAATGCTATTAGTACCAAGTACCAATTTCTTTTGGTGTGAACATGCATTAATCTAAAATGAAACACATGTTATTTTGACATTTATTACCAAACCTGAATAAGTTTTATTTGCACAAACATTGTTACCCAATAAAAAATTGGCATATAATATAACTTACTTATTATATGACTATCATAAAATATGAATATCATTGATTTGCTTCAGACTATGTACATCAGGTGCTTGATCTAAGGCAAAAATATCCAAGCTACAGACTTGCTGAGGTCCTTGCAGATGACAGGACTGTCCCACCACCTATTGCCTCCCAGTACGAGAAACCTGTAAAGGATCTTCTCGTAGGTGCTCACAGGTGTCGATTCAACCTGACCAAGAAATCTTCCGCTCCATTATAGATAACCTGTATATTTGCCGCCCGGGTCAGGGAAGGATTTTCTAACAGCTGTTACCACACAGGCTGCCAGCACTTTCCTGTTTCTTTTGCCCAGTCTGTGCCATATCCAGAGTGTAAACTGTCGGTAAGCTAGATACCTGAATAATCTGAAGCAATATGTCAATTAGTTGTCTATGGTTTTAAAATAAGTTAAAAAAACAATTGTCATTTGTCAACCATTCCCTCACTTCATAATTTTATTGTAAGCTCTGCCTCTGGATTTCATGTAACTGGCATTATTTATTCTTGGCTATGTAAAATATATTGTAGTTCATCAATATGAACACTGAATATTTTACACAGTGGAATTAATGTTCCCTTTGTAATAAATATGATTGTTCAACCTCAAACCATCCTTTTTGGTAGCAATAATGGCTAACTTACTCATTGTAGAGACCCCATCTCCAACAGGTCTGTCCATTTGAATAGATTCAAATTTGGACACTTCCAGCACATTTTTATTCATGCAGCTAGCCAGGAATCTGGGATGCTTGGTGATGCATGTCCATTCGTCCGTTAGAGCCATCACTCTCTCCAAACTTCTGTGGCTGTGTCCATTGGGATGCAGTAATGACATCTACACCTAAGTTAGAGAAATAATTAAAGAGTCATTGTAAATTTATATTTGTGGTACAATGAATGAATATAAAAGGAAAATACTTTATAAACTGCTAGCAAACATCTGTCCACAATATTCAATGTTCTCAGGGTACAATGACAAAGCTACATTCACTAGCCAAGTACTATTTGTTGTAGTAGTTAGGTCTGTCAACATACCATCCTCAACTTACAGAATGTGTAAATTTATTGGGTAAATGAAACTAACGATATTTTTTTACCAGTTAATATAGTTCAATAAAGCTTGGGAAGGGTATTCTAAAACTTACCATTCATCGAAATCTTTTGTTGATTCTTCATCCGAAGCGGACCCTTGAGTTAGACTTAATTAGACCTCCCGGTGTCATTTCGTAGTGTGACTTGGATTTTTCAACTCCCGTCCGTATTGGCTCAAATAAATAGTCATGGACATGATTTGCCCCAATGTTATGCTATGGGGACTCGTAAACTTCATCAGAAGACGACATGGCTTGTCAAAACGGTGTAATTTTAAAATCCAAACAATCGTTTTTCGCTTCGCTCGCTCGCTCGCAGTCAAATTCTCTTGGAGACAGCGCAGCAGGAATGACGTCACGCAACGTGCACCTAGCGGCCAACTGAGGCAAAATGGCATCGAGAAGATGGCTTCGAATTTTCTTCCGAATGAAACCTTATCGGTGGATTTTTAGTACTTATGCATGCCGTTGCAATGAATTATGGTCCCCGTTGGTTTATGAGTTATTAATCTTCAATTTGAAACACATTATAAAGAAATGATGAAAATCGTTGTAGTTGACCTTTAATATGGAATCGTCCGAAATAACAAAAACGTCGCCAAACGTTTTGTTATTCGTGTTTGAAGGGTGCTATAGTATCTATCGCTGCACGGCACCATTTGGGTGAGACAGAAAGGCTCTTGTTACTAATCAATCGCCCAAATACCAGTAAATTACTTTCTGCGGGAACCAAACGGTGAGTTACAGAAATACTGGATGAAATAAAAGATACTCTTCGGTCTGTCCTTAATTCACTCTGATGTGATGTATTCACACATGGGCCGTTCCGTAACGTTCCCACCTTGAGTCAGCCTGCACACAATGTAGTTATTGGAATCTCTTTGAATGCCCGTTACATACATATATCTCAAATTTAACAGTTCCCTTTGAATGAGATTTTTTTGCGTACTATTCGACGGGCTGCAACCGTATCTGATATGTTTCAGCCAGCAGAAGGTTATTGTGGCGTGGTGTTTTACTGCCTCGTTTTCGACCTGTTGGTTGCGCATTTGATCCAGAGGTGTGATCCAATGACAGTGTGGAATTTTCGCCCCAGGGGCGCGGGTTTCGCAGCCCTGTCTTAGCATCCTTATATATCACCACAGCGAAATCACCTCAGCGTTAGAAACGACGTTTGAGCCCAGAATTTCATTTATATCAACCATCAATAATGGCTGAATATCGTGACAAAGACAAACCTGTTTTATGCTAATCGGTTACATTAAGAAAACATATTTGGTTTCCGCGTTAGACGAGGATAATGCAGCGTGTAATAATACCCAGGCATATGTTAAGTAACTTAAAACTAAAAGAATCGATCGAAGGTCATGTGAGTTGATGATTAACCTCAGGGGATTGTCTGAGTAGCCTCAATGTACCCGGGCACTCGTTTGCGCTAAGTCATAAACCCGTAGAAGTTTATGTTGATTGACACATAGATAAGTCCAAGAAAGGGTATAACTAATTCACAAAAGCATTGTTATATTGTACAAACACCCACTTAACGCGCGATATATTTGAATTTAACATGCACCTCTCTCTCTCTCTCTCTCTCTCTCTCTCTCTCTCTCTCAGCGGCCTACTAAATTACTTATGTTTATCATGTACAAATCACGAAACAAACGGCAGAAAAATGTCCTATTTTATGATAGCACCTTGCCTTTGACATAGCGATATACTGACATAATCAATTTCATACTTATAGGGTAAGTAAAATAATTCTTAAATTATGCACTACAGTTATACAGATTACGGCTCGCGTTATATCTTCTATTCTATAATAAAGTTCATCAGAGTGGAAAAAAACATCAAGTCATACAACGTTTTGTTTGGTATCCCATTTGCTAGAATGTGTGACTGCAAGACTGATTCAGACTTCCATTTAGCCAAACGACGTTGCGTGCTATGTCTTTTTTCAATAGACAAAAAGCGACGTTGCAGTATTGGTATAGAATGTAACTGTGAATCGTAGGTCAGTCGAGACCAATACAAAATTAATATTTGAAATGCTCTTGGACTGCAATTCATAGACATTGCATTTTCCATGCACTCAAAACAATAAATGTTTGGTCACTGGACACCAATGCATAGTAAATATTCAAAAATTTATAGGGCTAGAATTTAAAGGCACTGGATTTTCTGTGGACTCAAAACATTTCAATTTTGTCATCATGAAGTATTATGCATTGTGTGCTTCAAGGAGATAAGGAATATATTGATGACGTCACTATTCGAGAGTCTCCTCGGGATAATCTAGCTGTTTGCTGTTTCAGACAACTGTCCAAATATTTTACGATTACGCAATATCGTCAATTAGGTTATAATGCACTATTAGTCGCAATACGAATGCATGATATTAAATTAAAAGTGAAACAGTTCCCGGCAAGATATCAACACACTTGGCCATCATCATTTTATCGACGTTGCTGCTGTTTTTATTTCTTTTCGTTGGAACTAGGTCATGCAGATTACACAGGCCTTAGGATTGATCTTTTCGAGTAAGTGTCGGAAAGTGGTTAACGGTTGAGGGGCATTTTGTGATGGGCCTGCAAAGATGGAATAATGACACTAAATTTCTTCATTTAGCTGATGGGCCACAAATCTTTACTTCAGTTGCTTTGTGCGATGAATACCTGCCAGCAATGCATTATAAATGACAAGAAGCCCTCATGGGACCCACGCTGTCAGATTAAAGATTGTCTAGAACAGATGTGTGTTCCCGCTGTTCGCGGTAGCTGCTCTCATGAGTCCCATAGTTTACGGGTCTAAGTAATGTTCAACTGCATCAGCTGGAAATAGTTTTGTGTGATTAGTGTCAACATTTGCTATCATAGTGCTACATAAATGGCTATGTCAAAACCTAATTGTGTTTTTGAATCGTCTTTCACCAGTCCGATATATTTTCGTGATTATATGAGTATCTGATCATCGACGGCTACAGCCGTGTAACAAAACAACGCCCGTACCGGGATGGTTCCAGGCAACGCAATAATTGTTCAGGTACTTAAGATCTGTTTACTAGCGGTAGTCAGCATGGAAATACAACAAAATATTTCCATCTGAAATGTCGAATGTTTATCTTTATCGGGACAGTAACTGATTCAAATCTGCGTTCTAGGAGCAGCAAAACCATCTTACGACCATTTGAGTCGCACCCAATAACTGCAACCGGATTTGATTTTGATCAGTCTATTTCGGCATAAAGTAAATTATACAAAGTAAGAAGGACTCTAACTGTCACAGAATTTTTTTTACAACGGTGATTTGGTGACGGTATAGATGTTTATAGCATGACTAGAATAAGTGATACTCATGCAGTGGTTATTATGGAACACGACTACAAGGAAGTGATGTTACAGCCTTTGTCCAGTTTGCCATTTAAGGAGCGCCATGACGACCAGTATCAACATGGAAATGATGACGCGAACTGAATCCGCTATAACTTGCCTGATGCACTAGTTTTATGGTTTGGTCGTGTGGCATCTCGCATTTGCATATGTCTTTGTTCGGTTCGGGCTTTTATCCCGTGTTGGTCATTCCAAATACGACAACACCACCGACACTGCATCAGCATTTGCCCGTGAGCGACGTACGTGCTTTTCATACATAATCCACAAAGTTTGTTAAAGGTGTAAAGCAAGCCCCTTTTGCTCTACCTGTCAGAGCCTAGTCGCTGCCTGGAGAGCCCTTATATGTTCTACTATGTGTCATGGAAACTAGACGATCCGTTGAAGATGAAATAGTTATATTTCGGGTGGAAAATATTGTACATTACATCACAATGCAGCTCAGGAACTACTTGAAATGTGGATCGACCAGCTTACATTATCGCTATGATTACTGTAGCCGTTGATTAAATGAATGCATTTACACATCGCGAGATATAATTGTCAGCCTGTGATTGATTGCTTTTACCAATAAATAATACGAATAAAAAAGGTCAAACATGTTCTCTGTACATAGCTGCTATGATCTTTAGAAAACTGGGGTACGTTTTGTGCGATTTTGTCTTTGCATGCAATCTTCTTGATGCAAAATATCGTTTCGCTGATCAATGCCATTGCCAGTAACATAAACCCACAAATATATTAGTTAGCACAGTGCTCTGATCTTGAAACTTGCCCTGATCTAATCAGCTGTTTGCAGATTCTTTCCTATATAAGCTATTTCTTAATGGCCATAAACTTTGTTGTATCTGGATAAATCCTTGCTGCCACAGGATGCCATTCTAAGCAAACACGCGATTTAAACGTGAAGATGGTTTGCGGGTGCCATGAATACTGATTAAATCATTTTATTAACATGTATACCGTTGCATTTTGTTTGCGACGGTTCAAAGGGTAGTTTTGTAGATGTTAGGAGTATTTTATGCCGTCAGTAACTTTACACTGTTAGATCGATTACCAAGTCCGTTGATTTGAAGTAAGCTAGATTTTATGCCACACTTCGGGATGACAATTTGAATAGCTTAACGAAACCGTTATTACAACTTTTCGATTGCATATTGTAGCTCGCGCCTGCGGCTTGGTAAGGGTTACAGTTTGCATTGGTGTTCATTGTACTTGCATAGGATTGCGGGTACACGGTAACTTTAAAGAATATTTACATACGGTTAGTGGCCACTTGTATAACAAGAACATGATGAAACAGAAGTATGCAAGATGGCAGAATGCCGGGCTCTATGTAATCCCATATAACCAATATGATTTTCTCAATAATATAGCCGCCAATTAAAGCTCCAACGAAAGCCTCTTCCTGAACGCCATCTGCTTATAGGGAATAGAACAGTGATCGGTCGCTGTCGCTTTTTGATAGAGAGGAGCGGGGCTTGGGGGATATGTGTTGTTTCTCTGGTCGAGTTTTATCTTGAATTGTATCGGCTCTTACAACTTGGTTGTCTATTCATCCTTTTATTTTGGCCGTGCACAGAAGAACGATCGCCCTGGAGTTGAACATTGCTCAACAACGACGTATGCGTTGTGAGATATCCATGTACTGTGATGCTTTGAATAATAGATGCCTGAACTTCGAAATGTCTCTCATGTTCCCTCAGGACTTCAATATGTCCAAAGTAGCAGTGCCCTTAATCAGTGCATGAGGCTGCATATGATAAGTGGCGGTAGCGAACACCCGCCAAAACGACGCACACAAATGCCGTAGACTACGTCATGCGTTTGTCTGTAGCCTGGATCAGGCCGGCAAAAGTTTTGTGACACTTAGCTCGTTAATTGTATACACAGAGTGCAATTGCCATCTTGCCCTGGTATAAAGTTCGTTGAATCATTTCCCTCAGGAAACCCATTGCTTCATTTGTTGAGCATGTGCAATGGTTACTTTATAGTTATTATAATAAACTGGTTTAAGAAAACCGTTTGTATACAGGCTTATCATTAAGAGTATTACAACTCACAGTGATGAACACATCCCATCCGAAGTCACAATAGGACAGTAGGTTTGCAGCATCAATAATGGCATCAGCCAAACATGATCTATGACATGATTTAACTTAGTGCATATGAATGTGCCAGACGCGTGCAGAATTGTAGCCCTGGTTGAAGGCATTGGTGTGATTTATTAGGATCATTGGCGATTGCAATGATGGCCGGTTTCCCCCTTTTTAAGGAAAAATATGGTTGGTGATTTCGGGCTGTGGTAGGTACGCGATCTCCTCAGATCGTGCACCTTCTAATTGCTGAGAAATGCCTAGTCTAGTCCTTGTCAACAGCCTTAGCGTATGACACAAGCGTCGCAGACCCATTTCAGAATCGCACCTTCATCAGTATTGAATATATCCCTCGTTGTCAACTAGGGAACAGGGTATAAGCAGCCACTTAGTGTATGAAAGAGGCAGGTGGTTTGACTGTCAAGAGTAGGTATGCAGTATACATGTCTATATTATATGTGACCAAGTACAAGTAATATTGTCGCAGGCATTCCCACTGATCTGGGATACACTTCGAAAGCTGACAAAACACATTCGTTCGGAAAAAGCGTCTTTTATCCACGTGACTTATTAGGGGATACGCACAAATGAGCGCATGGCAACATAGATATTAGTGGATATGCACGAATAAAAGCACGGTTACATAGAAATTAGGGGATTAGTCAAGTGTGCGAATATATTCAAATGATTATATGTCAGGAAATTGTGTGTCGATTGACCATACAAGTCCACTCATGCTCACAGCACCCCACGGCCCAACAAAGCACAAAAGATGATGTTTCCCTGACACGGATGCAATCTTGAGGATGATAAAATATACGAGCCATCGTATCTTGGAGATGATCAAGTTACATTTCGCAGATCATAGCTATCATGCTGGTGATTGAGTGTTGCTAATACATCACCCACAAAATAGCACACCCTCTTAGGTGACCAGTTACGACTGCTATACGATCCGACGTAGTCGTTCTTGAACCCGCCAAGCTTAATCGATCAAATTCGAAGACCACACATTCATTGTTCTTTGCAAATAATCTGACTATTTTATACGTATTGCCAGTCATAATATCAAGAGATAATATGTTAAACATGTTGGAACGGTTTAAAGCTGTATTTGGCCATACACAGAAACTATAACTGTGATGCAGTCATATTGTTGTGTCCTACCAACTTGCAAACATCCGACAGTTGCAAAAATCAGCGATATATTCAGTCTCGAGAGTTACATACTAGGTGGGCTGCGTATTGGTGAAGATAATTATCCTTAATGACTAATGACTACGCAGCCGATTGCGGTAAGTATATTACCAAGTCAATGATACGAAATACCCAGCGAGAAATATTCAGATGTAGCTTCGTTTATGGCAATCAACACACACTTTGATGCAGACAACTTCCCTGACAATAAACCAGCTTGGGTGCAAATTGCAAACGTGAACGAAACATTTGTAAGTTGCCAAATAATTGATCCAGGGCGTGTTAGATTAAGTTCGTAACAAATTAACAAAAACTTTACACTCAAGCAAAAAGATCTATATTTGTTGGACTGTGATTTGCAACAAAATATTAAGCAATTACCGTATTGGGACACACTCACAATGGGGTTTTACTAAAAGAACTGTTCCTTAAGACCATACAAGATGAATGACATGATCTCGTATATTGAATATGACAATTTACCAACGATACTGCTCAGGCCGGTGACTGACATTATTGATTGTAGCATACTTTCTGTTCGATGTATTTGCCAAAAGCGTAGATGGGGATATGCCGCGGGATTTTAGAACAAGTGCAGTGATTAAACCAAAATTATTCCATATGGATTATGGAGGTCGTCATATCCTTTTAGAGCGAAACAGTCCCGTCCGTTATTTTCAACGTCGCAACTGGCTGTAAGATATGAAATTTTGGCAAAACCACTTCGTATGCTTCGCTCATGCCATGGCACTGATAGGCATCAAGCTTGTCTTAACTAGCTGCATAAGCTTGCTAAACTACAGTTTGTGGAACCCATTGTCATTCCATGTCCCAGCAAATGCGGAATTTGCTACGAAAGATAGAATGCAAACATCTTGGCAAAGAAATTCAATCAGTTTTTCAAATACTTTTCTCCAAGTGTTATAACAGCTATGCATGCATCATACTGGGTGCCGAGTTGAATGTAGGTCGATGTGTATTAAGCATCCCCAAGTTATGTTCCTGTGAATCACCTATATTTCCACACCTTGCTACGTTATCCATAAATAACAAATCAGCATTTAAGATAGGATGGTGATATTGATACACGCCTATTCACCTTTATTTCGCGTCTAACTCGGTATGACTCATTTTCCCCACCCTTTCGTGTGCAAATCCAGATACGCTGATTGAGAGTGATAATTGGCAGTGGTGGTACGATCATTCGTGGACAGCCGCTTAACCAGCCGCTATCGGTCAAACATATACCCCGTTCGCGAATAACACAATGCCTGCATGTTTATCAAAACCAGATTGATATTGACCTAGACAGTTCATTGTTGTAGTAAACTGCCGAAATATTCCACGCCACGGACAAAAGAAGTTAGTAATCTTCGTACCGTGCAATTGAAGAACATTCTACCCATACCTCGGTCATAGCGAGTAAAAAAACATAATTCAAATGTCAGTAAAGGTGGGGAGTTCTAGAACACTTCCATTACAGTAATGGAGCATAGTTGTAGTCTACAATAGGCATATGAATTGTTACTTACATTTATATTGCCAGATAAATATGAGCACACGTGACAATTGTCACAATGATATTTCACTCAATGTAACGGTCGCGATGTATATAAATAAATCATACATCCCATATCTGACAGTATTCTAGACAAGTATGATGTAAATACAATCACACTGGGCAATGGGATTGTGCAGGAATAAAACAAAGGATGGTATTGCCATGTGGTGTTTTCAGCATGTGACAATATGGGTTTGTGCCACACAATGCTGGGCTAACTGGGCACAAACCAGCACAGCACATATCTGAAATACGCAGTGTGTCTTCAGTTTTTCGCTCATGCCATGTGCTATTGCCATCAACAAGGGATAGTTGAGCATTAAGGCATACACGAGCCGTCAAGTATATTTCAACCAACAATGCATTATAAATGACACTAGGCCCTCCTGGGACACACACTGTTTGATTAAAGATTCTCGTGGACAGATGGCTAGGATTCGGCTGTACTTCATGGCAACTCTCATGAGGCAAGTAATGTGGGGCACAGGCGACTTTTAACTACATCAGCCGATAGTTTTGATATTTGATTCACGATAGCAGTTAGACAGTTATTAAATGACAGCCATTTAGGCTGTGCAATAGCGGTGTTGGTTTCACACTCGTTTGGATACCCGAACAGAACATGCAGAGCTCTCATCTCTCAGGAGAACCATAATACTCCCGGAGTATCTATTAACGGTTCTTAGGTTTCATCGATTTAGCAGATCACGCAGCAGTCATTGCCTTTTCGGTTCTAAAATGGGACCGTTGACATATCTAGCTTGGGTATCCTTGAATAAATATCTACAAATGAGGGTTCGCGGTCCATCACATATTTGTTGAATGTGTCACATTCGTTGATGCACGCACACAGGCAACATTCAGGCTTAAGATACGGTTTTGTTCTGGATCCAGCTGCTATTATAGTAAACAGTATTTTCGTGTCCCAGTAATATGTGTACCTTTCAATACATAGGGACCTTGTGTTTAGCCGTCGTTTGGATTCATCATCGCCGCGATTATCCCATCCCACCACAAGGAAGATACCACATCAATATTGCTGTGCCGCCGATCAAGCTATGCTGATAACCGTGGTGACTGTGCTATCATCGCTTGCTATGGGCCAATAGATTGTCTTCGTCGTGGATGCAATAAGCAGCTGACATTGGAATGGAAATAAGTGGTGAAAGTAATGGACATGCCAGACAGAAGTCGCTTTACACTTTTTACTTGACTGTATTAAATCACGACTAATGGGAGCGTCTCCATTTCTTGTGTGTTCTGAAATCGCATAAGCAAACCGTTTTCTTCTTTACATGAGCCACAAGATCAGCAAACAGTGGAGGTATATCCGTACATGATTGTACATATGGTGCAGCTTGTGCAGTTAAGTCCCATTATACTTCGCTGGTTAGAGGCAAGCGATTCGTGAGTAATCCCCGTGGCCTGAGGAGCTGAGTAATTGGGGAGTAATCGCCAATACTTGTTTGTTCACCCTGAGGTAGTGTTTCTGGTGAAGTTAACCTATACCCATCTGGTTATTGCTTTTACCGGTTGGGATTAAACGGCATAGTTCAGATAAAGCTACCCTGTGTTTTACACTCCCAAATAATCATCGCGCTTAGGTGGAGGTATATCAAGAGAAAGGGCTACCGAAATCATCAGACCAACAGGCCTATGGGCTTCTACCCCCTAAAGCCTCACCAATTAAGATGACAAGGGGCTCACTAGGGCTTATTCACTGATTGAGATCGCTGAACAATGCTTCCGCATCGAAGATTAGCGTTTTCCTGCCTAGCTTCTTCCTTTCAAGAACCTGTCTGCTTCATTTGTAACGAGGTTTAGCGACGCCATGACGTAGAGGAAACAGCAGACAAAGCCGTAAGCGTTGTTAAATGGCTGTGAATAAACTGGTTCTGTTAATGTCTCATAGATAGTAGGGACCATGTTTAATATCTGCATACTGAAAATTTGTGAAAGATGCATTACAGACAGCAACAAAGTTATGCTTAATTGATGATTCAATGATCCTAAAAAGTTCAAAAGCGTGATATTGTATTTATTGGTCTGACTGACAAAATAAGTTAGTATGTCAGATGTCAATATCATAATAACCATGCAAGAAAACTTGATTCGCATGTGGTGTGAAGGGACAACAATGTGAAGTATGTAACTTGCAGCGTATATTACCAACCCCATAAGAAGCATTCCAGCATGTGTGGACAACACATTTTAACACAGCACTAGTTGCACCAGCTAGGCTGAAAGATGGAATGGCAAAATATTGACAATTTCTATTTTGTACTAAATGGAGCGTGCAACACGTTTTCCTGTGGGCGATAAGCACACATGAACGAACAGGTGGCTACGAAAAAGCAAGGGTTTCATTTTCCGCGAATGTTATGAAGCCCCAGGCCAAATCTATTCAACAGCCGTGCGGCCGATGCCATTAAATCGCTACAATGTGAGGGTGTAGTGGCGCCTCTTTTGAGAATAGGACAGAATAAGGATTGTGATGATAACTTAATTTAAAAAAGAATCGTCCGAAAGAACAAAAACATCGCCAAGACGTTTGTGTTATTCCGGTGTAACGGTGCCATATAATCACTGCACGTCATTGCGTGAATATATCCATTTATTCTATGTTAATATGGTCGAACGACATATTTGAGATGTATCAATGTTACAGAAATACTAGATGGAATAAAATATATTCGTCTGTCTGCCTCCGAAGTTATGTATTCACACATGAAACTGCGACCACCTGGAGTCAGCCTGCCATCAATGTTAGTATTTGAATATCCTTGAAAGCAGTCGGTTATTGTGGAGTAATGCTTTACTGTCTCGTTTTCGACCGATTGGTTGCGTGTTTGATCCCAAGATGTGACCCAATATTATATTGTTGAATCTTTACCCCAGTGGCATGGGTTTTGCAGCCCTGTCTGAGCATAATATTTATTCTAGCGTACTATCACCTCAGTGTGTGAAGACGGCGTTCGACCCAAGAATTTCATCTATTTCAGTAAGTAAAAATTGTTGAATGTCGTGAAAAAAATTGGACAAACCAGTTACATGTTACGATAACCGGATATCTTTCAAAAACGTATCTGGTTTCCCCGTAAAACGGAGATAGTTTAACATGTAATGAAATCATCCCTCACATGTCACAGACTGGGTCTCCCATAACGCTCATGTAGCAATTATCATTCAATTTCGCTCATGAGTTTCTATATTATCATATACTGTGACAAACACCCCAAACTCTACATTTGTCATGATTGTTCACATAGATATGATGGGAATTCATGACTAACATACAACATCGTGCAGCATAACCGATGGCGCATAAGCAAATGGTGCAATTCGCTGTCCTGATTTCTACAAAAATCCAAACACATTGCACCTTTGATCTAACACATAGAATATGGGGCATTAATTTGTTCCCATTCAATTGTTACACAGCCATGTGCTAAGAAGCATAAAACCAAAATAATTGAAGGTCATGTGGGTTTATCAATATTCTCACATGATTACCAGGGGACTCTGAGGCACTCATTTGAACTCAATATATAGCCAACTTGAACCCGTAAAAGTTAACGTTGATTGACACATTAATGAGTCCAAGAAAAGCTAGCGCTATAAAACAAGACTATAGTTATGGCAAGTGAAGCTCATGTTGGTGAATAACTTGAGGTTCATGAATATTCTGTGTGTGTCGGTACAACTGATCCACACAATCAGGAAATATGGCCCCAAACCCACTCGACGCAGATTTGAAATTAAATTAGCCCACTCCTGCTTTCTCACAACAGCCAACTAACACCGATGCTTATCATGCACAGATAACAAAACAATTACTCATAAATGAATCACTTTTATCAGTTTAAGTACTTACTGGGTAATTAAAATAACATTATTCTTAAATTTAGTGCGAACGTTATATACATTACAACTCGTGTTCTACTTTTTAATCTATTCTAACGTTTCTCAGAGAAGGAAAGATGCATCAAGGTATAGAGAAAATTGGTATCCAAAGTGAAACAGTTTCACTGGGCCATGTTCAATGTCATGGAGCAGAACCGATTCATACCTCCATTTATCGAAACGACGTTGAGTGACACTCATCTTTTCAGGATACCAACAAATCATGTTCCATTGTTATAAGACGTCGTCGTCTTTTTATTGCTCCAAGACCCAGCGCCAAGTAGAGCATTGACAAAAACACTACGCATATGCAGCCAATGCAAGTTGCACCTTCGTAGAAACTGTGCATGTTTGGTCACTGGAGACTCATGCTTAGTAAATATTCGAAATGTATATGGACTAGAATTCAAAGTCAACCGATTTGCTGTGCACTCAAAACATTACAATGTTGACATCATGGAGAATTATGCATTGTAATATATTAATAACGCTTCTATTTGAAAATTCTTCGGCATTATCTGCTTGTTGACTGGTTCACACGACTGCACGGCATGTGCTTTTTGTGCCCAAAATCAGTGGGACTTACTCAGACATGTAGATTACACGGGCTATGGTATTGGTATTCCTGTGAGGATATTTAGTCGGAAAGTTGAGTAGAGGTGCATTTTATGATGGGCCTGAAATTTGGGGATGAATGACTTGCAATGAGAGTGACACATATTTTCTTCAGTTATTTGTCAATGGATCCTGCTATTGGCGTCAACAAAGTACAGTGCCATTTTCTTAAACGAATGCGCCCCCACAAATCTTCACTTCAAGTGCTCTTTGTGGTAAATACCTGCCAGCAATGCATTATAAATGACAAGTAGCCCTTATGGGACCAAACACTGTCAGATTAAAGATTCTCTAGGACAGATGCGTGGGTTTCCGCTGTTCTAGTTAGCTTCTCTCAAGAGACATATAATTTTCAGGACCAGGCGGTGATTTATGCCACCGTTGTTACCATAGTATAACTTTTGATATGATGTCAAAACGTAATTTTTTTTTAGATTCTTCGGCCACCATTTTGATATATTTCCGTGATTCTGTGAGTATCTGATTCTTGATGAGGGAAGTCGTGTTACATTACTAGCCCTTTGCACAACACCCTTAATGCAATATTTCCAGGCAACACGATAAGTGTGTAGGTAGTCTCCGTCAAGCATGAAAATTAAACAATGATATGCTCATCTGAAATATTGAACGCTTACCTTTATTCGGACTGCGTCCTAAGAACAGCACAACCATATTAGATCATTTTAGTCGCATCCGTTAGCTATAATTGGTTTCATTTTTAGCTTTACGACAGCCATGAATAACAAAAGAAATTGAAGCTCTAAAATCTCATAAGAATGGCGCACTTTTTTGACGTTGTCATTATCTCTGCTCTGCATGGGCTAACGCGGGCCCCGACACATTGGTGGCCAGATTGTGTGGCATTATAGCTACCCATTGAGCCTATCATCATAATTCAAACGAACTACCTGCTTTAATCATATCCTTCGCATGCTGAGTCACGCCAATACCATGCCCCATAGTCCTTTACTAATCATTAATAGCAATATTGATGGGTTCACAGACGGAAGAGCTTTTCCTGTTTATGGGTAGCGTATAATGGTTGTAAATAACCTGGCCAATTCGGCATCTTACACTAGCGCTCTAAATACTACAACCTATTCATATCTCTTGTCTGTGTTTATTTGTTGTAGAAAATGTTACTGATTATTTGAATAATGTATGCATTTCCTCAATATGCACTCGTCTAAATCCTTCTCAATGCATGACTTGAGATGAGCGAAATGCGTAACACAATTGTGAAATTAGACGAGGCACTAGCTAGCGCTGAGAATCCCCAACCCCTTACCTCAGCACCCCCATCATATGTCCCTCGTGAACCTCCCCCACTTGTGACTACTCCCATCCAAGCCCCATCAAATCCTACAGTTATAGTACGCCCCCTATTTCCCCCTGGCTGGCTAACTTTCAAAATTTAACGGACTTTGTGACAAATGGGAAGACTGGATTAGGGACTATGTGCACTATGCTCTCCTCTCAAAATGGTCCGACGAGGTGAGAGCTTCGGCAGTGAGAATGTTCCTTGCTTAACGGACCATGACAGAGTATGATTTTATCATGCTAGGGAGACAGAGAGTAAATTGGGATGAAAGACACGGCCTCAAGACCCTCCGATTTGGCGCCCAAATCGACCGTGATTAGGCGCTCGAGTCACAGCATGACGATGAGAGCGTCGCTGAATATACGGGGCGCGCCTTACGTTATTTCTTGCGACACGGTTTATATCATGCATTTGTTTAAGGCGAACCTGCGCCCAGCGCTGCGCTCTGACTTTCTGAGTGTCAAAGTTGACTCCTTGCGCAGAGCAGAAGAAATAGCGAAGATGGCTGAAGAAAAGCTTGCCATGACACAAGAAATACAGGGCACAAACGAAGTCAAGGCTGTCTCCGGCTCGAAAGACCATGACCATCTCTCTTTCCATAATGGTCACTCGCGCAGTCACTCGCGCAGTCACTCGCGCAGTCACTCGCGCAGTCACTCGCGCAGTCACTCGCGCAGTCACTCGCGCAGTCACTCGCGCAGTCACTCGCGCAGTCACTCGCGCAGTCACTCGCGCAGTCACTCGCGCAGTCACTCGCGCAGTCACTCGCGCAGTCACTCGCGTCATAGGTACCCCTCCCCAAACCAACGCAGGTCAACGTCCCAACGATGCGTTATGAGCACCGAGGCACTAACAGCGCCACAAGAAGGCATTTCTCACGTAAGAGAAATGACAGGCCATCTCGCCCCTCTCAGTGACTCACCAGCGCGCACAGCCGTCAATCAAGGCAGCGCAGTCGAAGTCGTACACAGTCAGGTTCTCGGCAAAATGCGAGGAAGCGATCACAAACGCCAGGCCCCGGTCCATGCCTTGAATGCGGCAATCACGGACACATCGCTAGAGATTGTCATTTATACCATTAAAACACCGTCTGACTCGGCAGAGAAAGGTAAATAATATTGAGTTCTGTTAGCACCGTCTTCTTCTGCGATCAAACGGTGCGCATCAGATTTCTATCTAGAGGATGCCCTGCGCTAATGGACACAGGTGCAGTACAATTGTATTGATTTAAAGATATGCTGTTGAATCAATTCCCTCAATTACGAAACTCAGTGCTTAATTTACTGAGAAGGTACAATGGCTTCTGCGTTACTTTAAATATTGTATAGAAAATATAAATAGATTTGAAAAAAACATCTGTATACAGGCTTATTATGAGGTTATCACTCACAGTAATGAACACATCCCATCCGAAGTAACAATTGGACAGTAGGTTTGCAGCATCAATAATGGCATCAGCCAAACATGATCTATGACATGATTTAACTTAGTGCATATGAATGTGCCAGACGCGTGCACTATTGTAGCCCTGATTTAAGGCGTTATTATGATCTATTAGGATTCCCCCCCTTCCAATGGAGGAAAAGTCGATCTTAGTTTATGGGAAGTCAAGGTTGGAATCAAGTAGATTATGGTGCGGAAACTAGCCGGCCGATTGCTTTCGAACTGCTGATATCCACTGGGCTGCGGTTTCCAAGGGAGGGCGAGTGGGAGGGAGTGGGGGGGACATCCCCTTCCAAACAACCCCATCCTCGTTCGTGCGACACGCCTCGTATATCGTAGGTTGGCGACCCGACTATTGACCAGCGCTGGATCCGCCTCTGATGTCATATTATAATTTGTGGTTCAATGTGACATGTCAGAAAAGAGGATATTGTGTTACGAAGTGCTCGTGGGCTGGGGTGGGGGTGGGAGCGATGGGGTGGTGGTTGGTTATTTGGGGCTGTGGCTAGAACGCGATCTACCGTTATTACTACTGAGAGCTGCCCAGTCCCGACATTAAGTACATTTTTCATATTTTCTGACGCATGTGACATAGTCTATTAACTCATCGAACAGCATATCTTTTGGAATATTATTGTAAACTGTTACCACCAGCATAGTGTATGGTGTACATACAAGAGGGTGCGCACCATATATTTTCCAACTGGTTCTGTAACGGCCCATCCGCAGTAAGTATGCGGGGTATTATAACCCATGGACAGATCCACATGAACATTCGATAAGAGTATATGTGTAATGTTTGTCAATGAACGGAAGAGCGATCCAGCAAGGACATTATTCTTTTACAATCGACCGTCAATTATATCATTATTGCAAGAAACAAACACAAATACCTATTAATGTTTGATCTCCTCGAGGAGACGATTTGTGCCAGTGAAAACAATACAAAATGGGGTGAAAGTAACAATGAATGTTAAAGACAATCTGAATGAATTATGAATCATTCAACTTTAAGGAATCCAATGATCACAAGTTGTTGTTCAATGAAATCGCGTACATTTCAGGCATTGACTAATGGTGATGTATCGAGAGACATTTGTTGCAAGGAAATGTTAATAGATGCGACGCAGTACAATAGCTAAGTGGTGCTTGGTGGAAGGATGCGAGCGTTTCCTCTGACACACTTGATCAATCTCAAGGATGTTAAAATATCCGACCCATCGTATCTCGGAGATGATCTGTTCCCTTTTCGCAAATCATAGCTATCATGCTGGTGATTGAGTGATGCTGATACATCACCCACAAAATAGCACACCCTCCTAGGTGAGCAGACTGGTTCGACGATCGTCCTTGAACCTGTCAAACTTAATCGATCAATTGCGGACGGTGTAAAAGCAGGCGATTCAAGGTCAATGCAATATCTCCAGAAATCTTCGCAGCCTCAAAAAACATCAATCATCGCCTGTAGCAGAATTAATAACACTAAGAGCAAACTGATTTTGCTGCCGTGTATTGCGTTGCATCATTGATCATGGTTCACATTGGTTCTCAGATATAATATCCATACACACACACAGGCACACACACGCACACACACACACACACACACACACACACACACACACACACACACATATATATATATAACGCCTTATATATATATATATATATATATATATATATATACATTTATATATATATATATAAATATAAATATATATATATACAAATATATATATATATATACACATTTATATATATATGCATATATTCATATATATATGCATAAATATGTATATATATATATATATATGTATATGAAATATCTTAATATACATGTATATGTATATACGTGTCCATATGTGTATATTTATGTAAATGTTAATGTATAAATATAACTTATGTATATATTCATATATATATTCATATATATTCATATATATATTATATGTATATATATTTGCATATATATTTATACTTGATTATATTTATATATATGAATATATCGATATATATATCATTCATATTTGATATATATATATATATATATATATATATATCATATATATATATATATATATATATATATATATATTTATATAAATATATAGAGAGAGAGAGCTGCGGTTATGACAATACACATTAACTATGAGGGTAATAACCTCCCCAAAAATTAAGTTATGAGCATGGATCCTACTCGTGGATGAAACGTTTGCAAGATGCAAAATAATTTAGCCATAGATAAAGTTTGCAACTAATTAATAAAAAACAAATATTTTACTCATATTGATCGGTCGGTGCATTATGCATAATACAGCAATTACCGAATTGGGACATGCCCACCATAATATCGTATATTGAATATAACAATTCTCCAACGATCCTGAGAGATGGCTGACATTATTGTTTGTAGCATGCTTTCTGTAGGATGGAATAGCCACAAGCATAGATGGGGTTATGCCTCGGATTATGCGTACATGTGTTATGATTATTCAAACTTCGGCCAATATAAGAAAATTATGCTCGTCATAATTTTTCGGAGCGTGGTCGAAACAGTGTGATCTTTTATTTTCAACGTAACTTTTCAAGATGTAAAGTTTGTACTGAAATACATTTTGTTTGCTTACCTCTTGTCATCAGGACACGAATAGGGTTCATCACGCTTATCTGAACTAGCTACATTGTTATGAGGAGCCCACTGTCATTCCATGTCTCAGCTCATATAGTATTTTCTACGGAAAATGAAATGCAAAATTAATTGAATTTCGTCTGCAAATTATTGTCAAAGAGAAGGCAATAAAATGCGCGATCAAGGTAGCATTTGCACAATGGCTGATTGTCATTGACCTGTGTTTACTATCATTCCCATAGTTTGACCATTGGTATATATGCATCATTCTGGATGCCGATTTAAATGCCGGCATGTGTATTATCCATCTCTAGGTCATGTTCCTGTGAAATGGAAATTTATTCTCATCTTGCTACATTTTCCATAAATAACGAATCAGTATTGACATGAAATTGATGATACTGATACAAGCTTATACAACTTCATTATGGGTCTAACTCGGTGTCACTCACGCACCAAATCCATGCACGCCGATCGAGTTAACGTCTTCCCCACCTCCCCTAGCACTCTGTTAAGCTCTCTGTTAAGTACACTAGAGATCATCGTTTCCTATTCCTCCCCATGATAAGAAGCGGCGGCGCTACGATCGTTCATGGGGAGTCGTTTAGTTACCCGCTATCGGTCAAACTCACACCTCTTTCACGTCTAACACAACAGCTGCATGTTGTTAAGAACCAGACACTGATGTTGACATCGCCAGTTTGTTGTTGCTGTAAACAGAAATCTCGAATTTAACATGCCACGGGCCTCGACCGTTAGTATTACTGGCATCATGCAATTTTCAAACTGACACTATCCATACCTCGTCATAGCATGCAACAAAAGAATAACAACAAATAGTGTAAGCATGATACTCACCCACTTCCATTGCAGAAAAGAAGCGGATTGTTGTGTAGAATTGGTACATGAATAGGTTAAAATGTTCTTTAACATGCAAACGCTAATACTGATATGGGCGCGTCCTCACACAAGTAATGTTATGGACAGAGACGGTGTAAAACTGAAACCAATCCATTGCCAGGGGCCTGTAAGGTAACGTCCCTAGAAATCCAGGAAGCTAGCCTATGGAGCTTTCAGTCTGTTGTCTCAACCAGGCACGTTATCGTCGTCAGATCTTATAATAAAAATTAAACATAACATATATGGATTTGTATAGCGCCTGTTTCCAGGAAATAATCCTGCTCAAAGGCGCTTAGGCAGGCTGTTAATTGTCATAGCACTGAATAAAAAGAAATGTCTTGAGTTTTGATTTGAATGCATCAAGCGTATTCGACCGACGAATGTCGATGGGAAGTGCGTTCCACAAACTTGGTGCGGCATTGCTGAACGCTCTGGCACCGTATGACGACATATTTGGGGATTTTGGGACTCGAAGAAGATAGTTGTCCATCGATCGAAGTTCCCTTGCAGGTTGGTATTGAGCAGTAAGTTCCTGTAGGTAGCTTGGTGCGGTTCTAATAACAGCCTTAAAGGTGAGCAGAAGAATTTTGTATACAATACGTTTTTCCACAGGAAGCCAATGAAGGGTACGCATGATGTGTTGAATGTTATCCCCGTGCTTTCCTTATGCAACAAGGCGGGCAGCCGTATTTTGGGCGTGTTGCAGTCTTGCGATAAGGTACGAATAAAGCAGTTAATAATATTGTTGTAGTACACTCGATCTATGCCGAACGGATCCAGTACTATAAGTGTCGCAAATAATTACCAATTTGGCATTAAATTAACTTAAATGCAACGTTCATACATATTCATCCTCTAGTTATATAGCAAAACTTTTACTGTAGTCGAAATCAAATTCTGATGAACCAATCTGCAATCGACATTGCAGTTCGATTGACATAATCAGAAACCCCTATCCATACAAATTTGATCAGCAGCCCTGCATAATAATAAGGCTTAAATATCATTTGAGAATACTTCTTATGTGACAATGTAGCAATGCAGTCGTAGTAATGGCCACGAATCGGCCTTCATGTGCCAGATGATTATGAACACGTGACAATTGTCAAATGGATATTTCAACCAATGTTACGGTCATGATGTATGTAAACAAATGATACATCCCACATCTGACAGTATGAAGTTATTTTTCCCAGACAGCTGTGATGTGGATACAACCTAGGCCATATGATAGCGCCTGGATATAAAGAGAAGATTGTGGTCAAGTGGACGTTCAACATGGGACATTTTAGGCAGGCGCCGCGCAATGCTGAGGTAACTGAGTACAAACCATCACAGCACATCAGAAATTCGCAGTGTCTTTAGTTATTCCCTTATGTCTCGTGCTATTGCAGTCAACAAGGGATAGTATAGCATGAGGAAATATGTCAGCCGTCAAAACTCGTGAAAGCAGTTATGCATCAAAAATGACACAAGGCCTTCGTGGGACACACTCTCGTGGACAGATGGCTAGGATACGGTTGTAGTTTATGGCAACTCTCATTAGACAAATAATGTAGGGCATAGTCGACTTTTAACTACATCAGCCGATAGAGTTGATATTTGACGCATGCTAGCAGTTGGTTGTGTGGTATGAACTAATATATATGCACATATATATCTACTTTTATGTATATAAATATATATATACTTATGTGTACATATATTTATATATATATATATATATATATATATATATATATATATATATAATATAAATATATATATATATATATATATATATATATATATATATATATATATATATATATATATATATATATATATATATATATATATATATATATATATATATATATATTTCTTATAAGTTTAGATTCACGACTGAGTTGTGATCAATTGAGTGCAATTGGTTGCTTCTGCTGTTATCATTAGTAAGTGCCAATTTCTCTGCCTTTCATATTGTGTGAGACATCTACCAACGCTTAACGGCACTGCACCTAAGTGCTGTTTTATTGCTAATATGATTCCCTGGCGCGTGGGCGTGTCTGCCACGCGGTCCGTTGAGGTTGTCTTTGACTCATTTGTGCGGACATATCAACTCAACGAATTTCGCTTAGTGCTGCGAGAGGTTATAAATCCAAGTTGACTCATATTTGACAAGAATATCCGCAGCTTTAAACCATAATTGATCATTCACTGCTTGCTCCATTAGTGGTACCGTGTAGTACATTTGAGACAATCTCCCAGCCCATAATACCGCACGAGTTTGCAATTATGTACTCTCATACTTCTGTGTTGTTTATCCCAACATATACGTGATTGTATTTTGCAATTGTCTCTCAAACACACTTCAACGACATTAATCCTGTAGCTGTGTGTATGGTGTAGAATGACCACTAACAGCAATCCAAGACTGACAACATATATCACTTAAAGTAGGATAAATGAGCCCAATGACCTTAAGTGGCATCATCGTGGTTCAACCTTCATACATGAATTAGATTGCTGTGTATTTGATTATCAATGAGCAAATTATGCCAGTTACAATGAATTATAGACAGTCGTTAGGTATCATGGATAAACAGCATGTAAAACTATCAGCGCATCAGCTACTGCTGTATCGACACGAATTTGTGGTTAATAATTTGAAACACAATTTACATGATGCATTAGACCGGCGAAATATTTTGCAAATACTTACATGTCAAGAACTGCATGTGTGGCAGAGACTCAAACATCTGGAATACCAAAGGGGAAGACCTGCACATAAAACCTTTGGAACCCTCAGTTATGTCGATTGTTGACAACCACAGCAGAGAGTTTGACCTTAACTAAAGCACATTAGCATAAAATATGCTCCATTTTCATCAGCAATTTGATGGCATTGCTACACCAGTCAATAACCTTAGCAGCATCAAACTCATATCCAAACTTATTTCATCAAATTTATGTGTTTTGTAATTATAGAATATCATAGGAATTGCAAAATATTTGCTATGCGACATTGTGGTATTTATATTTGCACCATTGAGTAACGAACAGGGAGTCATGGTATTGGCCGCGAATTGTTACTGCAATACGTATTGTCCGATTACTAGAAGCACACGTGATATGTCATTATGACATTTCACCAAATGTAACGGTCCCAATATATGGCACCAACACCGATTATTTCCGACAAGGCTGGCGGTATGTTATTTACTATCTTAGGAGATACGACGTGAATACGATCACACCGGACCGTGCCATTTCCCCGGGGTACAACAATGAAGATTGTGGCTTTGTGAGGGTTTCAACGAGGTTTTAAACAACACAGCAAACTTTTGAAATAAGCAGGGTTTCTTCAGTTATTCGCTTGAGCCAAGAGCTCTTGTCGTCAAAAAAGGGATAGGAGAATATTTATAAATACGTGCCCCTTAAAGCACCTTCCAGCCAGCACTAAATTGTAAAGGACAACAGCCTCTCATAGGACTCACATTGTCTGATTAACGATTATTTTTGACAGATGCAGACAGATGATGAGACACGTAATGGAGGGCAAAAACAAAGTATTTGCTGCTGGATGGCGTGAACTAATTATTAATATATCACTGTAACATAATCACAGAATACAGTTTTACTAATCCTATACTTATCATCCATCCACAGATGTACAATATGGCCACGATATACCTAGTTGTATCTGATAAACATTATTAAATGAAAGCCATCTACGCACCATCAAATCATTGCAATTGGGGTGTCCAAGTACACCAGGAAGCAGAAACTGCATTTGGTTTGCAAACGGTTGGCTGTACACGTAAAGGTACCACGAGGCTACATGGTGGACGTTTGAACAACATAAATAGTTACTTCAAACACTCCTGTAGTATCTATTTACGATTTGTATGTTTTACCAATTTGGCAGGTTATGCAGCATCAGGAATTTGTCTATTCTGTTCTAAACTATTCAAGCGGTACACCCGTTTTCATACCCACAAATTCATGTCTGTAAATTAGCATACCCTTTCAAGCACATTTTAATGGAATGTATTGATGCCGAAACGGACAACATTCAGGTTCAAGATACTAGCTAATCTTAAGTTAAGACTAAAATTAATGTCCAACAATATGATCGTGTGTGGCATAGTGTCGTTGTCTGCGCTTATCGCTTTGATTAACCCATACCACCACCAAGATGATACCTCAGCCCACGCACTTTCTTCGACTTAGTCAAAGCTGATCAACATATTTGGAGTCAATGGCCACTAAATCAAACAATATCATCATAGAGGAATAGACAAAGGTGTCTGGACTAACCAAATATTGGAATAAGAAGTCCTTCTTACATAAAAACGACCAGTTTATACAATCTCTCTCATCAATAATCCGACGGTCATCAACGGACTGCAAACAATCAGAATTCTGTTCGCAATCGAACTTCAACTGCGATAAATGATTAGTCATTCACGGTCGAACTCGGAAGTTAGTAATTGACTACAAAAGGACACAATAACATCCCCAGAGATAAGATATCCGTATCCGCGCCAGATCAAAACCTTCGTTTTTGATCATTAAACCGCATCTTTGTCAGATAACAAGACAAAATTTATTTTGTGCAACGAGTAATTGTTTCGTTTCAAATAACATGTAACGGTTATTGGCTGAAATATATTTGGGCCAGGCTCTTGCAACAAAACGGCAACATATGAAACTTTTCGGGATGCTTACGTGCAGCAGCACATATCTGACAGATGCAATGCTAAATGGATAATTTTTATGGGGACAAAATAACATTGATAGTGATTGGCAAACAATTTTCACATTTGAAATTGATTTGTCTTATAACTATTACATTGCCCTTTGATACTTTAACCATTATCCTGTTTAGCACGAAAACGGTAATGACACCGCGATTTGCATCCTCGATGTAATGCTGGTGACATTAGCGGACTGAATAAGTTATCGCTTTACTAATTCTCTTGCTATGGTCCGATGGTTCGTAATATGTACTACGCCTCTGGGTGCTCTAGGGTGGGGCTGGCTATTATCTGGTTGCTCATTCTAGGTGCAACCTCAACATTGTCACTGCATTAATGTTGGTCTTTACAGTCATCCTGAATACATTGGGCGAATACTGGTATGTTCGTGATGCTAGGGAAAAGAGTCACAAGACATACAATTCCTACAACGTGGCAAATAGCCTCGGAAAAACGGTGTTCATCGCGCCTAATTGTCAAATCACGTATGGCCTGACCCCAAAATGGTACCCCACACGGCTCATATCAAACTTGACATGCCGCAACAAAATGCCCTAGTTCGGTAATAAAAGCCATAGAAAATCAACTAGTGGGGAAATAAAAATCTTGCATAAGTTCACTCAATAGCACACATACAGTTTCTGCGTATAAATAACAATAACTCCAACCAAATGAGATAATCAATTATAACCAAAGAATAAAAATGGTTGTACTTCTAATTTGCGGGGAAGATGTAACTTGATAGCGAATCTGTCGAGTGTGATATACAAAATGCATTCAATTTCCTCAGATTCAATATGTACACTAAGAAGTTGAAAACAATAACAACAGCAAACTCATGGATTAATGGCAATAAGAAACAATAGTCTGATTACCAACATAAATAAGGTCGTTAAAATTTGTTGTACAACACAAAAATGGATACAAAACTCAATCAAACAAACAACCCATAGATATATGTATATACATATATTCATACATATATATACATATGTATATATTTATATATATATAAATTAAATATGATAACGGCTCCATATACATATATATAAATATGTCCATAGATATATGTATATATGCCGCCACTCCTTCTCGAATCATAAAGTTGCCTTTCATGTATGTGCACGACTTCATGATATTAATCACAGCTAATTGGCAATGTGAATAATCTGTAGATAACGGCTCTACAGTCATGCATTGTGAATGACAAGTGATTGTAGAGTTTCACGGCCACTTTGAGTAGAGAAACAATGTAAAGTATTAGATAACATATGAACAGTTGTTTGTACTCTCGCATTACAAATTTGGTAGATGAAGTGCGTATAAGACAGCATCGAATATTGTATATTTTTTAGAACCTAAAAATATAGGTGATTGATAACCAACCATCATAAACTATTGACAAAATATCAGAGAGTGTATATTCGTGAAGCAGGTCATATGTCATTTAAGCATAGACGTTATATATACATTGATTATAGTCTATGTTTGACGGATATTACTGAAGTTTTCTCCTATTACACGTGTTGTCAAGTTCATGAATAATATGGACATTCCAGGAGTAAGGTGGAATTGACAAAAGACGGCATGGATGGAATCCATCCACTTTGTTAAATATCTACTCAACTGTGACCCGACAATGCAATTGTGCGCGTTTTAATTATAACAGATGGCATAATGTGTTTTGGGAGGAATAAAAATGCTGACCTCAAGGGCCAAATTGTTGCATTTTGTATCACAGCAGACCACTATATCAACTTGAACGTTAGTTTCTTCGTTCTTTGCACTAGGATCGGCGTATTGGGGTGAAATATTTAAGGATCATAGAATATGCCGTTGGTTGATACAACACACAGCAAGGCATGTTCCGTTCATTAATGCGCTTATTGCCATCCAACATCAAGTGTAGTTGATTAAAGGTCCTGCTAATTGCATTATGCATTGGTGCTCATGCTATAATCATTTGATTGCTGTGGAGTGGTCGTCTGCTGGAGGACTTGAACAAGGTCCGTGATTACACTGCGAACCACGCAGTGAGAAATCGGTAGTTTTACAACACAGTTATATTAGACCGACTTAATAGCGCCGTCGAATACAGCAGTGCTCATACAAATGTTTTCCATCTAAATGCAAAGCATGTGCTGGCGCAACAGTTCTTTCGTATGCGGGTGTCGATTTCCATTTATGGAATTTTTTGTCACCTCAATAATGCTATACTACACATAGGGATAATATTTTGATCATATATTATATATATATATATTTTATATATATATATACATATATATATTATATACACATATGTCTATATCTGTAAATATATTTATACACCAAAATATATTTTATATATATTAATATATAATATATTTATATATATGATAACTCACATATATACATACCCTCAGTGAGTTAAATCGTTATTTACATCTAAATGCATTAGATATTATTCTTACTATATATAAACAGTTTTTCGTATGATACATATTTATCAATAATATTTGATGTGCTATACATAGATATATATATATAATATATATATTTATATATATATATATAATATATATATTACAGATCAATAAAGATAATGTATATGTATATATCTGTAAATCTATATGACATATAGAGATTTATATATTTCATCATATATAAATATATATATATACGCATATATATGCGCACATAGATATATTTATAGAAATATACATAACTATATACATTTATATATATATATAATATATTTAAGAATATTTATTTGTTAACTACATATATATACCTATATAGATATTTAAATTAAATAAAGATAACTATACAGATCAATAAATGTCATATGATAATTATCAATATAACACTATATAATATATATATATATATATATATATATATATATATATATATATATATATAATGATATTTATATATATGTATACTTATTTACATATACATACATCTAAACACTTGAATAGAAATGTATATAATGATATGCAAAAATATGCATATATACCAACATCAAATGTATATGTTTATAAATGCATATTAAAGATTCATATCTAACGATAACCATGAATGCATACGTATGCATATATATTTTATGCGAAAGCGCGTACATTAATATGCATATATGTATATATTAATTAATATGAAGGGATGTATTTATTATAAATATTTCAATGATAATGCGTATGCAGATGTTAATATTATTATTCATTCAAGTATAAATATAAGCATCGATATATATATATATATATATACACAGATATATATGAATATATATATAGATTTCTTTGCTCAAATCAAATATATGTACTGATATTCGTATATATTCATTCATGTAAATACGTTCATATATACATATGTAAATGTAAATACATAATATGTATATAAGTTTATTAATGCAAGCATACATATATATGTGCATAAATGTATATAGAGTTATATATAATTATTATATATATATGCCTATCTAAACGTATACATATATATGAATAAGTACATAATTATACATACATTCTTTGCGCACACATTTATGCGTGCATGTATATATATACATGCATATCTACTTTTATTAACCTATATATTCATAAAAATATAAATATTTATATATATATATATATTTGTATTCATATGCATACATAAAAAACATATGTGTATATATATATGTATATATATATATGCATATATATATATAATAGATGTATGATTTATATATAAATATATATATATATATTATATATATAGTATTATATATATATATATATATCTCAATATATATATATATATGGATTATATATATATATGTAAATAAACATTATATCAATGAACGTTTATATTCATATGCATACATAAATACATATATAAACCTGTATACATATATATATATATATAATATATATATATATATATATATATATATATATATATATATATATATATATATATGTATATATATATGCAATATATATATATAGATATATATATCATATATATATATATATATATATATATATATATATTTATATATATATATATATATATATATATATATATATCATATATCATGAATATATATATATATATATATATATATATATATTTATATATATACATATATATATATATTTATATATATTATATAATATGTATGTATAGATATATATATTTCAGGTCCCTTATATATGGAACATATATATATAAATTATATATATGTAAATTATATATATATATATATATACATTATTTCTTAGATGTTTTCCCCTGTATATATACAATATATATTATTACAAATGTCTATATATATATTATATTGCATAATATATCTTTCACATATCTACTGGTTTATATATACTATATATACAGATATTTATACACCTTATTTAATGTCTCTATATATATATTATATATATGTATAGCATACATTGTATATATGTATGTCTTTCATATATATGTATATAAATATATATATATTATAAAATATACATTTTTTTCTCTATATACACACATGTTATATATATATATATACATATACGTATATTGATCGATTTTACATATATATTATATATATATACTATTTTATATATTTATATATATGCGTAATGAAATATATATACATGAATACATATATATACATATATATACATAATTATATATACTTCATATTGTATTTATACATATATACATATATATTTATACTTAATATATATATACATATATATATGCGTATATATATATATATATTCACTTATATATAATACCTATATACATATATATATATGTCAAGTATATATATATATATATATATATAGATATTATATTTATATATATAATATATGTATATATATATAGATACATATATATAGATGGTTATAGATTAGATATATACGTATATAATATATATAGATAGAGATATATATATATGAATAGATATATATATATATGATTTATATATATAATTAGAGAGATTTATACATATATGCGTAATATAGATAGATAGATATTATTAAATATATAGAGAGATATAGAGAGAGATAGAGTATATATATAGAGAGATATATATATATATATATAAACACATTATAGCATACTATATATATAACAAGGTTATATATATATTCTAGATACATATATATATTATAGAGAGAGAGAGAGAGATAGAGAGAGAGAGAGATCGCTCGATAGATAGATATATATATATATATATAGATATATATATATATATATATATATATATATATATATATATATATATATATATATATAGATATGTTTAATCGAAGCTAAAAGCTCGAACCGCCCTGTAATATATGCGCACGAAATCAGCGCTATCATTGTTGCATTAACCTATCACCCTTGATTCCGAGGAATCGCGTAAGAGTGACGATCCTCATTTCGCCGAATGTCAGTATTGAATATGCACCATTGCCTTGGGTCTTTGTAATAAATAGCGAACAGCTTAGAATGCCGTATTGAATTATCAACGTGGTCATCAAATCGGCCGGGAGATAATCGAAATAGCAACTCATTTGTGAACTGTCTAACACCGACTGTCTGTTGCATTATTGTTGATGGCAATATAGTTGGCAAATGCGGTTCACATCTGAGAGTTGAAAATGGATTCGCATAGTAAGACAGAGATCTTATTATCTTCTCGAATGACGAAAGTATCGAAATTAGGCATCACTTTATGAGGATATTCCTTTTTCCTTGAAATACATATATAATTGTTTATGCTAAAGACCTCAGTGAACTTTCCGAATCTATTATGTCTCCCGAACTGTTTAGTCACAACTCAAAGGCTATTTCTTCTTTGCTTCGTACTACCCATGGGTTATGTCAATATGAGTTCTCAACACAATAAAGCTGCAAAACCAAATCAGCAGTACTATTATCTAAACTATGGACCATTTGTATACCTGTATGAGTACGGGAACGACGTATTTTAAGAGATGTCAGTGCTAACAACCGCAATCCGACCTGCCGATAGCACGCCATGTCACGTGGCAGGTCTGGCGATATTCTTAATAGGAAATTACAAGTGCCGTATTAAGTTTGAAAACAAAACTCCCTTGGCTGACTAGTGAGCTTTTGCCTAATCATCCCAAGAGCCCTATGTATAAATAAACATATATCAATGAACGTTTATACTCATATGCATACATAAAAACATATATAAACCTGCCTTATTATTTACATGTAAATATATACATGTGAATATATATATAAATAAATATATATATATATATATATATATATTATATATATATATATATATGCATATATATATATATGTATAGATATATATACTATATATATATATATTTATGTATATTCATTTTTATTAAATATATATATATATATTCATATATATATATATATATATATATATGTATATATATATTTATATATATATATATAGATATATATATGTATATATATATATATTTTTGTAAATATATATTTATATGTTTATATATATGGGTTTATGTATAAATGTGTATATAAATATATATATTTATATATATATATACATATTATAATTATATATATGGACCATTTTGTATACCTGTATGAGTACGGGAACGACGTATTTTAAGAGATGTCAGGGCTAACAACAGCAATCTGACCTGCCGATAGCACGCCATGCCACGTGGCAGGTCTGGCGATATTCTTAATAGGAAATAGCAAGTGCCGTATTAAGTTTGAAAACAAAACTCCCTTGGCTGACTAGTGAGCTCTTGTCTAATCATCCCAAGAGCCCTGATTACATTTATGGCTGCCGCACTGCATTGCCTGCTAGATTTGAATGACCGATCTGTTTTGACACCTAACTACCTTTTCTTTGGCAAATTTGCCAGAAAAGAGTACTCAGAATTGTTGTGTGGCCGACCTGAGTATTATGCATTACATTGTTTACGTTAAAATACAATTGTTTGCCCAGTGTAATGCATTACGAACGCTTCGTTGTTTGTTATGAACTGGGGTTTTTTTCCTCACTCATGCGTAAAGGCTATGAATGCTATAGACCATGGTTCTACGCAAGCACGATCAAAACGACTGTATGTTTGTGCGTATGCCATCCACTCGTATTTGCGTGTGAGGATGTATGGCTGGGCTAAAGAGAATATGCGAGGTGTTATACTGATTGTTGTCTAAAGCTATCATTATATAATTCACAGAACTGTCCGGGATCTAGTGCACACCAATGGGAAATAGGCATAGTGTTGAATGTTGTAATATTCAGACAGATGGCTGTGATTTCTCTAAATCAATAAAACCCTTAGTTGTCGGTTTATCCAAATGTTACCCGTGATATTCCAATCAGCCATTATATCTAATTAAGTTTGTCAGCACATTTGTCTAAGTTAGAAAATCAAGTTCACATTATATTTATTTCGGGAAGATGATAATTGCAGCAATTATCTATCCAGAATCTGCCAACAGAGTAATGTTTTCATTGCAGTTGCTGTGTGAGTAATTTTCCTCGACACGACATCAACGATATAAGCATCGATGAGTAAGGTGCCGGGTACGAGCATCGATAAAGTATTCAGTCATAGAGGATTTACCGGCCTTATCACACTGTTCTGTTTGACAATGAATGTAACCACCGACCTCTATGCATTGAAATGACGTCAGAGATGATTTATGCAGAGAATGTCTACTCGCGCAGTATCATTGGCCGAGGCATGCATTGTCATGCAGTGAAGTCCTAGCAATAAATAAGAAGATAGAGAGAGAGAGAGAGAGAGAGAGAGAGAGAGAGAGAGAGAGAGAGAGAGAGGAGAGAGATATATAGAGAGAGATATATATATATATATATATATATATATATATATATATATATATATATATATATATATATATATATATATATATATATATATATATATATATATATATATATGCTCTCTCTCTCTCTATAGATATAGATATCTCTATCTCTCTCTCCTCTCTCTCTCTCTCTATATCTATATATGTATATATATATATCTATATATATATATACATATGTACAGATATATATATATATATGTATATATATATATTATTTTATGCATATATATATATATATATATATATATATATATATATATATATATATATATATATATTTATATGTATATTAATATTGTTATATGCTGAACTTGTATATGTATACAAATAGCAACCAGTTACTGTGCCTGTCGGAGACTCTGATTCATGGCTTATGGGATATGCTCAGCTTCCCCACGCGTTATAGTATATAGCTTTGAACGTGTGGCGAGATCGTGCGCATCCAGCAACTGTCCTTGTACACATTCATCCTCATTTATCATCTTAGCGATATAACGTGTGATGCTGATAACAACAGCAAACCCCAATGTTTAATGTCTTTTTTGTTTCCATGCTTCACCAATAAACTGGGACATTCAGGGGCAGCTTGTGGATATGGAAAGGGGGGTTTCATGTGCAAAATATGTCGAGCAGCAGGGAGTATTGAATGTCTTGATTGCTTGCTTGTGCGCTCAATGACGCTTATGGCATTTCCTCACCGATCTGACTTCCCTTATAGTCGCACAGTGTCACTGGCCTGATAAATGCACATGACCCCCTAGAATCACAGGACAGTCATTCATCAGTCAAAACCATTTCATTACACAAAGGAGTACAATACACAAAACGCATAGCTAAAGGAAACAGACGCATTGGATCTTTTATGTAGTCATATTAAGCAATAACAAGTCAATCAAACCAACCTAGGCTCTCTTTAGGCTATCAAGGCTGATTCATTGTCGTCTTTTCAGTTGTATGCGCTTCTATCACATTAAGAGGAGATGTAAGAAGAGGGACGATTCGGATATCCTATATTAGTCATTAAAGATGATTGCATTGAGACTGACATCCCGACTAGCTAACAACCATTGGTGTACTGTCAAAAGTATATCCAGTAATGCTCTCAGCCTATTGGAACATGCGCATTTTAAATTTTGGGAAATAAGAATGGAAACTATGTGGAAACGGTTTTAATAAGTTTGCTACAACGGACTCTTTGCTGCTTGTGTCGATAAGGTTATCAAGAAGAGATGTTTATCCGAAAATTCAATACGCCATTGATATATGTGTATGCCGCCAATATTAAAGAATAGGTCAGAAAATGTCTGAGTGCTGAACTCTCGTAGGCAGTCGAAGCCTCTTCCTCAAGTACCAAGGTGCTACTCTAAAGACACGTATTAAACAATCCTATTCAACCAGGCTAGAATGTATGCATATTTGTATTGTAAGGAATTGAATAAAATAAAATCCTAAACCAAATCGCAAATCGACGCAACAAAACGATATCTATGGTGTTTCTGGTAATAACACAAATCCTATATCATGTTCCCGATATCATTAACTTACGCGAGGTAAACGGCGAATGTTCATATCAGCAGATGTACGGTTATTATCCCGTTATATCAGCGAAACAAAGCTGTTTAGGCATGATCATCATGAAAAACAAAGCATATTTAGTGAACCTGTAGTAATTATGTTTGGTAATTTTGTGGTACAGTGACCATTATTAAGTGTGCAATACATTTACTAAACAATTTGCAAACGTTGCATACTATTGAATGCATGCATAGCGATCTCCAACCATCAACATTAGACGGAGTGACATTCGTCATTCATACCCTGAGACTGATGATACATAGAGGCATTTCTTCTGCATTGTCTGAGAATAGTTCATATGTAACTTATTGCTCGGAACAATTGGAAAAACTTGTTTCACAACCGATTTATGAAGGTCTTCCCTACCTAGCTAACGACATTCACATGCATCCAGCGAGATCGAATATATTTATGTGCGTGGGGTGATTGGATAGTGAGACTTATTTCCAGTTCTGTACTTAATATGTTCGTAACGTCCCACTACTATTGACCATACTATCCAACAGTTGTTGCATTACAAATATACCTTCACACATTCGAAAGCTATGCTAAAATGAGGCCGCGACAGTTGAGACAAGAAATGCAAGCTTAGCCGAACATTTTGTCAGATGACTTGCTTCCTAACCACTAAACACGTTAATAAAGAGAGTAGAGTAACTACTATATATTGTCTGACATGTGTTATGGCATGTGTCAATTTAAAAGGCAGTTCCCATACTTAACATCAACCAAGACAAGATGGAGAGCTAATTTTTGTCCAACAAAATGGTGCTTACCATGGGGGAGAGTAAAGTGGGGGGAATGTATACATTTTTGCATCAGAAAATGAAAATGTAGACTAATAAAACACTGACAATGAGTGTGTTATGTGGTAGCGAGCACGATGACTTAGCCTTTGATGATCCGCTTATTCTTCCATTGTCATTGCAATATCACACACAAATCACGTCCTGTCGTAGTGACTACCTCTGCATATTACATATCAATATCATATTCATGTTACGGTTCTGACAGAATAGTAATTACACGAGTGCAATATGAGGAGCAATCCAATCCTTGACGCCCTCGCAGTTGGCGAACAACGACATAGAAATTTCAGTTGAGCTTCTTTGGTCCGTGGCAGCGCATTGTGCGAAATGTGAAACAAACAGCAAGATTAAGTGGAACTTGAGACGGAATTTATAGCCTCAAATAACCACAAGCTGAATTTAAGTTCAGTATAGGCAGTCTGATAGAGAATTTGTTTGCTTCCGAAAAGATCGTCTGCGGTAATCCATGATATGCAGACAAGTTTAACAAACCAAATAAAATATAGAGCAGACAGGATTCAGACTCATTCTGATGTGCAGAGTAGATACAATGGCAGTTTATTTTTGTCTATCAAGAACACTGCATAATCATCTCTTTGGTTCTCTCGGAATTGTTTGTTTCAAAGCCAATACTGTGAAAGAGAGGAAACGCAAATGCATGTTGATTCTTATTTGATTCATAAGATATCCTTCGACCTTTCTATAGCATACTATTACATCCCAAATGTCAAACGATAACAGTTTCGATTGCCATTCATAACTAAGCAAACCATGCACTGATATCAGCGCCTCCAGGCTCCAACAAAGTGGTCTTAGAGGTCAGTATTTATATATCCGTAAGTTGTATGACTTTTGGACAATAACGATGGCATAATAATAACTAAATCGAGCATCCAATATTAGATTGGAGAAATAACTTAATGTAGCAAAGCGTATATATTTGCACTCAAATTCGGCCAACTTATATTTGGTTAACCAGAATCAGCTGAGCCGGCTTAAAATGTTTATGGTGCAAAACGTAGCAACTACACATAAAGTTAACCGATTGGGATAAAACCTAGTCAGAGATGTAAGTTTATCAGATATTTGTTTGATGCTTAGTAGTAATAAGCGGTGTATCTGTTTGGACGGAAGAGCCCAAAATAGTTCTTCGTTTGTTCACGTATGCAATGCATACAAATTATTCGAGTGGAAGTATTCATGTAGTGTTTTCGTATCGGGACAACTTAATTCTATGAGCCAATGAAGATCGTCATATCTACATGCATTACATGTTGGCTTTGTGAGGCCTAAGATTATGAGAAAACCGCTTGTTCCCTCTAGTATAGCCAGGCATAGTCAGGTATGCTGCCATTTTATGGCATCGCATTCTGAATCACAAATGAACCTGTTTGCAAGGTGTTATCCTGGGTAATTTGACAGATTTGACAATCTGACAGCAGCATCCATTCTTTATTGCGGCAAATAATGATTCAGATTATTTGCATTTGTAGGCCTTGATAAATACCAGAATGCTGCAACATTCCTATTATTAGGTGGCAGCCACGACGTGATCGCATCGCGTTCAGTAAGTATTTAAGATTTGCACGTGTTGAGTTTAATATTCCTTCTATTCTAATGTCTGTTCCAACAGTGGCAACTTATTTACGGAAACGTATATCTTGGGTCACTCGATCACATATTCCTGATTAGGCAGGTGCCCGGCGGTGACAAGGCCATTACTAGCGAGTAACGAATTTGTTACGGAAGCACAGACCGATAAACTGGACAACACAATAGCATATAGGCGTCGTTCAATTAGCCTTCTGATGTATATAAAATATGCCTTGATAGGAATGTTTTGTTCCAGAACCCATGCACAAAACATACATTGCGCCAGTGGCAGATTCGTTATTTGACTTGGGATCTGCGACGACTCAGCACTTGCGTACATCGTCTCAGTTATGGGACTTAACAAAGCATCAATGGATCGAGTAATTTGGGTCGGCACAGGATAGCTGTCAACGCGAATAAAGCCATATATAATGATCAATGGTTTCTCTACGACCATTTCATATACCGATGATAAAAGGTAATGTTAACCTAGAAATTTAATTCTATATATGTATATATATATATATATATATATATATATATATATATATATATATATATATATATATACATGTATATATATACATAAGTACATATATTTACTTCAAGTTCAACGTGGTGACGTATATCAGACGCTGTTAATTAAAAACGTAAGGGGTGTGTGAAATACTTCAGATATATATATATATGTATATATATGTATATATATATATATATATATATATATATATATATATATATATATATATATATATATATATATATATATATATATATATATATATATATCTAGTATATATATATATATTCCCTAGTATATATATATATAATATATGTATATATATATATATATATATATATATATATGTGTGAATATATATGTATTTATATATACATATATATATACATATATATATATATTATCGACTTTTGTGGTGACGTATATCAGACGCTGTTAATTAAAAACGTAATATATATATATATATATATATATATATATATATATATATATATATATATATATATATATATATATATATATATATATATATAGGAGTACACTGAAATTCCCTCGACGTAATCACCATGCGTATTATGTGCTATTGCAATTATTTTCGGGTTACAGCCTCCACATTGGATGACGCGAAGCAAACACCTCGGGCTAGCCAATTTATCACTGCATATCGCATCAATTATTCTTTATGATGCAGATAATGCGGTTATAACGCCGGCCTACAGCGTGCAAATTGTTGTTGCCAGGCGCATATGACATTGCACGGGCAGAATTCTGCCAACGTTATTGTACACTTTACGTTCATCGACCAACCAGTGATAAAGTAAGATTTGTGAGAACATTGCTTTATCACCTTCTCGAGCTAAAGCACATTAAATATCCGTGTGCGTGGGAAATGTAGATGGGCTGACTTGTCCTTAGACCTCAAGAGCAGTAAAGGTAAAGGTCGTTTTTAATAAGCGACACATCGAGGTAAAATCTAAAACAACTTTATCATTGTTGTGAAATTAACAGTCGAAAAGAATCTCGATAAGACTGTCTATTTTGGGAATTGCTCTGACCATGTGTATTCGTCAGTTGTGATTCCGAGATGGCGTCAGGATCGATTCTCACTCCGTCGCCAACATGAACGCAAACGCATACTGATTACTTTCCTTCTCGTCGAATACCAGTGCCATCTCAGAAGGAACTTGATTGGGGAAGGCAGCAGCATCATCAATAAAGTTGACTCGCCCGTTTATTTGATCAATATTTTTTTCAAACGCATTCAGAATTGTGCGTGTGCCCGTATATTTTAAGGGCCAAATAAAACCACCTGTTAAAGTTACTTTACCTCATAAACCTTATAATAGCTCTCTTCTACACTACATGAGATCAAAAAGTTCCCTGTAGTCGATGTTATCAGGTTCAGTGGGGTACAGGATTCCACACAATAAGCATTA
Source organism: Urechis unicinctus (assembly GCA_034190875.2). Classification (NCBI taxonomy): domain Eukaryota; kingdom Metazoa; phylum Annelida; class Polychaeta; order Xenopneusta; family Urechidae; genus Urechis; species Urechis unicinctus. Next base: position 27,347,755 of record CM067345.1, on the reverse strand, counting down.
ATATGGAGACAACACGGATGTGTGAACGACTGTTTTATATAAAACAAGGATTTGGAGAAAGGATGTAAAAAAACCGCATATGCGATGAAGTAGTGAGCAAACAAAGCCCGATACCACTGACGTCATCACCTATCATGTAAGTCTCAAGTGACATGTTTGCTACAACATCACTGCCGTCTGTCTTTACAATCAAGATTGACATCTTGTTAGATTTTGTCGATCAACGAAGATCTGAAATCGCATAACCATTAAACTATACCCCACAATAATTATGCCATTTTGTGTAGTCGCTGATGCGATGGATGTCTTACAGTTAAAAGTGGTTCCATCCTGGACAGAATCTTAATCAGGCGCATCATAAAAACAGCTTGCCTCGAATGTTCTACATACACTTTTGATATAGATATTTTTCTAGACATGTTTTATCGACGTACAGCAAGTATTCAGAATTATAAGGAACACTATGGACGGGTCATCGTTGTCATTTCTCGCGATACACTCTAGCTACAATCCAAGTAGTCGAATTGTATGCTTTTCTCATTTTTCTATATCTTGATTTTCTCATTTTACTTATATTCCAACAAACACGCTTTACCAATCAAGACGGCTATGTTGGAACCAATTATTAACTCAACTACAAATACGGTAATCATTGGCTACAACAGAATTGCATTTTCTTAGGTATTTTAGTCGCTTTCTAGACTATTCCGACACTAATCCTACAAGAAAGCATCAACCAAAAACCGTTAGAAATGCTTCATGACAAATCATTTAGCATGGAAAGCTATGACAACTAGAATATAGTGAACCATTCTGGAACTCCACAATTCAAGTAAATCAATTTGAAATACGGCTCATTTACTGGGAATTTTGTCCGCGAGGGACATATAACTGTACATGTGCAAAGTTAATTAATAAACTTGATTGATATTGCAAGGGTTACATACCCCCTTTATTTATTTCTGCTCTAATTGATACAAACAACGATAACACTATCAAACCATCACATATATAGTCTATTTATATCAATTTGCAACCTGGCCATTTGCATATGCCCGATGTCAGCAATATCTATGCTAAGATTCATCATCAATTGAATAGCGGCTAAAACTACAAATAATTTAAGGATATGACCAAAACATATTGGGCACGATAAACAATGTGACACATAAACCCCGTGTTTACAGTGACTGAACGTGTGCTCAACGCACCAACGTTTAGCAACATAGGGCATTATCTAGTATGTTCAGTTATGATTACTATCATAAACAGCAAAGCACTTGGAAATATGCCTGCAGTGCCGAGGGAGACATTTTGTCGGCTATAATAGCGAAAACGTCACAAACGTCAGTGCGATTCATGCAATGCATTTGCACTGCTCTTGACGAACTTGCCCGGTCAATTTGCTATTACTTTTCAGTATGGCAAGTTAATATTTATAGTTTCATAAATTAAAACACTAAAATGCATCGCAAACTGATCTCTGAATACTCCGAATTACCATTAAGGGCAAGTTTTTCTTTTGTTTGTGCATCCACATAGCAATATCCCTCCATGTTTTAATAATCAACGTTGTTTTTTGTCCTAGTGGAATCTTGAGAAATCTTGTTAGTTAGCTTGTTTATTTTGTAGGAAAGCAACGGCACATCTGATGTGGCGAAGGCCCTGTTGTAAAAACAAAGTAAACAATTGAAGCTAACCATGCAAACGTTCCTCCACTCATGTCACTACTTCGTAATTATTTGGACATTTTCAAATAGATTTAATAACCACACACTAATAGTTGGGCAATGAAGGGTTAGAAAGCTCAGCGTGGCTTTTCATTTGGTAGTCTACACGCATGATCAAATTACATGCAACGATTGTCGTCCTTTATTCAGTGTATACAGATAAAAATATCAAGTTGATACCCTGGATAATTCTGAAACAGAATGGTATTTTAAAGGTACAATTCCAGATACATTTCTTTTTCTTACAAAGAGGAATTCATACCACTGCATACTATACTTAGACTTGCTCGACAAACTCAGTGAATTGTTTATTTTCTTTAACGAAGGTCAGTATATCGCTCATCTGATTCTTGATTCCTGCTGTGCTGTGCCTTCATGTAAAACCTTAGCGGTTGTAATTTCTTATTTAGAGAGTGTTCGTCTGTTGAAGCAAATACATGGCTATTACAACGTGAAAACTTGTGCAGGACCGTATTGTACATTAAACACACCAAGCGTTAGGTAACCGTCCTTCAAGTGAATGAGGGATGTATGGGTTATTTAGTTTTAACAGTGCAAATTATGGTCATACTTCAATGCGATATATTGACAACGTTGAGTACAGGGCATATAATACGATTCATGTTAGTTAATGGGATATAACATATAGTATCCTTAATTGATGCGACTACAATATTTGCTATCTCTAATATTAATCAAATGTATATGATCCAATATTTTCAACATTGGTTATGTATCCTAGCAAACGGGTAAGGTGCTCGGTCAATAACTACTGTCTCAAAGCCTGCTCAATTGCTAGACGCCCATGGATAAATCTGTTATATGTTCTCAAATCTTTGGAATTTCATGTAAAAACCGTCGTTAGACTTTCACGAGTTTGAGCTACAACGAGTTCGTAACTCGGAGGTCACTCACCCAGACACCCATGGTATACCGTTGATACTCGTGTAGTCATAAATAAACGGGATACTACTATGAATTGCGTGTGCAAGTGTTCCACAATATTCCTAGAAATTATCTGCAAGTCTAGTAGGAAACCTATTGGCGAGTTTCAGGACAATGTTAGAGATATGACTGATACTGAACAGTTTGTACCCGACCATACACCATTAATCTCAAGAACTCGTGATTACATCAGTGTAACAGAGGCTTTTGTCGAAACTTAAGACACTAGTCCACACTTACGCAAAACCAACCGGTTTCATTTTTTTATGCAGGGAAACGTAGTCTTCAAATATGAAGGAAAATAATATCAACGGCTGATGATAAAACGACGGTAAGCTTTCGGCAATGTATCCCTGTCACCCCTAAAGATGATATAAAGGTCAACAATGTTGCGCAAAAACCCTACAGGGTGCTTGGTAGCGCTCAAAGAGCAAAAGCTTCCCTCTGGTGTTGGCGTTCGCTATCTCTACCAGCCTGATGGACTGAAGAAAGGCCGCCGTCGTGCCACTGACCCTGTGTGGTCACTTAGTGTGTACAGATGCTCTGTCATTAAGCCTGATGAGCCTGTCCTCTACTATTTGTCAGACGAACCACTCTTTGTATAAGAGGAACTGCTTGTGATGCCACCTGGCACCCAGCTGCCGCTAGATAGTGTTCTCAATCATTGAAGTATATCCCTTGTGACTATAAGCTTGATCCCATTTGCATCTATCCAACTCTTTGAATCAACCGGGACAGCGACACCTTGTTTATTTTTAGGCCATAAATGTGTTTTCGTTACAGTGCAGGGCGTGGCCGTCTATGTAGTTGCTAGTGTCAAAGTGGGGGCGGTCCTTCTGCATGTCTGCGTACACGCATTTTGAGCGAATCTCCATCAATGAGGACTCTGTGCCTGTGTACAGCAGCTGTAGGCCCTCACCCTAACTTGTTTTCGTGGTGTAGTAGAAGTCATACATCAGGTGTTTGGAGAGATCATGAATACTGGCCTGTCTAGGACAAGCTTGGTCTTATGGATGTGTAGGGCTGCAAGATCATTGTCAAATGCCTTATGTGTTGCATTGGCAGAAGTGGACATTAACCGGCAGAACACACAAGCCTGAGGTTCTCTATTGTTTTACTAAATACAGAGTTGTTCATCATCTTGTACAGATCTTTCTCAAAGTCGTTGGTGTCTGCCTTTCTGAGATCCGTGTTCATGCGAATGTAGGGCTCCATCCAAGGGCACTGGTTGAAGGAGAGGTCTCTGTGAATCTTTGTAAGCCGCACCTCGAGAGAGAGGTAGAGCGTTAGGTTCCTGTAGTAGATCACGTACTTTCCTTTGTTGCAAAGGTTGGGTACCAATTTTTCAACCTCAGAGAGGGTCCCCACTCCCCCTAGATATTGGTAGTCAGACAACTATTCTTTTTGTATCGCCATCCTTTCAGGGTGATTGTAGCTCTTCCGGGTATTCCATGTCTACCTCAAGTATGTACCCTCTTTTGCATCATCGGAATATGTAACAAATTCGTTGTCAATAGTATTTCTAAGGGCGCCCAGGTTTGCCACCCTCCGCATTGACCCAGTTGATAGAGACTGGCGCATTGGCCCTCCATACAGGTTGTTCGTATCGAGGTACTGAGTTAAGCATGTTGGCTAAACATTATCGAATCCCTGTATATGTGAGTTGTTGGCCTTTGCGTGGTGCTTTGAAACCTTGATGATCCCTCCACATAGTCCCTTCTCAATGAATAGGCGCTGGTCATTGTTGGTCAACAGTTCCAGCTCCATGCCTGTGCTTTTCAGGAGAGCATGCCATGACAGGCCTGAACTGGTGAAGTAGAGGACCAGGTCAAGGCTGTACTGTCGCGGGCAGGTTTTGTGGAAGATCTCAAACAGGTCTGCTAGAGGCAGTGCACCTGTACGCAGGTACAGATCGTGGTAGTCACCCATGTTGTGACACTCGAACGTGTTCCATACTTTGTGGACACATTTGTAGTCCTTTACGGTTGTGTCTTTCTCCGACAACTTGCAGTAGAACTCCTGAATCGGTTGTAGTGCTGTGTCAAACCTCTTCTAACGATCCAACTGCCTCTTTGATCAGCAGTCACAGCGAAGGCTGCAGAGTTGTTTGCCGCAACAAGCTTATCGAGCGATGCCAAGAGTAACTGAGCTCTGTCAATGAAGCATAAGTGTCCAAGGGAGAGTGTATATTTCATGTTGGGGATGCAGTTGATTTGAAGTGGTGGGAGTCATAGTCGCCCACCAGTGGCTTGCTGCATATATGACATTGAGTTGCTGTCCGGGGGGTCCGTTTATCCTGCGGCGTCATCACCTCGGTAGCAGGTTTGTGTGAGTTTCGTTTATCTTACGCTCTTCCTGTTGCATGGTCTGCCGGAATTTTTCGGCGGCATCCTGTCCTGATTGCTTTGATTTACCATCACACCTCACCACAACATAACCATAGCCGCAGGTCTCATGTTGTTCCGTCTTCTGGGTGTTGCTCTTAGTTGTGTCTTGTGCAGAGCCTTCTATTTGAACTGTCAGCATATATAATGTAGGGATCTGGAAGCTGCTGGTGTCAATTCTGAAAGGATATCTTGTTTTTCCTCTCTTCTTGCATCCCAACCCGATGTTTACCCTATTTCAAGACATTCTGCGCTTGAAGCAGGTCTTCTCTGTTGTAGCCGTTTAGGCATCGCCTGCAGAAGTACTTACGGTGCTGAAGTGTATTCTGGTCCTAGAGTAATGGGCTAACGTTTTTATCCATGCGTAGTGAAATTTTCCAGCCTTCTCGATTAACATTGGGTCAATTAGTGTTATGTCGTCTGGCTGCTTGCTAATATGATGTATTATAACACCTTTACATCATCAAAACATATTTAAGGCAAGTTTCTTAAGTTTCTAAGATACTGTAGTTGGTTCCTCAATATCATCATACTTTTTTATTCCTTAATAGTTTAAAATTCTTTCGCGGTGAATTTTTACTTGTTCAAGTCCCAGAATAGACCATTGACAACAATTATCATCGGGTCTTTTTACATTATTCTTGCATTTTCCCCTTTCAGTTCTGGTGGTAAATCTATGTAGCGGATCTACTTCTGGGGAGTTATTTACGGGCGCGTCCATAGACCATCCCTCGAGGTAATTTTTTATATTATATTTGTTATGAATAATCTTAGCGATGAAGGCGCTGCCTCTAGCTCAGAGGCTGGTATAGGTGGTTGAGTCTCAGCAAGCAGGGCCTCAAGGGCATGTACCTCCACCCATAACCGTGGGTTTGGTGGCTTCGTCCCGGTTTTCGCTAGAATAGCTTGCTGGACTTCATGTGCCTGTTGCCTATGAGATGTGACTTTTACTGGTTGCTGTAGCCATGCCTAACTTCTCTACCGGAGCGTAGATCTACCTTACACGGGTTCTTGTGCCTGTGCGATATGGGCGCGTTCACGTTGCTTGGTCATGATTTACAATACAGATTCTAACCTCTAAGTGAAAACCCATCTTGTTATATTTGTAACAGCAACCAAGTTATGCCGTCAACGCCTTCATAGCCCAATAGCGCAAACTGTGGTTCTCCCTATCATAGCTGCAGGCCGTACATAGACACAGGGTGTTTGTTACCCCGTTGCCAAAAGATTTACAGATATGCTACTATTTGCCTGGGCTCAGCTTGTAGACGTGTCAAATGCAATAGTCAGTTGTAGATGTAGCAAAATCGGGGCAAAGTGTAGTCTTTCCGACAAGGTTCCATCGCATTGTCTCTTTGTTGTCATTCTAATAATACAGCATAATCCTCTTATAGCGTAACCATTATTTACTCTGTTGGATCTATTTTGATGTACACCCCAACAGGGGGCGACGTGTGGGTGTAGTATCCTGTAGGAGATAGCTGCTCCATAGGTCGAGTGAGCAAAGTGTCCTATACATATATATGTATTTGTCCTATGTCCCTGCTATAGATCCCAGACGTGCAATACATTGATAGATGTAGAGGCTGGAAAATTAAATAGTAGCTGCCAGAGGTCGGATGAGCAAAATGTCCCGGAACCAACATTTACTAAACTACTTATTTTACAGTTGACGTTAGATATATAGCTGCCATGTTATTTTTCTACTCTACGGGAGATGAGGGTCGGCATCGCGTACAAACACACGCATGATGCTAATAGGCATAAACACAATATACCGGAATCCAAACAAAGTATGACTCCCTGGTGAGCAACGCATCATTTGTAGCAGTCAACAAACAGGACCATGGCTGTGGTCCTGATGAATGCTATCCATAATGACAGCATACGTTTCCAGGCTATAGCGAGGTCATATGTAACCAGCTATGACACAATACGCAGTTACGCATGTACGTTTGTCATCGATCGAAGTCGTTTCAATATGTTGCAGCAAACCGCTCAGGAAAACAGCGAAACAGATAATGCTCCTAGTTTTCTATGGCTTTATGATGCTAAGGTTTATTTTGGGGATCGTTTCAAGTACAAAGTAACGTGTTGCTCATTGGGCTATACACACACATATATATAGAAGATGATATATATATATATATATATATATATATAGATAGATATATATTATATATATATCTATATATATATATATATATATATATATATATATATATATATATATATATATATATATATATATATATATATATATATATATATATATATATATATATATATATATATATATTATATATATATATATATTCTATATATATATATCTTTTCATCTCTCTCTTCACTGACCCGTCATAGCTGCAGCCATTGCTATGGAACCATTAAGGCACAGAGGGATGCACAAAGGAACACATTTGTAATACAGCCCCCTTCTGTTTTAAAATAGAAAGCTATCGAAAGTTACACCCACTAGTTATGTAAATATCCAATATGAAACATGTAGCGTCAGCAAATTCCACGCGAGTGGAAGAAGAATTCTATATCTAAAACTATTTAAGCGCCCTTAATCTCAATCAACTCAAGCCGAGAGCCATATCCATGCCTGCTTAAAATGCATCAACACGGTCACTCTATTTTGCCTTTCTTGGTCATCCTACTAGCCTCGCTCGTAACCTTATAGTATGCCCAATTCCATTTCAATTTGCATGGAATGCTGATATGTACAATGTTAAGTATATTTTCAAATGAAACAAGAACAAAAACGTGCATCTTATTGCACATAATGTTCATGGCATGAGCAAAAGAAATTAAGACCAGTTTCTCTTCAGTAACGAATCCATTGTTATATTGCAATGTGGTGGCAATAAAAAAGGGCATGGCACAATATTGCAAAAGAATGAAAATGAGGGGCTTGTACCCAATTATACGACCAAACGAGACAAATGAAGCTCACGTTTTATCGAAAGCAGCTCGTATATTATCACTCCTATCTAACACACAGAGCATGTTATTAACATGAGAGTTTGTGAAGCGCTGCCCGTCTTTAGAATGGGCTAGCTTGCAAACTTGGTGTATATGTTTCAGGTTATGCAACATTGCGTAGCTTTGTTAGATCCTCATAAAATCATGAATTGGCACTCGTCGTTCAAATGATGTAAAATCGTACCTGGATTTTTGCCATGGAAATATCAACGCAGGACTTAGAGTGACAAGAAAGCAAGCGCGTCGAACATGAACATTCATGTAAACATACCGAATACACATGATTTAGAGAAGACAGTTTTTCTTTAAAATCTTCACCTGCATTGCTTCTTTTAAATGTCCAAAGTGCCACAGCAACCCATTAGAGTTGAATACACGATCCCATGTACCCTCCGTAGAGGGAATCAGTCGTCGGTATTGTCCCATCATCTGAAAATTCTCGACTAGCATTATAGCATTGCTAATATTATTCAATTTGGGTCCCGCGGTGTTCTAGAATCGACAAAATTGTTGTTCATTACCAATGTTCCTTGCGAATATTATTAATGCGCCTTTTAACTAGATGGCTTAATTCATTCTAACGGCTTCACATGCAAATACGAAAAACTATGTGGTAAAGTGATGAATAGGAGGGCATCGAGAATATTTGTGCATCACGTATGCACATATTTATTGGCAATTTGTATATTTTTCATGCGCTGTCTATCATCTGCAATCGTGGACGTTGTCTTTCAATACAGATGTCATAACTTGATTACTCCTACACACATCAGTTGAATTATCAGTTATAGAAGTTTGTATATCCCCAGAGAATTATTTGATAGTAAATGTTGCTAAGCTTTACTAGATATAACGTTACGTTGTTTTGTTTATGAGCTTACGCCGGCGGTCTTATGTGTGTTGTGTGAATTATCTCACTATTTATTTAATCATGGGCATATTCAGTAATCGTTAAATAATAAGGCCAGCAACTTAGATAAATCACCATAATGACGGCGCCTTTTTGTTTTTATCATCAATATACAGTTTTATCAAGGCCCAATTTGTCGGGTCCCCTGCTGCAAATCTTTGAAAATGTGAAGTATTCATGCACACCCCTTACGTTTTTAATTAACAGCGTCTGATATACGTCACCACATTGAACATTGGATGTACATATGTATATATATACATGTATATATATATATATATATATATATATATATATATATATATATATATATATATATATATATATATATATATATATATATATATATATATATATATATATATATATATATATATATATATATATATATCTATATATATATATATATATATATATATATATATATATATATATATATATATATATATATATATATATATATATATATATATCAGCTATCAGCTATCATACAGTATACGTCATATATTGGTATATGGTGTGGAATACGTTGCGTTGAAGAGATATCTTATTTTATGCGTTGATTAAATCTCATATTATGCTACATACAAATATTTCACCGATTCTTTAAAATTGCCAAGAACTTACATCCCTAACACAATTCATGTCTTCATGTTATCTGTGCATTATGATCTTGGCCTTACGTGCGGCGTGCTTATGGTCACATAAGGTCAGCGGTTTAACGTATGATGAAAGGCTCATGGAGTGACCATTTTGTGGTATCATATGGAAATCCAGTGTTGGGATCTGCACACTCCATGCGGAAATAAGATAATATGGGGCGCTGTGAATGCAGCGTTGGTCTTAAATGTGCAATCTATAGTAAAATGTTCACCGAAGTCATATACATAACTTTCGGAATCAGTCACGATCCGGTATTGTAATCAGAATTAATCTGTGAAACAACACATTACAGGAACGGAATATCGATTACCAGATGACCTTCGTTTGTCAATATACTGGCAGTTATGGGTCACATACGGGTTGGTATTCTGAATACGCTGTGATCTAAGAAGGTAACACATTGCACAGACTATGTTTATTTATATCATCAGAAAATTGTTTGAATCAACTCGTTTGCGTAGCGACGACACTTGAGAATCGATTAAATGACATCAGATGTTTGAATCACGAATGATATTTCTCTACACCAGAGAGACTTAACATTTAGAATCGTGAAGCAGCTAGTTTAATCGTGGACGCCTTTCCATTAAATAAGCCAGTAAAGAATTGTTTTTAATAAGCCACTCTATAAATTGTGCAATGCGCAGTAATAATTGCATGTTGCTATTCCATTTGAAGAACTTGCGAATAAACGTGATGGTGGTCTGAAACAGCCACCGTATGTGCTTGCAAATATGGGTTTCTGCATTGTTAATCCCAAAACTGGATGTTCTTATTCTTATTCAAGCACGCTTGAAGATGATCTTATATTAGAGCCAAATCAATTAAGGCTTAATTTTCATATTTGTTGTTGTTTACATTATGACCAATCACAGCGATACCGCAACTACAGCAGCTATCACTCCAAGCACGATAAAAGAGCCATTGCAGTCAACTTAAGCACCTTCATCGTGATTCAACCCATATGCACGAATGAGCATGACGGATAGCTTCGTAATTGATAAACAAAGAACACATTATGATAGAAGTGATCAACCACTTTGAAAACCATTATTGATTTGGCAACACGACGTCATCACTGTAATAAGCTAACAGGAATGTATATATATATAAATAAATATATATATATATATATATATATATATATATATATATATATATATATATATATATATATATATATATATATATATGTGTGTGTGTGTAGGAATGTATGTATTAACAAGTTGACGTGCATATGAATATATATAAAATTATATGTTTATATGTACATAAATATATATATATATACATATATACACACACACACACATATATATATATATATATATATATATATATATAAATATATATGTATATATTTATATATATGTATGTATATGCATATATTTATATATATATATATATATATATATATATATATATATATATATATATATATATATATATATATATATATATATATATATATATATTTATATATATATATATATTGTATTGAGCATTGTGTGATATGTGCTGGATGTGCATGTGCATCCACATGACCCTAGTTTACTGTAGTACCTGGTATGCATGACTTTTAAGATGGTCATGACAGCGAGTATTGATAATTTTCTGTGTAAAATGAAAATGTTGAGTCATTCTATTTGGAAATCAAATCTAATGAACTGCGATTAAAGTACAGTTTTGATGGGCCTTCAATTTTGCCCTCATTTGGACCCAAATATAACACAATAACCATTAGTGCGTCTCATCCATACCACAAGTGTCCAGTGATGGCCATAGGAGATAACAAAGCTTTTGCTCGAAAACCACTCATGATCTCTTTGCAATCAGTCGCAATAACGTGAGAAATATGGCACTTGCAGCTGTCTGTAAGGTTGAAGAACGGTTCTGCTATTTGTCATTAGTATTCCCTTAATAATATATATGTTATGGTTATCCTACTGAAACCATTAGTGATTAAAATTTCCTTGTTTACACTTAAATGCACAATACAATGTGAGGTTGCTGAAATCATAGCCGGTGGTTTGATTGGTCACGGCGGTTTGAGATCTGGTCACATATGAATTGCTCCTGATTTGCTTAATCAGTCACTGCTGCAATAATACAATTTATGTAATGAAACTGAGTATAGGAAAGCAATTTTAACACGTTCTCGAAAGCTACATTCCCCTTATGGACACTCTGATGCCAAGTATAATATATTGAAATTTACATTCAAACAGCCATTATATGATTGATCTGTCTTCAAGGGCATCTTTAAAAGCTGTTATTCTTGATGAAATTGATGAAAAGTCAATATTACATTAAAACGACCCGCTTTAATGGTAAAACAATCACTATCATGCAATCAATGTTGATATATTAACGACCGAAGTATGAAATTAGTGATCGCCCTCAAATGAACACAAAAGCATCCCAAGGTATCAGATCTAATACTAATGATTCTGTCTGCTAATTGTTGAACTAGATTTGCCGTACAGTTGGCAATATAACGAGAGCATTCTAACATATTCAATTCATGCATATTTCAGTACCGCTAACGAGATGTATTATATGTGAATCATACTATCGCAACAAAACGATTATACATAACAAATAAAACTTCTCTATTAAGTCTCACCATGCTGACATGGTGTAACACATATTTACCAGATGCAATGCAAAAATGCTTATTGTCTTGGATTAAATAACGTAAATAAACAATATTCTCAATAGATAATGGTAATTGCTGATGATGAATTAACAGAATAAAGGATCATTACTGCAGTAATATGTGCATTGATTATTCGTTCATGTGCGTTGGATCAGTTTGTAGGGGCTCACGTTAACTCTAAAAGGGCTCTTCCATCCAGTTTTAAGATTACACACCGCTGTTACTGGTAATAATACGAAATGTAAGCATCTGCAAGTTGAAAGATGTGTCCTAATATATAAAGCGCTGATATGAGTATGTATATAAAATAAGCATTTGCAAGCTCATACACTTGTTATCACAGACTACAGCCAATCATATCAACCAGATTATCTTAATCCTTAATGGAGCTCCGCAGACCCAAGCACTTGGACATCCAGATAAGACCACAAAATAGCCACCCCATGAACCCTTCATCACACGTTAAACCGCAGACCCCATGTGATCAAATCCAAGCCATGCCGAGTCAGGCCGAGGTTATAGATCTTAGACTTCACAGTAACGTGCTGTGAACGCTTGTCATTTTAATAGACGGTATGAAGTATAGGCATGTCTAGAAGCATGTCATATACATTAAGAGGTCCGTGGCATCGTCACATGGATAAGATGGATGCCTACTTATGCGGTTTATTTAGGCATGCAAGAACACTAATAACACAATATGTTGCTGCCTCATGTGATCGAAGGGTATGCCATTTTATTCTTGGCATTGTGCAAATAACTTAAACAAGCCAATTTTTATAACATTTAAACCCAGAATAATATGTGAAATTATTAGAAAAGGTATCTCTAGTATATTGAAAAGACCAAATGTAAATGATAACGAGGGACATTAAGTGAAACGTTTATTGATTTATTCAACAATAGGAACACATGGAACTGTGTACTAACTAAATACAGAAGGATATGAATGCCAATGAATGATCAAAGCCTCCCCGGTTAGTCCGATACAGGGTCTTGAGTCCTAACTGGATTATACAAATCCATTCAAAAAGAAAACAAGTTTTCTGCTTAAATATCTTTTTCGGAAACCTAAATGCAATACTGCAATATGCAAAGAGTGTTATCGTACAAAGTTATAACTAATCATATCCACGCGGACACTAGGTAAGTAAGTAACAAACATGTCCTATTGTGCTTTTGGAATATGCCTCAAAAACCTACTACGATTGGAAGTATTATAAGATTCAGGTCCACAGGTCTGATTTTGGCCCTTTGTATTTTTTTTGTTCTGCTTCCAATAAAGGTGATATTTGGATTGTTGTTTATGATTTTAAACAAAAATAACAGAATCAAAGTTAAACAACATAGATACTAATGCAACGTTGAGAAAATGGTGTTTTAAGGGGGTTAAATGCAGGGTAAATGTCGTCACATAAGGTGAGTCAAATAAGCCCACGACAAACATATTATATTCCTTTTATGCAATCCATCGCTGATCAATAATGTAAAAGTGCAGTTACCACAGGGGAATGCATAGTGCAATGGGCAAGTAACTGCCTGTGCAATTGTGATTCGCGCAAAAGCAACTATCAATACCCTGGTTCTGAACAATAAAATCTATGCTCATTGTCGGGGCTGCCAATCATTCATTATACGTGGCGCTTAAAATGTATTGGTAGTAAAGATAGGTCTACCAAATTGTCTACTAAATGCAAAGCCGATGATACCACTATCGGCTGTTTTGCCTATTCAGTCATTGTTAATTATATCCCATATACTACGTACGTTATACCTGGCAACTAACATTGCTATTATCAATTAACTGTGCAAGGGGAACGCTACCGGCAATGTTAAGGTTATACTTGAAATTAGCAACCAGATAAAAGCTTGTACCACCCGAGAGCGTTAAGAGGCGTGTTGCAAATTATGAACCATGGGACCATAGTAACATAATTAGGATGCGAATCGCAATGGCATGATCGTTGTCACAAATAACAGGGCTTTAGTGTCAACGGCAGTGTCGTGGCATGGTTAATATTTGATGATTTCTTGTCATTTCCTACTTGGTAAGTAAAACAACCAGAACAGCAATTTGCAACAAAACTTCCATAGCACATCAGACTAGTAGTCAGGGAATAATTTCTTTACCAAAGTGTTAACAAAGGTGTCGACTTATAAGTTTTAAAACAATAAACACGTCTTTGTTGGGTGCTCTACTAGTCATGGTGCCAGGCTCACGCTGAATTAGCATAATTAATGATCATTGCTACGGTAATGTGCATTGATTATAGATGGATGTTAGGGGTTCATAGTTATGAGCCAGTTCCAACACTGGACCGCATGGCTCCAGTTCACAAACTGTAATTGTAATGGAGTCTGCAGCAGCCGGGGCAGCTGCAAAAAGAATGGTGTATCTCAGATGTGTCTCAGCATGCGGACGTTGTAAAGGCGTTACATGCAAAATTTGTATCTATGATGATCTAGAGTCTGAAGAAGACCAAGACCTGAGGTTTTTGACCCTGTGGCAGTGTGGCAGTGTGGTTTTCAAAGTACTATTCAGGAAGTATAGACAAAGCCATTTTTTTTCAATTTACAATCTCATTTATTTTTAAAAAAACATGTAGGTTGCGACGAGCCGTTGCGATGCGCATGGCTGATTGTTCACTAAGAAGTGATTTTGTATCAAAACAAATGTTTGCAATTAATATTAAACCACTAGTTTGACCCATCACAAGCTGCCGAAAGCAGAACTTAACATTTTCAAAGGTTCCCAGAGAAAATTATGGGAACCCCAATGGTCAGCAGCTGTCACGGGTTCCCCTAGGACAGTTGAATGTAAACTTTTTGAATCCTGTTGGTAGACACCTTTATAAACATATTGGTAAAGAAATTTCTTGGTAAGGTATTTCCTCATTGATTTGCTACAAAATATAGTGAAATAATTAACAAAAGCTATTGAACTGAATGAACTGGACGAGTGAATGAAAATGGTGGAGATGCCTGAAAAGAAGACTTCACTTGTCACAATAGGTGTCCAGCACATTTGGTAACGAAGAGCAGATAGCAATGAAGAGCGGAGCAAACAGAGGTGTCAGAATGATCCGATGATTCTTACACTTGTAAGTCGCAATCTAGGATGGCAATTCAGGCGAAATTGCTAGACCTCTGATTTGACACAGGTATATTCGTACGACTTCATTGACAAATGGAAAAGTTCTTCCACGGTATGTCGGATTTAAGTTACGAATAAAGATTTCAATTGCTAGTATAATCCTCAATTTTAAAATTATTTAACATATTTAATGCACTGATGATACTAGTGATGATTTGATAATTCTCGCTAAGGGTGCACCCATACGTATTAAATAAATGAATTAAGGCTTGAATGAATCACAAAAGAACCCTGATGTCTTGTGTATTGTTGTGTTATGCGTATTCGAAATGCTAACAGATGACCAACTCCAAACCGGCAACGAGGTGCGTTAAAGCTGGGATAAAGACGGTGGTCCCCTGTTTAAGTGACTGGTGTAATTGTGAGCTGATCACGGAACATTTCCTCTTCTTTGCAGAAAGGAAAAAACAAAATTATATTAATTATAAAACTAACATTAAATGATTAAAGTCATGAAATGTCAACGGTTCAAAACTAAGTGGCAAGCATTAAGTCATTAAAGGGTCACGGTAACAGCATGCCCATGATTCACATACGATAGGCATACATTTAAGTCATTGAATTAGTCAATCAATCAAATATCTATGCCTCATATGTAATTGGACACTTTACTCTCCTTCCCGAGCGCGTAGGTGGCGTAGCCGGTATAGTTTTTTTGTGGTATTGTTAGCGACAGCTGATCAGGCATTGTGTTTTCGCTGTAAACTTGCTCTCCAAGCTGGGGCTTCCATGGATCACTGACGTGCCAGGTGCTAAGATCTGGGGTCGGCTCAGGAGAACTGTGTTGACCATGTCGCTGATCTGGGAATTGTTTTTATTCCTTCTGTATGTCTTGCCATTGGTTTCCACTTCATATGTCCTGTTCTTGAGGACAATTTTCACTGTCTCCTCCATTCACTCGTTGGTGTGATCGATGACCGGCATACGGATGGTTTTTCTTGGTTAGAGGGGAGTGAGATAATCGAGTTTTGATCATGAGGACTACTATGGACTCAATCTTGTGTTGCTTGAGGGAGCCATCTATCACTGCGCATTTGATGATTGAGCCATTGCGCCTCGTACGTCATACAAAGATGGCCCTGGTGCGCAAATCTGTCGCAATAGAAATAAGGTTCTATGGTACATTCTAACTATATGTGACGTGAACGAACACTGAGTGCAAGTAAACAACTCTTGACAGTGTGTAAAAGGTTTAAAAATTGGCACGACTAGGGTAAATGGGTATTCACTTATTCGCTGTCGATTGTAAGCTTACTTTTGCCGCTTGATGTAATTGCGACTGCTGCATGCTTTGATTTTTCTGCTGTCCTAACAACGAGCAAGCATCACCTATATCCCGATTGCGATATGGCCAAGGCAAGGAATAATTTATATAACTAGTCGCCCCAGGTGTTTCTAACACTCTCGAGATTACACCCCGGGTTACTTTTTTAACTAGGCATTATCAGGTTGAGGTGAGTTTTAGATAACGCATTTAGCTTTAGGATCTGCGAACGACTGCAGTTAGGTTTGACCTATGTGACAAATGAGCGTGCATTCTGCGATTTCATGTATGCTTAATATTATGTCCCTGGCATAATCATGTCCACGGCACGAACAGATCATACATATGTTCTGAATCGTTTTACTCTCATGCTGCTTTGGTATCATGAACGCGAGCAAAATCAAACAATTTTCTGTGAATGATGGTCGTGAGTGGTAAGACATGAAATCATGGATACCTCGTATATATATATATATATGTGTATAAATATATATATATATATATATATATATATATATATATATATATATATATATATATATATATATATATATGTATGTATGTATGTATATATATATATATATATATATATATATATATATATATATATGTATGTAGTATATATATATATATATATATATATATATATATATATATATATATATATATATATATATATATATATATATATATATATATATACATATATATATATTTGTTTCTGCCTCTCCTCTTCAGTCAGCCAGCTTCTGATCCAAAACTGTCGGGGTCGCCTTCTCTTTCTCCTTTTTTGGATCTCCTTCCTGAGGTTTAAATGTATCGGAGGGCAGCATCATGTTGAATCTGGGCTTCGTTCTGGAACACAAGGACCAAGAGAACATAATCCATGTCATGGTCCATGTTGTCTGTAGTGTAGCATTTGAAAAACTGCTATGGATTGCCAATGGTAGCTTTCATTCATTTATATACGTTTTTGACGGTCAAATCTTCAAAGTCGCCTAAACTCTCATATTAAGTCTTGAACAGGTTGCTTGGGTTGCAATGAAGTCTCAATAATGCTCTTACTAATCGTAATAGGGTCGCAACTCGATCGCATACACTCACAGCCATCGCCGAGGGTCGCAACGCTCGCCATCGAGCTAGTACATCACTCTCAATGCTGTAGCAAGCCGTCTAATGATTACATCGGGCTCTCAACTTGGTTGCTGCAGACTCGTTAATAAAAACGCCAGTAGACTCGTAAACTAGTTGCGACTCCATTAAGACTCGATTGAGACCTATGAGACCAATGAGAGTGGCCGTAATACGAATGGATAATTTTTAGTTTTCAAAGCGATCAAAGTAGGGAACGGCCGCGACTTGTGCAAGTGACCAAAATTTCACTATCAGGTATCACGGTCGTATGAGGGTCGCGGTTTGTTGTAAACATTTAGTCCAAAAAATTGGCGGTTTACGAGGAGTGGGAAGAATTATTTACTTTAGATAACACAATTGCTTCTGAAGATGATTAACATTCGTTGCACGAAATGTTTGCTGAAGGATTGTTATGGCATAAATCCTGAAACACACAAACATAATCAATATATATGGCGATTTCCAAATACAGCAATCACATGCAGCGGGGGAAGAGCGATAATTTTTGTCCCCATTTAGTCCACAAAATTTGCGGTTTACGAGGAGTGGGAGTGGGTGAGGATTATGTGCTTTTGCTAACAGTTACATCTGAAGAGGATTTACTAGAGTTGTAGGGTGTTGGTAATCATTCATGTACGTCATATGGAAGTGAGCAATTGATTTATTGACCAGTTAGTGCATGAAGACGAAGTCTGTGTATTCTTCAATGTTCTTTGCCATGACAGCATGACACCAAATCACGTCGCAATGTGCGTATGTTCTAAAAGTCTTTAAAATTATGATCCAGTGAATGTGCCTCGCACTCACCCTTGACATTGTCGTTTTGTTAGGAATATCCATGTCAATCCAGGTCGGCGTCAATTTTTCCCGGTAGGCTACTGTCAGCAGGCCTTATCCGCTTAACAATAGCGTCAGTTGCTTGAGCAATTTGGAAACGGAATCCTGCATATTAACTGAAGTTGTCGGTAATGCTTTCTCTTCTTCCTCTTCATCATATCGATTGCTATCCTCTGTTGCAACAGAGGTTGAAAGTTGTTCACTCGCCATCTTAACGCAGTCTGTAATTGTTTTAGTATCACGATACCTTGAAGGTCGGACACGACCTTCCACGTCGCCGCTATTTCCATCTGACACCCGACGCTGTCACGTAGCTGTTTGTCGCTGAGATGTTGTCAGCGCCACTCCGCGTCGTAATTATCAACCAGTTGCTCTAAGAGTGTTTTTGTACCCGGATTCTCCACCAGTTGTTCTAAGAGTGTTTTTGTACCCGGATTCTCCACCAGTTGTTCTAATAGTCTTTTTGTACCCCGATTCTCCACCAGTTGTTCTAAGAGTCTTTTGTAGTTTCTTAGAAACGGGTTGTTGTGCAAAACTCGAAGACTTGTATAATCTGGATAATTTTGCCTCTCTCCGTCTCTCCTGATAAGCTTCCCCTGGCAAGCTCCTCCTCCATGCCCCAATGTTCCTTCGTTTATCCCCACCCTCTCATCCACTACCCCAACCAGACACATGGACTATCGTCATTGATCACGGGTGGTCACCTGGATGGAGTGTAAGTGAGTGATTGGTTCGGGGTTGGGGACACCAGGTGGAATACGGGCGGCATCCAGAGATCAGCAAGCTGATGCTAATCCAACCATGTCTATTGTAATTAGATAATAGACACCCATTATGAGTGTCAAAAAGGGTTTGCAAAGAATTTATTCCATCAAAAGGGTTAAAAGATCTGAATAATTTACGTGAGGAATAAGGGCCTTGATATGGCAATTTTGAAAATACCATCATAACACGTATCACTATGATATTCTTGTTACGGTTACTTTTGAAACATTGTACATCAATTAAAGTGTAATATTAAAAGCAATCCCATTCCAAATGACCTCGCCGTTGGCAATAAATGACGTAATAATTCCTGGTAAAAGGTCTTGCTGCCTACAGTCTGAGCAAAGAAGAAGCCCAGCGTTTTATGAATGCCAACCAATACCTGCCATACCATAGTTGCTAGATGTTTCAAGTTGTTCATTAAACTTATACACAACGAGAGTGCATTGTGCGAAACGTTATGTATGCATCAAGATTAACAGTAATTTGATATAATGAATTGCCACGTGGCGTTTGATTCACAGGGGTTTGTATTTGCCTGGTCGCAGCTATCTAATGTGCATACAGAAACCCAAAGGGAGACAACGAATTCGCCACCAGCGCAACAAACATCTCGCATACACCGTCGAAGGTACCGTTTATAAGCTTGTTTTGTGTGGACAGTTAGCACTAGCACACACAAAAATCATGTGAATATATAGGCTGAACAAATATATCTGCATTAGGTTTAAATTTTAAATGCAAATAATCCCAACGGACGTGTATGTATTTTTCTGTTAATTGCAACAAATTAATCGTTATTACAAGGCATTTGATTCATTGCAGTAGTATGCCAATGACGCCGTACATACAGAAGTCGTTGCAGCTGGTTGATATAAATCACTAACGCGCAATAACCATTTTTTCCTTTCAACAGTAAACCACAGTGCAAACTGCCTCTTTTTATTCTGCTGAATAACAGCCCATAACATGAACATTTTAGCAATTGAAGTATTGTATCTTGCAATACTAACAAAGGAGAACGTTATAATGAGAAAGCACAGCACAATGTCCTTATTTTATCAGTCACAATGTACCAATTTTATAAGTATGGTCATTATACGAGATATCATTCTGAGTACGGAACAGAGATACTATCAATTTTGCTTGCTTGACCTAGCATAAGGGGCTAATGAAGTATTTTCAAGAATGCCACAGTAGTCAAATCCACTGATTTGTTGGGGCAGCAATTAATTTGCTTATCGGGAAATCATCCCTGTCTTATATCCACAATTCTTCATCTTAATTTGAAACGACAGTAAAGTATAAACCATATCGTTTGATAGTGAATCTGACTTGTTATTTAATGGCAAACGGAATATGATTGACGATATTTATCAGCGAACAACTAAACACCACCATTTTGAGTTCCCAAGGGATATACCAAAAAGACACGATTGAAGGCAAATGGGATGGAATATAATCGAAGTAGAAATTCTCGTCTGACCTTCGTTACACTCGCTGTCTATGACACCACACTAGCCGGTTATTCTATGGTTGAAATTCTTCTGACAACAGACGATAAGGTGGTGGTATAAGTTATAAGATGCTATACCGATGGAGAATGGGTAAATAGACTTAAATACACGTGACAACTCTGCCAATATCGAAACATTTGCTTAATGTACTGCAACTTTTTGCTGTAAATATATATTTGAATTTCGTATCACTAACTGCATATATTATGGTGTAAACTTGAGCCGATTGTCAGCTTACATTATGGTGTCGAATGAATTGTGAATATTTTTACAAATACCTAACGTAAAGCATTTCAATATGACAGGTTAATATTGTGCACTGAATTGACAAACCGCATATGTTGAAACCCGCCTTCGCATTTGTGAATTACAAATCCCAGTATTTCTATTTTCAACCAAAGGATTCAATATTCGAAATATACTATTACAGTAGGGCCTGACATATATATATTTCATTTTTCGAGTACCAAACTTGGCTTTTGTCTTTAGTTCATTGGTGAACAATTTGACTTGAAATTGTAAGCATTAAATAAATAATGCGAGCTTTTTTATGGGACATTGCAGGAGTACGCATTCGTGTAAGTGTAAGAAATATGATGTCAAAAATCTTCATAGATTCAAACTACGGCTGTCAGCGTTCGGCCCCAGCTAAAAGCGTCGCGCTGCAACCGCCCATTTCTATCTCTATATGAAGTAATTCGATATTGCATGACAGGGGTAATGTGTGGCTTTATTTCACTCGGTACAGGCACACAAGTAATAGGCCAGCAGGTGAACACCACATGCACGCATATGTCTTCTGCGTCAGCTACTGTTAGCGCAAAACTTGTCGCGCGACGCTGATCATAAACAGTGAGACGTAGGCGGCATTAAGATTTATTATAGACGGAGGCCTCATGCGTATATGGCTCAATGCATCTGTTTATGCAGAAATAGCCGTTCCGTTCAGCGTTTTTTATATCTATATTACATCACGCCACCACAACTCTCTAATGCAAACTCAGGGTGATAAACCGTCTCAAAGTATCGTTATGGGAGAAATAACAAGTCAAAAAATAGGTTATATTTCACTTGGCTCAGAACGACCCTATACAAGAACAATGCACGTCCGTGGGGCAGACCCGACTAACAGACTAAGAGCCTTAGAATTAAAGTAAAATGTGCCGCTTGAATCAATCATACAAAAAATTATGTATACGCATTTGATGGTCAAAAGATGGCAATTTCATTTTCAATCACAGTGTCGAGAAATAACACCAAAAGATAAAATATAATAACTGCTCATGACCGATAGACTGACGCTTGTGCATGGCGCTATATATATATATATATATATATATATATATATATATATATATATATATATATATATATATATATATATATATATATATATATATATATATATATATATATATATATATATATATATATATATATATATATATATATATATATATATAATATATATATATATATATATATACACATATGTATATAAATTCAAATTATTTAAATATATTCATGTGCATATACATACAAATATATGCACATTCATGAAAATATATATAGCTATATATTGATATATATATTTATATGTATGTATATATAAATATATATATATATATATACATATAGCAATATATATATATGTATATATATATATGTATGTGTATATATATAAAGCTATATATGTATATATATACATATATATATAAATATTTAAATATATTGATATATATATATTTATATGTATGTATTAATGTCCTTATATATTTCTAAATATTATAATATATATATTCATTTATACCTATATATATATTTGTATATATATATGATTATATGCTATTATATATATAAATGTATTTATATTCATACATATATTAATAGATATGTATGCATTTGTATAGATATATACTCATCACTTTACATATATATATATATGTATATATTTTGTATATATATATATATATGCATTTGTAAATTTATATTCACATATATACATGTATAAATATAAATATAAGTACGGATATGTATTATGTTGCAAATATATATGTTTTTCATATACATAAATGCCTATATACATGTACATATACGTATATACATATACGTATATATATTATATATATATATATATATATATATATATATATATATATATATATAATTATATATATATATATTTATATCTGTATATCTGTTCATATATATATTTATTTATATATATACATATATTAATATACTAATATAAACATATATTAATATACTATATATATATATATGCATTTATATATATACACACATTTATATATATATATATATTTCATGTATATAGATAAATATATAATATATATATATATATATATATATATATATATATAGTATATATATATTTATATATATGTGTATATGTGTATATATATATAGCTATATATTGATATATATATTTATATGTATGTATTTATGTCCTTATATATTTCTAAATATAATCAAATATTTATTAATTTATACCAATATAGATATTTGTATATATATATAATTATATGCTATCATATATATAAATGTATTTATATTCATACATATTTTAATTGATATGTATGCATTTGTATAGATATATACTCATTAATTTACATATATATATATATGTATATATTTGCATATATATATATATGCATTTGTAAATTTATATTCATATATATACATGTATGAATATAAATATAGATATGAATATGTGTATATCATTTTATATATATGTTCGCATATATATATATACCTGCATGTACATTAACTTATATCTATATACATATACATATGCATATATATATGCATAGATGTATTTATATTTGTATATATATGAATAAATATATATATATATGCATTATATTTATGAATATAAACTTAGATGCATAAAAATATGTATTTGTATATGTACGTATATGTATTATGTTGCAAATATATATGTTTTCATTTGCATAAATGCCTATATACATGTACATATACGTTTATATATATATATATATATATATATATATATATATATATATATATATATATATATATATATATATATATATGTGTATGTATGTTTGTATATATTCATATATGTATATGTGTGTGCATATATGTTCATATATATATTTTTTGTATATATAGATAGATCAATATACTAATATATATATATGCATTTATATATATATATACTCATTCACATATATATATTTATATATATAAATAAATATATATATATGTATATATATATATATATTTATTTTTATATATTTATATATATATAAATATGGTATATATATATATATATATTTAGTTATATATATATAAATATATATATATATATATATATATATATATATATCTATATATCTCTATATATATATATATCTATATATATATATATATATATATATATATATATCTATATATATATATATATATATGTTTTTACCATGCAACAGCTGGCATGTTCAATCTTAGCAGTGTTGTCAGCAAACAAGCAGCAGATATCTATGGCATTTCGAGTAGAGCGACCATACAGAGATTAACAGAGTGTGTATTATGAGACCAGTCATTACGTGAAGCTCACCAAGATAAAGAGGCAATGCAAAAGTGCAATATGTGTTAAAAGGGAGCATGTAGCCAGCGAGAAAACAAAGCTCGGAAACATTGTTGTCAAGCGAGCATCCCTACTTAATTATTTCTAATTTGAAGGTAACGACACCACACCATTGCCGTATGTTTTGCAATGACGTTATCAATGTTGACATGTTTTAAGACTTATCCACCAAAGAAACCCTGAAAAAAATTACTGCACTATTTGACTATATCCCACAAGAATTCTGTCAGTTCGCACGTCGCCGCACCATCAACAATCTAACGGTAGAGAAGAAAGTTGTTTTAGAAAGGCTCGCGGCTGATAACTGCACCTTACACAAAGAGATACAATGTCAAAAGAGATGTTCTAGTGATATAGAAATGCAAATGCCACGTCATGATAACTCAGGGAATAAGTGCCGAATAAATTTGACTAATGGCTAGTATTCTGGACGCCCGTTTAACTGTGAACCTTTTTTTGCTTATATATTCAACTTTGGGCATTTAAATGCCTTAGGAACAAGTTAAATGTGCGTTGGGTAAGAAGAAGAATGATAGATAGCAGTGAGGGAAGCAAGTCGTGCCATTATGAAAGAACTGCCGATTTCCTGTCCATGCTTTCACAAGAAAGATGATGTTTTCGTGTGGAATCATACATAAACATAGGCTATGCATGGTGAAGACTGGAAGCTCTTGATTCCTGAATATCTATATCTATCTAGGCGTCCCTGAGGCGCCGTGTAAGTAGGAGCAGTGATATATTGTGGTGCATTAGCAGCATTTGGGAACAAGCACGTATGTGAGCGGCACATCAATGTCTAACCACCTCTAACACATCCTTTCATGCAAACCCTAATTGCATCATACAAACATAACCTTCACCCTGGTTGGTCGTTGCTTCGTAATAATCCGCCAGAATATACGGTCTGATGCGATGGGTGTCTAATTGTTAAAATTGGTTCCATCCTGGACAGAATCTTAATCAGGAGCTTCATTATGACATCTTGACCTAAATGTTCTACATAAACCCCTTATATTGACCTTATTCGGTTAAAAAAAAAAGTCATTCAATTCACGCTATCACTACGCACCCGCAAACGAACTTGTTGCAATACAACTATCAATACACATTTACTATTTGGATAGTGCTTCTATGTTTTTCATAGTTGTCATGCGTACACATTGGCAAGTCAATCATCTGTGCGTCCATTTGAATATTTTGCAGCATCAAATTCAAATTTAATTAGTGATATTGATCAGATCACGTGACATAACATCACTGCCAGAATGGTAACAACCCGATATCTTTATTCGTTTATGCATGAAATAAGCATCGAAACGAAAAACTTTTAATACTTTTCCAAAATGTTTCAAAAGGGATTCGAATGTATCGACATATGCAGTCAGGAACTTAAATTAATCGAAATCCCCATGAAGGCCCCTAATCAGCTTATGACGCACAGTGCGCCGACACTCTGAAATCTGCTGTTCTACATTAAATTGCCTTGTTGTGCCTATACATTCATCGACGCCCGTGCATTATGTAAAATGCATATCAATGCTTTGGCGAACATTGTCAATTATTGCTAGGGTCAGTGCACATATAATACAATCGTAGGATGCGCACATTCTAAGGGATAGTCAGAAATGATGTTAAAGCACGTCAATAATGCAAGTGTTGATGATACATTTCAAAGACCATATACCTGCTATGATACACTGGTTGATACTTGACAATGCCAATCAGAAGAGATAAATGTTTAATATGATATATGGTTTCGCGGTGTATTTTCATCGGCATGGTGCGCTGATTAACAGTATTAAGGTCAAGCACTTAACCTACCGCCAATTTTCAGGTACATTTTATCGCTTATGCTTGAGACGAAAGTTACTGCAACACACGCATAATTGCAAACGAATTGTATGCAAAATATATGAGCCAATCGTCACAGCGTGAAGGAGTTATGTTATTTTGGTTTGCTAATTACCAGCATACATCGGTTAAGGGCCTAATTGATTCATTTTAACTTTAACATGCGGACTCTATTTCCATTGCAAAGGCCAGTAGCTGTATACTTGCGCCCTAGAAATCTTATAGCCCAGTACAAGCCGTTCGTCGTGAATATATCAATTACGTGTTGAATAACCCAACCCACCTGCTCACTTCCATCGACGTTCTAATCTGATGACACATTGCGTTGGCGTTGATTGGTGTTGTTTGGCGATGCGATCCCCGTGACTTCAGAAAAGTTCATAGATATAGTATGGCCAGTACTCAGCATTATTATGGAACACATGAGACAGGTCATCGCTGTCACATCGCGAGATGTATAGTTTCGATACAAGTTGTACAATTATGTGCGTCCCTTATTTTTCTGCTACCCTTCAAGACGGGTTTATAGATAATTTATGACATAACCTCCCAAAATATCTGTTATTATATTCAACGGAAATGTAATGGTGTGTTATACTTTCATCTGAAACTTGCTGGCTGACAAAGTTACAAACATCATTTTTTTACCAGTAAACCAGATAATTCTTCTAACCCATCATTCAAGCTATATCAAGCAAGGTGGCTTTGTTGTATTTCAATTATCCTCTCGACAAACATATTTTCTTATCTGTTTTATTCACTTTGTGGTCGTGTGAAATGTAACATGACCACACATTGTCTGCAGCAACTTATGATAATAGTAGTATAGTTAACCATATTGGAGCACTAGTATAGTTTGGTCTGAAAAGGGACAGATAAGATGTGTAACTGATCATGTGCATTTCAAATTGGTTAATTAGGAAGATATATATTGCAAGGGTTACATAGGCCTTTTATACATTGCTGCACTAATTGATATTAATTACGATATCATTATCAAATGACCTGCTCGTACAAAACCCGTTGATATCAATTCGCATTTGAATATGCCCAGCACTGTCCTCGCTACATGCATCACCACTTCAATAACAGTCCAAATGAATACACATAGTTCAAAATTTTTGATGAAGTGACTTTTACAGTTACAGTGTGTCTGTAGACAAACCATGTATTGATGCAAGCAATTGGTACAGTGTATCGACCACATAAACATGCATTATGTGGAAGTTGGTATAACTACGGTTATATTTTTTTGCAATTGTTGAAAGCATCATAATTTTCCAAAATTGATCTTACCATGCGAAACAAACTCTTCGCTAGAAGTTAGCAAACAATCGGGAAATTAATTATTCGAATGTAACTGCACATTTGTGATATATCTAACAGAATCGGATGAGATGCAATAAGCGGCGTCATAGGACCTGGTCAGGCGTAAGAGATGTACATAGTGTTGCTGCTGCCAATTTAATATAATTCACCAAAAGCATTTAACTCCTCCTGAGCGGAGAGAGACGAGCACTTCCATAACACAAGGCAAAGCTTGCGCAACTCCCTAGGCTAGACTAAAGTACATTGTTTTTTAACCCATGTCTGAAACAAATACACATTCGCCCTGGCCGTTCATAGAATGTATCATCACCATGAAAGACCTTGGAATAAGAGAGTTACAGGAGGGCAAATCTGAACAGTGTGTAAAACTGTTGGCTGTTAAACAAGTTACTAAAAGGGCGTCTATTCAATGATTGGGATTTACATTATAAATATGTATATACAGGATAGCCATGTCAAATGCCCACAGAAAATGTTACATTATGAATGTAACAGTGAAAGGAGTAATTAGGACACAAACCCCAATTTCCAGATAGCGTGACATCGCAACATAACCAAATGGCAAATGAGTGTGGTTTCTGAGGAAATAAACAAGGTCGGAGACGATATATTGATGGACACATGCCATGTCTTTAGTTAGGTGAAAATAATGTTAAAACTTTTCATTAATGTAGTTGTTTCACCGAGCAAACGCTATCAGTATGCATCTATGGTCCTTTGGTAAGCTTTTCTTGCGCACTATAATAAGTTAACTTCATCGTAAACGACTAAAATGAACCATGCACTCTTTTCACTCTTTTCATTATATTCAGATACTAGCAAAACATTTCCTGTGGGTTGTAATAAAGCTAACGTTAATTCTCTGATCACAGCGGGCAGGAAGTGAAGTGAATCTAAGTAGATCAAATGCCGGGATAAAAGGTCGACACAATCAAGTCGCATAAGTATGAAGATTATGAAAGTTGTTGCGGTTATACATGAATTGTTATGATCATAATATTGAGATATATCACTGCATCTCCTCTTTTTTGAGTAAAATACATATAATATATGGTAAATGAAACTATCTGACTATGTTGAGGTGGCTGTCGCAAATGAAGAAGCAGTCTGTCGGGTCGTTTAACGTGAAGGCTTGTTCTCCTGAGTGCTGGGTCGGCACTGCTGCTCTGCGCTGGCGCTAGTTGACGATGTTGCGTCAGTGGCGGAGCAATAGTGGCAGCGTGTGGTACAGAGGGAGTAGTGGCAGCGGGGAGCTGGTGACAGTGGTGTGTACTGCGTGTCCTCAGTTGACTCTGCTGCTTGCTGCCGTGACACTTTTGCGTAGGAGGCGGCGGTAACGGCGATCGGTGCTATCTGCTGTTTGTATGTGGTACGAGCGTGGCGTGTCGTCTGCAGCTGACGCTTTGCCGGGTGTCAAGCCTCTAATTAGAGGAT
This sequence comes from Urechis unicinctus, assembly GCA_034190875.2. Taxonomy (NCBI): domain Eukaryota; kingdom Metazoa; phylum Annelida; class Polychaeta; order Xenopneusta; family Urechidae; genus Urechis; species Urechis unicinctus. The sequence continues at coordinate 27,318,563 of CM067345.1, read as the reverse complement.
TCTCTACTCGCACGGATTCCTGTGGTCGGACTGATGGCAGAGGCTTAGAGGTACAATCAGGGTACGCGTTCTGAATGTCTAGACGGAGTTGAAGCCTGTCGTTGACATCGCTGGGCCTTACGGTCGGTACTGTTGTATCATAATGTTTATGATAATAAAGTCACGTGGCAACCACATGGTGTTGTTTATTACATGGTGGCAGACGGAAATCTGACAATATCGCTACTCTTAAATGGATTACAATGTTCATTATGATGGAATAGTTTCATGAACTGTTCCTCGTCACCTTCGATTCATTTTCCTGGATGGATGGTAACATATTTTTGTGACTGTCGCTGATAGATTCGATACCGCATGTACTTTATCTGCTTGCCATGGCTGACGGGCACGGCCACCCATGATGGTGTGGGAGGGAAATATTATCGAAAACTGGTGTACATTCAAGCGACAGTTTGTTAATTACCAGACTTTGACATCTCTTAAAGACAAAGGCAAACCTTATCAATGTGCTGTTTTTCAACATTGTGTTGGTGCTCGAGGTATCAAAATCTTAGGCTAGGCACTCGCCTCTGGTGTTTTGATGATCTGATGCCACTTCTACAGCGCGGATGTGAGAGATCGAAAGTAGCAAATATCGCGGATGCTGTCAGAGACGATGTTTCTTTGCCTATCAAAATCTACAACAGTTTAGCCCTCCTGGTTCCGAAAATGTCTCTCCTGCTGAAGACCAAGAAGATGTAAAACTATCATAAAAAAGTGTTTGGATTATTGGTGAGGTCAATGAAGCATATGAGCGATACAAGTTCAACAAAAGAGACCTAAACCCATCAGAAAGCATCGATGACTGCGTGTCAGCATTGACAGATCTCGCGAAAACATGAAATTTCTGCGACTGTTTGAAAGACTCTGCTGCGTGACAGAATAGTGCTGGGAAAAAGTAACAATGAGACTAGCCCTACAAGACGTCTTACTTTCTCTGAAAAAGACGCAATGAAAAAAATTTGAGATCGATTCAGACAACTACCAAACACCAAACATACTCAAGTGATGGAGTTTTTGAATGCAATGATGTTCACGGACAATTTTATCCCTTTTCGGCGGGGGATTTCATCCATGGTAATTAGTTATAGTTCGATCAATTTGGGAAGCGGTAAAAAGTCAGAAACACAGCAACATATTTGTTTTCAAGTTCAAGACCACGTGCATCGCTCATGCTCAGAATGACGTGACCCATCGACGATTAATGCTAAGGCAATGCGGATGATGCGGCGGGATATCGCGGGAAATCACGCGACCCAATATTTTCCAAAATGGCGGTCATCGTATCGCGATTTTTTCGGAAATGATATATAGATGGCATTTCTTAAAGAATAGCATCGAGTGGGGGTAAGATTTTTTGGTGCGTTAGGACTTTATTTTGAACAGGCTCTTGATATATATGTTATTTTCTAGATGCGTTATGAAGCACTTTAGCCAAACGCTTTTTCGTAGACAATGGGACGCTTGCGAAAATGTTTCGACAAGAAGCCGAAGGCGCTATATATCAAGATATCATTACCGTTGTGCACCGGAGCCTCCAGTAAGAAATCTATTTATCAAGGTGTTTCAAAAGGCCAGGTCTGCTGATGTTGTAAAGTGCAAGTTGCTGTGGCAGAATGAGAAAAACAGGCAATGTCCGGCCTGGGGAAAACATTTCGACAAAAAATCACTGTTGACTAAATGTTGCAAAGAGTGGAGCTGAGGATGTGACACTGTCAGTTGCCAAAAAAGAATCATTCAACAAATAAGGTTATGTATGCAAATGTTGATTGATGATCCAATCAAGTTTCAAATTGATTGTGGGGCAACTATCAATGTCATTTCAAAGTGCATTGTACCTGATGTTAAGTTACCCACTCACAAAAAGTTGCAAATGTGCAAAAATAGTGTACTGTGAGTGCTAACTCTGAGAAACCCCAAAGCTAGAAAAAAGTACAAGATTGACTTTATTGTTGTTGAAGAAATTTAACACCTCTTCTGGGTAAAGTTATCAAGGTTTATGACAAGTTTCAAATAGCTGCTGTAAAACATGAATATGTTATTGATCAGTACTCAGATGTTTTGACAATGATGTATAGTTGGCAAACTACATGTGAACCTGTACATATTTTGACTGACCTTTCCTGTTATTCTTCCATCAATTGCCTCTGGCAAGATCAAACAAGAATTAGGATAGATAAAGGTGTATAGCAACTGGTTAATCCTTTTGGTTTATCAGTCAGGTGATATGAGGATCTGTTTGGACCCTAACCACTTTGCTCAAAAAGAGGCCTACCCTTGATGAAATTCACCCAAAGTTATCACAGTAATGTGAGGGTCTTAAAGGTGTTACATACAATGCTGATGATATTTTGGTCAATGGTCTTGGAAAAACTCAGCAAGAAGCTGAAGAAGAAGACCATGATGTGATTGGTGAATCAGGTAGCAGTTATAGAAAAGACAGGTTACTATACCCTACCTTTGCTCAAAAAGAGCAGTCACCACTCCTTTGCTAACCTTAAAGCAATTCTGAACAGATGTAGACAAACTGGCATTGTTCTGAATAGAAGAAAAGCTGAGATAGCCAAAACAACTGCAGTTTTCTCTGGACACTTGGTTACTTACATGGGACTGAGACCAGATCCTGAGAAAATTCAAAGGATTGTCAAACTACCAAGTCCAACCACTTAAGAATAAATACAAAGTTTACAAGGCACTGTAAACTACCTCTCAAAATTCCTACAAAAGCTGTCAGAAGTGATGGAACCCATTCGACAAAGGGAAGGAGTTGAATTCCAATGCGGTGACAGACAGAAAGAAGCATTCGAAAAGGTGACAAAACTTGTAACTGAAGCTCCGGTGTTAGCTTACTATGATTCAAAGCAAGTCCTTGTTTTGCAGTGTGATCCAAGCAACAAATGCCTAGGTGCTGCTCTGATGCAGAATACCAACACTAATGTGTTATTTGGTGTGAGCCAAGAAGGGATTAATTTGAAGAGTTAAGATTGAACTGATTGAGTAGCTGCCTTCAAGGATGAATGTAAAAAAGGGAAATACACGCGGAAAAAGATAAAAACGCAAACGATCATCCATTGGCACGTCACCACCTGTCGATTGATTGGACCAGGCTATCCCTACATCTCGTCCAGGTGAAATCCGGCCCAGTGAGGTGTGTTGTCGATATGGCCCTCGCAAGGACCTTTCTATTCATCCACCAGTACGAGTCGCATGGAAAACATGCTGCCACGTATTAGTCTTCTCTCACTCGCTTGGATGTGCCGTGCTCGTCACTGGCTCTTTTGTGGGGCTTGCCTGGTGCGTTTGGCATGGAGTACTCGATTGCAATGTCTCGGTTGTAACCGTCCCAAACCACGGAGTTTTGCACATAGCAGACACTTCTTGGTGCCCTGGTGTGCACAATGCAGCTGGTTTAATACATCTGGGCGGAGGAAGTGGGGAATGATATCCAGGAGCCTTTCAGAATAATTCCATCCTCGACATCTAACTCGTCACGATAGTTCCAATATCCATGAAGGTGACTGGGGCATTCTGACCGAGTTTCTGGTCAGCAAATTGGGGTGCAAATGGATCTCAAGCTCTGATATGTTGAGTCCCTTGATGTTGTCTTTGCAGTAATCTGCAAGCAATCTGCAAGTGGTATGTGTTTGTCAGGGACATAGCGCAACTCAAACTTGTACCGATATTACCTACATCATATAGACACTTAATTTCCATCTTATCAATCCTCCTGATGAAAAGCATCTTCTAAGAAATTACAAACAGAACATCATGCTCGATAGACGTGGCGTGAAGCGACTTAGGTAATTGACCATACCCAAGAAGGTTTGCAATCCATTGATGTCGTCGGGCTCGTTCACGGTTCGGATAGCTTCTGCCTTTCACGGATCTGGATCAACACCGTGTTCGCCAATGACGTGACCAAAGAACAGAATTTTCTTGCACCGGTCCACAGCGTTCCCTTGCCCTTTTGTAGAATTTTCACAGCATATACATGAACTACGTTGTTCCTTGATAGTTTAAATTCTCCTTACATACTTCAACATTAATCGATGCGCAACCCTTTCGTTTGATTAAGTCATTTAAAGTCTAACCAACCCATTAAGTCGTTAAGAAGTATTATGGAAAATGATTTGTTAAAACGTAAGGCCCTAAAAATATTGTGCCTTAAGACCCTCAAGTTTGTCTACAAGATGTTTTGTGTGGGAGAAAGGGTATCTTGAATATAATTTACGCTTGTTAAACGCGCGCCACTCGCGGCTTAGTGTAAAACGATGCGACCATGCCGGTGTCGCCGAGCGACTTTCGCCACATTTCCGGTTGCCTTTTGACCACATGTGTTGACTGCCTGAATAAATAAGAGCTGTAAAGGTATTACTTTAGCCCGAATATGACTGTTCATGCTCTCCCTGATGATGAACTTAGCTTTAGAGGTTCAAATATATGATCATTGGTGACATAAAAGGGTTTCAAAGACATAGCCTTTATTTGAGGCTTTTACACATTGTTTGCACATGGAAAAGTATTCTTCAAAATGTGAAAGAAAGCAATATCTGAGGATCAAAGGATTTTCCTGTCGCGTATGGACGGCAATCTATCGCATTTTTTTCTATAAGCTCTGCAACTAGAGTTATGATTGGCTTTCCTGTTGGTTGTTCTATTTCAGACTGGCAACAGCACCAAATTATTTAGTAGATGGGGAAAAGAAAACCAAGCATCTGCCACCAGTAAGGCAGCAATAAAGGCAGAAATCCAATGCATGTGGAAAACCTGAAAGTAGGTCAGTACTGAATGTCGCTCTCATTCACTCTGATCTCACAGCAATGTCATTTTCCCGGAAGCTGGCGTAATTAAGGATAAGTCCGATTCCAGCACATCAACATTTTGTGTTATGTTATGCCAACAAATCAAGGGATAAAACTGCAAATAGCTGACAATCTATGATTTTTGTGTAGATAATATTGAATCCTGGTTTTTCATGCTCAAATGGATTTGTTTCCCTTGGCATACATAGCCTAAAGCAATTTTGGTAATGGAGCTGGTCATTAATTCCTCTCTCCTCTGTTCTAGACAACTGCGTTGGCATGAATTTCGTGAAGCAAATAAGTGATGACATCTTTGTTACGAGTAATATCCTTATTTTGTGAGATAATACGCTTGGTTGATGTAAATTTCCATTAGATCTAATCAATATTGAAAGATGACGTTTTTTGACGTATTGTAAAGAAAATCATTCCAAAATCTCTTGGGACGTTATCTTACACTACCATGACATTTGTTTTAGAATAAAGGGAAAACAGTTGATGAGTCCATGAAATCGGTGGTTAATTTGACCGAATTCGGCAGACTGAAAGCAACAGCTGGCGGACAGCAACGTTATGATTGGTACTATTTGCTACTCGTTAATCATGACGTCACACGCTTTGATCTGCTTTTTTATCCAAATGAATACATGATTCATGAGCATAACTATTGATATTGAGATGAATACCATTTCAAGCCAATGCGAGCGTTTCTCTATCAAGCCCCCACCATTTACAAGCAGATGTGATCGATTCACAATCCAACAGCACCACATACAAGCCAATGCGAGTGATTATTTACCCACCTGCATCGCGCCGAATGCATTTAGTTATTTTCGTGTCACAGGGACTCAAAATCTACAGTCGCCATCGGCGCTTGTGAATGTGCAATATCGAAATACGGGTTTTTTTCTTTTGCATTAGGTTGCTGCATGCTATTGAAGAGCAATCGATTGGTCGTCGTTGGTTCTTCATTTCGGCAAATGGCAACTATATCAATGGTCCCGTTAGTTGAATGCTGATTGCCTTTGCGCGTGAGCTTTATGCCACTCTAGTGGATAATTCGTCAATAGCGCTAACTGCCAGGCGACGTCTTTATAGCTGTCGTGGGAAATGTGCAGTTAGGCACAATGCAAATTACACAAGTTATCAAGGTTCCCCGAAATTGACTATCAATAAAACGATATTGGTGCCTAAGTTTACATTGATGACCGTTCATCATTATCAGCACGCCTCTTACATCTTAGCCAATTAGAAATATCTTCTAATTAATTCTAATTCCAATTTGCGACCACCCAGTCGTACTGTGTCGTAGTGTCTTGGGACATTGCCTTCGTCATCTGTTTCAGCGCCATCATTAATGTGGCAATTATTCAAACATACCTTGAACGGTCATACTAATAAAGCTGTATTAAGGGAATTGTGAATGTCTCGACCTTGCCCTTGTCCCAACGTAGATCCCTGGTAGGTATTGATGCTGATACCATGTGAACGGGAAGGTGGGCATAGTCTTGATTTACCAGTGGTATTAAAGTGTTACCCATAGCTTAGAGGTGTTCCGTATTTATTTTAGACTTCGCTAATATATCTGTCAATTTAAACACCAATAATGGTGCACCTTACTTTTACGTCACTTCAATTGGAATATACCGACAAAGGAGTTCCTGATAAGATTTGAAGCTACCTTAGACGGGCCAGTGATGTCGAAGATCAACGGCTGCAAATAAACACTGTGACATTTGTTATACATAACAGATGACGATGTTTTTCCTTTTCCGGTTTGTTCACCTTGCATGTTATATTCGGTTCAGATTATTTATGAGAGTGTCATGTTGGTTGCCTAATGTACGGGAGATGGGGGTTGGCATCGCGGTCAAATATGCACACGATGCAAATAGGTAGAAACACATTATGCCGGGATTCAATGATCAAATGACTGGTGGTCTTGTGCCACAATACGTATGGCTCCCATATGAATGCTATCCATAATTTCAGCATACATTTCCATGTTACAGCGAGGTCATATGATACCAGCTATGACACAATACGACATAAATACGTGCAGTTGTGATTTTGTTATCGACCGAAGCAGATGCAGCAAAATATTTACATCAAGAAAAACGAAAAGCTAGTTACAATAGTTTCATCATTGCTTTACTTGAGGGTCAAGCATTGTCGTTTATGTACACATAACACACTTTTGGTGCAACTCTTTTGAACGATGCGGACATCATAAACATAGGCGATGACAGTATATGCCAACACTTTTACAAATAATGTTTTGAATGCTCTTATTGACTTTGTTGCTGGTTCGACGGTAAAATTAAGTCGGGCACCGTGGCCTTCGGATTGATATCAAGGATTTTTAGCAATCGCATTACTAAACGAGGATTGGTGTACTTGTGTTTCTCTGACCCTTTATAGCTGCAGCTGTTGCTATTGAACCAATGAGTGGGACCGTAGAGGCAAGCACAAAAGAACACATTTGTAATCAACTCCTTCTGATTTGAAATGATCCTTAATGAGAAAATATAGTGAAAGAAATTGTACGTGAGTTTATTTGCTTTCTTAACTATTAAAACGCCTTGATCTCAGTCGACCTATGCCAAAAACCGCAGGGCTGGTCTGTGGCCTCTTCCATGTGATGCAACTATACTAAGGTTGCCAAGCAGTGTGCAATCGTAACCTCAAGCTTTTATTTTCCTTAAATGATATGATCAAACAATGGCCGTCATTAATTATGCACAACATTATTTGTCGTGTGATATTGTACGTTGCCCTCCACTTGATCACTTGAGATGCCCAAAGTGAACACAAGGGGTGCGACCAAGCATCTGGCCTTTGCGAGTGATGACGAGGAGTTGTAATTATGACTCCCTGTGTGGGTCCAGAAGTAGAAATATACTTACTGTATCCTCCTGCAAGTCGTAATAGGCGACTTATATGGGGAAACCTGTTGGCCGTGGGTTGTGGCTCGTGTTTGTGGTTCGTGCCCGTTCAGTCGGCTGGTACTAATACGATGAGTAGACAAAACGCTATGAGTACACCATCACGCTACGATTATGGTCTCTTGATTTGTGACAGTCCGAAACGGAGAACATAACAGCTGCCATCAATTGAAATGACCTATGTTGCCTTTCTTGATAACCAAATGAGACTCACTAACAACTCGAAACCCAAATTATATTCATACTGGAATAATATTCATACGGGAATAGATAACTAACAATTTCCCATTTTTGACTGTGAAGCCTAGTTCTGGACGAAGAAGGTAACAATGAAGGGCTTGTGAAATGGCGGAAGAACATTTGTAAGACAATAATTTGTACATCAAAGGTTAAAATTGTGTGCTTGGATATTCGTTTTAGCATATGAATGCTCATGCTAATACACATGCATTAAATCTAGGGCAAATAAAACTAGTGATAAAGCATGATTCAGGGCTTGCTTTAGCTCTATGGAGAGAAGGACTTGGATTGGCGACTTTGGACGATTGAGGTTGCTGCGATATAGGGGCTGTCAGTGCTACTAACGAAAGGAATATGAATTCTTATCTGGCAAAACAGCAACGCCATATTCAGGTAAAACTGTCGCTTAGCTCTTAAGTTTACAGATTATCTCTAACAAATGTAACTTATTCTATCCCACAAAACTTTAACGTTCATTGACGCAACGCCTATCTGGCTTCATGTTAAGTTTGCGTGAATAGAATGGTTGCAAGGCCACCGATGACCAGTCAGTTACGGTAATATTCTTCAGTTGTACGATACAAGTCCTATACACCATTAATTAACTGCAACGAAACATTCTGGAAATCATCATAGAATAGCTATGGTTATGAACAAGCCATTAATCTTTTACTGTGAAAATCCGACTTAATTACCTAACACAATTATATGTATCATCCTTTGAATTACTTTCTCTGGGATAAGCTTCAGTCATAAGTGCTGTGGCTATTACCATATAATATAAAGGTACGCTAAGATGGTTCACTCCGTCAAGCTATTTGCTGATCATGAAATACACGACGGGCATCAGGCGATGACATCAATATAAGCTCATGGTACTGTTGATCCAACCTCTCGGGGCTCGGCGTTTGTTGAAGACCACACATCCGAATGAATCAGAGAATTACACGTGGTTAATGAGACGCTATGACAAAGCAACACGGGGCTCCCAGGTGGTGTCTTCACATATTTTCTAGGGCGGAGGCCTGAGAGAACACTCTTAGCGTATCTTTAATCTCGTTGGTTTTCATTAGTAAAACATAGGATTGATGTCTAGTGTGGATAAACAAGCCGCCAACCGCGATTCTGATCTGCTTCGCACACGCCCACACATACAAAGCAAGAGTATTTGATCAATATAGCATTCTAGTAGAAAGCACAATGTATAAGAAGTGAACAATGATTCCAGATTGTGTATTAGGCTGGCTTGGCCGGCCAGGTGCCCAGCTAGGCTTCGTCAATAACAAGCAAGTTTCTGCCCCAGCGGAAATTGACCAAGTATACACGGTGTCATAGGAAAAATACTGGCCTGGCAAGCATGGGGATGATCGAAGCGCCATCTATGCGTTGGGCATATGGCTATGATACAAATGGATGTGCACACACTTGATATACGTGGACAATAAGGGGTTCGTGCAACCAAACAAGACGAATGAAGCTCATATTTTACTTCTAACTGGTGAACCTATGTCCGTCTTTTGTATGGACAAGCACGCAATTTTGTATTTATGTTTCAGGGCACGCAACATCACAGAGCATCGCAGGTATTCTGATGCTCTAGGGTCGACGAGATAGAGTGTGCGAAACTCAATATTGTCCTTCTAGATTCGGTTATTCACTCAAAACGGATTCGCATGCAAATACGAATAACAATACAGTAAAATGATGAAGTGGAGGGTCTCGAGAGTAATTTGTCATCATAGATGCACATATTCATTGTCAATTTGTGGATTTGTCATGCGCTGTCTATTATCTAAAATAGCTAACCTTGTCATTCAACAAAAATCTCAGGAGACTTAAGAATTAATGAACATTGCATGGGTCGAATTGCTGTATGTCAATTATTCGATTACACCTACGCACATCAGCTTTTGCTGGAATATTCGTTATCTGAGCAAGCACATCTACCGAGAATCGGTAAAAGAATAAATCGGGCTCGGCGTGTTAAATCTATGTCACGATGCATCGTTTAAATGATGAGCTCGGGCCAGCTGCCATGCTATAAGTTCTGTGATTGGTCTCGCTATTGATCTTATTACGAACTTCCAGTACGAGCTACCTAACATAAGGTTAACGATCAATGTCGATTAAGCGCCAAAAAGGTTGTCGGTTTTTTGATGAAACATCAATATTAAGTCCTACCCCACGCTTCGGATATGATCTGTTACATGAACCACCTTTAGACATCTAAACTTTTTTTACACAACATAAATCGCCACATAAGTGTGTAACAGCATGGGGAATTTGAAAAATGATTCAATCATCGCTGCAACATAGGACGGAGCAAAACATTGAGGCGATCTTAAGAGCGACGATGATAAACGAGAGGGGATAAGGTCAATAGTAGTGCCAAGAAAATCGCCTTGCAAGCAAAAGGCTCTTGACGGCAATACGGCCCACTTAGACTGCCTGTTGGATGCATCATTGGGAATTCCCACTATATATATATATATATATATATATATATATATATATATATATATATATATATATATATATATATATATATATATATATATATATATATATATATATATATATATATATATATGCGAAAGTCGCAATGGTCCTTACGCCATTAAACCCCTAGCCCGAGACAGATAATTATTCAATCTACGTTAGTTGAAATACACTGTATTATTGTCATAATTCTTTAGGATATATAAACCAAGAATTTTAAGTTTGGTAGTAAATGATCAGTACATCTAGACACAACAGCAGAAATAATATGTTAATTGCTACTTTCTACCTAACAGAGTTCAATTACAACTACATAATTTTCTTAACTAATGGTACTAAACCGGCCACATGATCCTAATCACGTGAGCTTTTGTGTCGCAAAGATAGTGTCTTATAAAATGTCTGCATGTTTATGGTGTTTTATGTTATCAGAAGGGTCTTTTGCATTCCTTGTACAGTGAAACGTATTCGGCCAAATTTGGAAAAGAGTAATATGGATCATGTCGCGTCTGGGAGGCAAAACAAGTGCTTCATTCCAATTAGATTTGCAACTCAAATAATGTATGACTTGCTAGGTAGTTCTATTGTAGATCGTACGTACAACAACCTAACCAGGTGGATGGAATGGTGAGATCAGGAGTGGTAATATATGGTTATCTTAGCTACTGAAAACAGACAAATAAATTACGAAACAGGCCAACATGACAATTCGAGATGATCATTAGCCATGGAAACGATAAATTTCGTCAACATATCTGAGTTGAATCGGGACTCATTTTATCGGAATGAAAATAACAGCAAAACAGGACAGGCAAAGCTTGGAGAGCCATGAAATCAACCCAGTGTTAATGATATTTAATTAATCTCGAGCACTTCATTTCTCTTATAAATCTTTCTGTTAGACGCATAAACCACTTCAATTTCTCGTCAACAGAATACACTGATATGGCTAATTGCATCCAATGTGCAGGACAAACCCTGATCAATCGATAGGGTGCCACATCAACACGATGATCTAAATCCACATTCCGTTAATACCACCTTAGGCATCTACCTACCAGTGGAAGGGTGGTTGTATTTATTTTTCCTACAATTACTGAAAGTGCAAAGACGTTACAGAACTTTCTTGCGCCTTATACTGTGGGTGTGGGTGGGTGGGGGGGGGGGGGGGGGGGGTGGGGGGGGGGGGGGGGTATTTTTGTAGAGAAAACGATGTGTTTATAATCATTTCTTTCACCTGGTGCAGCGAAACAATCTAAACGATAAATAACCATGAAACATTTTTTAAATGCGTATGGAAAAGGCAATCCACAATCAGTCCAAATTTGCCTTCACACTCCAGAATCTCTTGGGATGTTATATCATGTCTAAGAGAAAATTGTTTGAGAGAACAGAAAGCACCATTAGTGAGTCCACTAATTCGTCGGCGAAGCTTACCCAATCCGTCGGTTAAGCTTACCAATCCGTCAGGCAAAGACATGACCGTTATGGTTGGATCAAGTTTGGTATTCGCTAATCATGGCGTTGAACGCAATGCTCTAACTAGACACGTTATCAAAGAGCTTATGGCTATGGACATATATTCGGGCAGATGTAATACAATTAACCACAAATTACCACTATTTATATGTTTTAGATGTCAATAAGAGCTGCACACACGCAAGAACTGAAACGCAAACTTGAAATTGATATTTCGAAAGTGCAACGAAAGTCAGTGGTGTATTTATGTGTTTTTGGTTGCTTTCTTTATAAATCAAGCCCTATTCTACAAATATTTCTCTGACTATGGTGCTTTGTACAGGCAGAGTCCAATTATATTATCAAAATCAACAGTCCCAGTCAGAGCTTGCAAATATGCTGATATCCGCCGTAGAATAGTAATATATTAGCTGAGTATTCCCTTCGGTAAATGGCAATTAAATAAATCCTCGTCGAATGCGGATTGCCTTGCACCTAGAGCTTTGTAACTCTCAAGTGCATAATCCGTCAATAATACTAACAGCCACAAGACATCTTTATTGCTGTCGTGGGAAATGCGCAGTTAAGCACATTGCCCATTTCACAGGTTTTCAAGGTTCACCTTAATCAGAAATTGACTATCAATCAAACAATAATGGTGCCTATGTTCCGATTAATGACCGATCATCATTATCAGTCTGCCTCTTACATCTGAGCCCATTGCGTCACATTCATTTGAGCTAACATCACCAAAACGTTGTTTTTGCTGACATGTTATCAATCTAAGACCACTCAGCCTTTCTGTGGGGTTGCACCTCGGGAAAATTCCTGTGTCATCTGCTTCAGTGCCATCATTGGGTAACAGAAACCATCGTAAAGCTATATTTAGGGGATTGTCAATGCTTCGCCCTTTCCCTTGTACATTTTACGAGGCACGGATCCCTGTTAGGCCGATTTATTTTAATGCTAGATGCGCAGGAAAGCTAGAATAGTGTCGATTAGCCATTTGTATTGAATCGTTACCCTGTACGTTTGGTTATGTTAGACACAGCTTATGGTACGTAGTGAGCGATCGGAATATCATACAAGCGTCGCCAACTCAAGTAAGACATTTAAGACGGACCTGATTTAGAACGCTTGAAATGTACATTAAATCAAAAGAGGGTCTCTAAAGTAACACAACTTGAATTTACAGGCAAAGGTATTCCTGATGACACTTAACGCACAGTTTCAGAGCGGTCATGCGATATACTTGTATGTATTGCAAATTCCAGCCTTGAGGAAGGACAGCTGCAAATAAATACTGCGCATTGCTAATATGTACGGAAACAAGATTTCAATATGGCTTACATTCATCATAGTGCGTTGGAGGGGGCACTCCTTGAAACATCAAAGTGGGTGGGAGGGGGCACTCCCTGAAACTTCAAAGCCGTATGATCCCTCTGCCTCAATCACACTCCGTAATAAAGACCAAGGAGAATTTAGCCCGAAGCACACGCATTTATTTAAACTGAGATTCATCCGTTTATATATGCAAATATACAGTTGGCGGACAATAACGTGAGCATTATGATTGGATGTAGATTGATAATCGTAAATCATAACGTTTAAAGGTTTTTATCTGCGCAAATGGACACTTTGCCATCATTTCCACCTAGATTGATCCATGAAACATGACTAGCTTTCTTAACATATGAAGACAACGCACATACATATATCTACGCTCACGTGCAAAGAGATGAATACCATAAGGCGCACATTTCCATTGTTTCTATGTTTTCGATATCGATGTTTCCGTTGTTTACTTTGGATAAAGAAAATCGTAATTAACTTTGGTTATTTTTTGTTTGTTCGGCTGCTAAATGGTTAGTCATGATGGGTTTGTTTCCTATGGGAGATGTGCATTGGCAGCGGACGCAAATGCGCGGTTGATGCAAATAGGTCGGAACACATTATGCCAGAATCCAATGTTCAAATGACTGGTGGCCTTGTGCCATATTACGCATGATTCCCTGGTGAGCAATGCATCATTTGTAGCAGTCAACGAGCAGGACCATGGTTGTGGTCCTGATAAATGCTATCCATAATGACAGCATACGTTTCCAGGCTACAGCGAGGTCATATGCAACCAGCTATGACAAAATACACCTTCATTAAAGACGTGCAGTTGTAGGTGTTATCGACTAAAGCAGATGAACTGACATGTTAACATTAAGAAAAGCAAAAACCTAGATCCCGTAGTTTCATGATTGCTTTATTTTTGGGTTTACTGTCGTTTTTTAAACATAAGCAAACTACACAAATCCCACATTGGTAGATCATACAGAATTGCATTCACAATGGCGTCAAATGCGTCCAATGCTATTGCCAATATTGCCAATATGTTCTACTTCAGCTTTGATGTTGGTTTGAAGGTTGAACAATGTCGTACGTCCTGGCCTTCGACTGGAAATCAAGGTTACCAATCGCAATATATGGCTAGGATTCGTGTTCATATTGGAGTTCACTGACACGTTATAGCTGGAGCCATTGCTGAGAAATCACAGAATGAAATCGCAGAGACAGGCATTTAGGAACAAATTTGTTTTGAAACAGCAAGCTATCAACAATACCCAAACCAGTTATATAATGACCCGTAATGAAAAAAATAAGTGTCAGCAAATTTACGTGAGTGATAGGAGATAGGAGTGCTTTTTATTTCACAGCTACTTGATCTCAGTCAACTCACGCCAAAAGCCGCGTGTCTGGTCTGCGCAACTCACTTAAATAGGGCCTATCCCACATAATGCGATGTCATCAAAGATCTTATTATATTATAACAAGATATTTGATGTCATACAATAATTTAGGTAGCCGGTGAAACGTGCAGCAACAGTAACCTCAAGTTCGGGTTTCTCTGGAAAAAAATAGCCATTAGCATAAAAGGGTCGCACCTGCTTTGATCGACAAGTTATTTTTCACGTTGGTTTCGTCACCTCCAATAAATCACTCAAATGCTCATTTTGTATACTAGAGGTCGACTTCAAGCATATTTGAGCATGTATACAATTGCCGTAAGTGATGACGTGGACAGCTAAGCAGAAATATGTTGTATCCATGACCGCTTATACTGTATCAACCATGGTCACTCTGTATCCCACATGCCACATATTCTAGACCAAAGACAAGGGGCGTCTTATACAACAGCAAGAAATGGAGGCAGCCGAGAGGAAAAGTATATGCAAGGAGAAATGGGAGAAGATAAACAATTGACGATTGAATGGTGTGTGATCCACCCAAATGTGGGTGTTTTCGTGACTACATTAACACGAGATTGTGCGATAAAAATAGATATACTCGTGTGAATACTAGATTATCTAGGACAGGTGTTTCTTTCCAAATCATGATTGCCACCTGCATTGCTATACTTAAGTTATATGCTACTTTGTGTCAGAGATGCCGTCTATAATGGACTACATCTCGATGTTCATTGTTAGGGATCTCGCTTCTTATCTAATCACGAACATCTGCGACCAACTTATTATAAGGCCAACGAAGCTGAAAACTGATAGCGCGTTTGGTGAAGTATATGGTTTAACGGCACACCAACACTTTTGTGTTGTATGGTGCCTACAAAAGTGAAAAGATTCACCGGATTGAGAAGCCGCATTCCAGGTTAAATGGAACAAAGAAGGAAATCCACGTGGATTAAAATGAACCAAGAGGTGGAAACAAAATGCGAACGAATATCATAGGGCATGGGACGTGTCAAGGGCATGTGAGCATCGGCCAATTGACTGGACATGTAAAAGATATTCCCTCAGTGACTCAGGTATGGTATCCCAATTGTCATGGGACATGCTTTAGCCTTGTTAGTAAGGGCTGTGAAAATGCGGGGGCTTTCGGGCATGTGGCTCTAGGATACCGGGGTACGAATTAGGTGCCAGGTGACACGCAGGTCACTCGTGGATCTGGGAAGTTGAGGTTTATAATTAATATCAGCTGTAGGGGGTTACTTCAACAAACTGGTGACTGAAAGGGTACGTTATGATGATGGGTAGATTTGTTGTGGCACTCAACAAGGTGAAATTCGGGCTAACGTGGTGTTTTATAAGCAAGGCAACTCGCCCCAGGTGTTTTGATGATCTGATGCCACTTTAGGCTACAGCTCGGATGTGCGAGATCGAAAGTAGTAAATGGCGCGGAGCTGTCAGAGGCGGAGTTTCTTTGCCTAGGTGTTTAATAGATATGGCCCTTGCAAGTACCGCTCCATTCGTCCAACACACTACCCCATATTAGTCGCCTCTTAGTCTTACGCATTGCAGGAAGATACAGTAGGCCTATTCTACCCCCGGGTGTGCGTTTCGTGAAATGAACTATTGATGGATACCCAGAAACCGCGTTTAATATATTGGCATTATAGTTCTATCATGCTGCGTCTGTCAGATGGACAGAGAGAATTGTACAGCTATTTGTAAAATAAGCCGCGAAGAACACCGAAAAGCGTTCTATAACACAGCTTTTGATATAAGTCAACACATTAATGTGGATCAGCATGGTGAATGTTCCATTCGTCGCAACAACAAACTGAGCAAAAGATTGCGGTGCTCTTTGTAGCGAAACACATATCCCCATAGAGATAAACCAGAGCGACATATGACAGCCACAACCCACATAGAAGTAGCAAGACCACTGGGTCTTTAGCGACTGTATATGTCATCCTCATTACCTATATATATATATATATATATATATATATATATATATATATATATATATATATATATATATATATATATATATATATATATATATATATATATATACAGTTGAGTATCCCTTATCCGGAATGCCCGGGACCGAGCGATTTCCGGATTTCGGAATTTTCCGGTTTCCGGAATGTATTAATTTCTACACTCCCATTATCATGCATTGCAGCAGTAGGGAGATGTACAACCGTGTCTTAATCATAACGTTGCGGTTTACCAAACGAACACCGCCTTGTCCACCTCCGCCATAACATTGTAAATATCGACTCGACGATAGAAATCGGAATAATTTCGTTAAAAAAAGGGTGCGTTAACAGTCGATGCGTACCTAAACGTTATTTCGTGATGGGGGATCTAACGAAACAGTTAATATATATACATATATATGATATATATATATATATATATATATATATATATATATATATATATATATATATATATATATATATATATAAATATATATATATATATATATGAAACATACTTTGTGGTGCATCATAATGCCTAAGAGTAAAAGAATGAGATTTTAATCACAAAGCTAAAACATGACATCACGACTTAGCAGACATAAGTAGATCAAAGCTTTCCTTCACAAGCATCACATACCTTAAACAGCAGATTTTGCTGCCATTCAGTTCATTAATGGCTCGAACAGCACCATTCAAATCAATGAGTTTCATTATATGGGCTGCCGTGAAAAAAAAATAATCACACATTCATGGTGGAATGGTGAAGTAGTGGCATAGGCTTTAAGTAGATCTCGCATCAGAGTGAACGAGAGAAAAATCCAAAGAAAATTATCAAAATTATACCAGGAATTCATTTTCATGACAGGAATGTTGCAAACCTATATCAATAGTTATCACTTTTCAGAAAAAAATATTAACAACAAATATGAACGACTTAAACATATGCAATGGACAAAGCTAGTGTGATAATTTCAGTTCGCTGATGGGCACAAACCCCTTCTACAAATGTGGGATGAAACAATAGACATTCAGAGATAATTCCGGAATGTCAAACTTTCTTGTGTGTGTGTACTGGTTGGAACATATATTGTTTAAAGTTAATACTGACTTACTGTTAATATGAGAACGACATTAACTTTTGTTAATTAACAAGGACATACATGATAACATAGCACCTTCAAAAAAAGTACACAAGAACAAGTCTTCTGATGGTAGACACTCCTCAGTTACCTCAAGGCAGCAATTTTTAACCAAAGAAAATTTTCCATATATGTTTTCATAGTGATCACGGGACATGATGCATATTTAACACTTCTATTGAATCACTTGTGCTTATTTCTCTCCAACAAAAGCACCTCATATGAAATACTATACGGAGTGGTCCTACCACTCATACAAAAGTATTTATATATACCACATATAGACACTAGTTGTGTGAGACACACAAGTCATATTTGACAAAAGCTATGGCTGTTCCTGAGGTATATGTCAAACAGATCAAAAGGGATGAATCCTATGTTATATGGCATGACAAAGTGCTGAATTCATAATACTTAACTTCAGTTGACATTTAATTATTTAAAATTACATATGCATTATGACTGTAGAGTTCTATTCAACACATACACAATCAACTAAAATAACAAGTACTTGGCTACGAATTAGACATTAAACTGATTTTTGCAATGTCATGAAGCTAAAGATATAACTTGAGTTGAATATATAAGGTAACTAGAGTCATATTAATACTATGTTCCTTCTGCGATCGAGTTTATACTTCCATCAATCTGTCAGAGGAGTTGAGTCTCTCCAGGGGTGACATCACCACATCAGGCGTTCTGCTGACAGAATCAACTCAATACTGTCAACAATAGATATGCTGTGAGTGTAATTAAGCATGTCTGGTAACAAGGAGAAAATACTACAAAAAAGCGACTTGTAGTTGTCAGCAGAATTGCACATTATTGCGTTTTATGGAAAAACAACAGCACAAATGCAGCATTCAATATATTCAAAGATGGGGAAGGCAAGGAGCTATGGTGTAGGCATCATGCATTGTTTTTTGTGTTGTCATACTACTCAATTCCAGCTATCAACAACCACACAGCTTTAGATATACCAAAAATAATGTCTAACATCTATTAAAAGAACCGACAACAATTGGCAGTTTCTGACAAACAACACATGCAGAGAAATGGAGTGAGAGATGGAGATATTGTCGATGATAGGACTGGGGGTGTATTCACTATCCCAAAGTGGCCTAGAACACAAGACCAAAAATAGTGAAGGAAATTAAACAAAATGACACACCACGATCCCTGGACAACGCACAGTCTAAAGTTTGTAACTGTGTAACAATGACTGTGTAAGTTATTAAAAGGCCAGTCCCTTTGTCAATTTATCTTGGAAACTTTTTGCCTCAACACCCATTGTAGGCTATAGGCAAAATGTTGGGCTGTCGTGTATACCCTTTTCCACATCAGTTATGGATGGGGATAAGAGGTACACAATGATAAAGGTGTACATGAAACAACACACTAAATCAGTCATGCGCTGATACAGAAAGCAAGTTTCTGATTTCTTGACAACCATCGGACAAACTAAGTTGAACTACATTGAGTCCATTACATTCAGTCATTATAACAATCTGTAAATCATACTGAGTCTTTGAAAGCAACCAACCATGTCAATGAACCATCTATAATTCAAACTCACATCCAATCCCAACATGCATTATATGGAAGGAATCACAGCGACACAAATTACTACCCATGCACCAAACACAACTACCCATGCCAAAACACACACGCACATTCTCTCACACCTGTCAGGCACAGATAGGATCACATTGTCCCTCCGAGTGACCACTGGCCACCCCCTCACCACTCTGGCTAGCTACTATCCCCTTCTTGGTCTTTGGAATGGTGCCTTCAGGCTGTTCAGAGAAACATTCAACAACAAGAGAACAAAATATGTACATCTAGTCACCAGGGTGCCACCAGAGCAACTCAATGGCCAAATCCAAATTATATATAAACAATACACTGAGGGATTGCATTATTCAATGAGATGTGTCTCACAAACACCTACCAGCTTTAAGAAAACTTCCAAAGCGTTAACTTCAGGATCTTCAAGAGCTATTGAAAAGTCATCATAGTCCTGAAACATAGGAGATATAATTACTGGGGCAACATATTGACTCACAAATAATGTTCAGAAGCAGAAACAACTTTTTCCTCAAGCACTCCTCCAGGATATCAAAGCAAACAGAGCCTAGGATAGGTGGAGGTATATTTGTGACTTGACAATTATGACATACCCCACAGTATGTATCCCCATTAAAAACTTGGGGAGGAAGAGGATTGGCTTGTCCCTCTTGGGGCTTGGCATTTTCCCTCATGAACATCTTCAGGTCTTCTTTGGTAGGGTCAGCAATATCCACAAACTCATATTCTATTTTCTTACTGTCCAGGATCATAAAGATTTTTTCTTGTTTTCCCTTGATCTGCAAAAACAGAATTGCATGTTCCATGATATACATATCACAACATATGATCCTGTGAATAATATTAGTATTTGATATGTTTGCCTCATGCACTGATGGCAGCAAGCATGAAACTAGAGAGGTCTGAGAAGGGGTGGAGGATGTGGGATATACTCTGGAACACATGTACGATGATCCTTAAGAGGTGAAGCTTGGTGATAAATAATGTGCATAAATATGCCGTAGAGAATACAGCCAGATCTAGTAAAGTCTGTCCGCTTTCCTGGCAACAACCAGGCCTAAGTTACGGCACCCAAGCTGAGCAGTGCATGAGTGTTATGTTACCATTAACATGCATGCAGAAGAAAATAAATTTTCATGCGTGGTTGAGCATATGGACCTTAATATTGCAAATGTGACTCATAATGTAGATTTTTGGTGTGTTCTCAATACAGCATTACCTTCACCTTTTCACAAATTCAACTTTTAATAATCGCAAACAGTCAGGCAGTCTTAATAACTTTATAACCGAATAATACGGTATTAGTAATGTTTTTAGGTGAGGGCAACACACAAAATTAACATCGAGGGAAATCTAGCCTCGAGACCAAAATAGTCGTCGCGTTAAATGCATAATGTTTCAGCATAGATAAACCACCCCTGAGCACAAGTTACCAGTTTGTCGTGTTCTGTAGTAACAGAGAAACAGTCTGAGGACAAAATGCTATTTGGTAAGAAATGACCACACCAATATAAACAGATTTCGGATCTGGTCTTTGAGTGATCATGTTGTTCGTGTGCGAAAGAGGTGAAGGAAGTTCAAAATGCACTTTCATTATTTCATGCTCGGCCTACTTCAGGTTTTATTACCGCAGCTGAGCAGTTTGAGCTGGCCCCGAGTGAATTGTATGCTCGAAAAAAGAGTGCTTCAATGTTTTGTATTTGTTTGACCTGATACCAACAATTTTTTCATCTATGACAGAATGTGAGAGAGGCTTCAATGTAATAGGGCAAAGCAAGAGTAACTGGTGGTCCAGTTTATGCCATTCCACATTAGTTATGATATTCATCGATCCAGACTGCGAGACTGAATCATTAGATACTGTGTGTGTTGGTGCTGATCGACAGACTGCTTGATTTTGCAATCATAGACAAGATTTGAGTGGTTGCAGTTAAGGCATGCTAAGTGTTATCTGTCTTCGTATACATGTTATCTGTGAATTATATGTATCATAATGGGTAATAAAGATTTATATTTGCTATGGAAATGTCAAATGGTAAATCCCTCCTTATTGCTATTTTTAAGTTTTAAACTACTCATAAGCACATTAAAAATGCAGAATTATTCAAAATGCGGCAGTTGGGTAGAGCTAGTAAGTGAGGGGAGAATTTAACTGTGCCCCATGGATATAACAGATTGAATTAAGTGCTAGCCAGATGTTGAAATCTACTAGGCCCGGGTGTCAGGCGATAGAATTTCAAAAACCCTGATATCAATATGAAGCTAACATAACTTTACGTTGAGTTGATATAACAGTTAACATGACAAGCGTTATGTCTATGTTTTCATACGATCGGGCAATGTCTCATCTGATTCACCAGCAAGCCAATTTACAGTATATCTAATTAACCATATAAGTGGTAAATATTGACTTAGTAAAAAAAACCAACTGAACTAAAAAAAGAGGCACCAACAGTTAGAAGCATGCATGAAATTCAGGTATAAGGAATTTATTGAGACAGTTAAAATCCTATTGCATGATATACGGTTGCAAGTAAGCATAGCGTACATACTGGCCAGTCATCAGGCTATACACAGAAGCATTCCATTCTAGCCGCTCACGATGGTAACATATGACGTCGTGCACGGCTAAATTCCATTCATACATCCTCAGACTATACACAAATGTGCGGCTATCACATCAGGTTATGCTCACGGAAGTAACTGACATATGCTATTGGATTATGTTTTTCAAGTAAAGCCTTGTGTATCATATCAATGGTGAAAAATAACGAAAGGTGCCTCCGGTTTAGACTAGTAGCAGCTGGGCGAGATGCCTCTTGCTATTTGACACAAGTGCCGGTAAACTGTATTCTGTTAACAGGTGACTTGTCTTTGCATCGGTTATGGCCATCAGGTGGTTCGTGTTTTGCCGTTTATTGTTCAGCAATTAATCAATCATATGAAGAATTGTGTGCATACAATTGCGCAAGGGAAATGCACTCAATATGCGACGAGAGTTCGCATTTGAATATTTAACAGGGATGTCAATTTACGCAGATCAGGTCCGAGTAACTGGTAACGCCGACCCGTGAGAGACCGTCACAGACGCTTCCGCATTTACCAGTTGGCATTTAATTTCTTGGAAGAAAACTTCAATTTACTGAAGTCACACCCACCTCCATGTTTCCGGATATCGTTGAAACAAACACTCGGACTTTCGTTTCACTTGACATGTTTGCAGTTTTCTGAAATGTTGTTTTGGTTGTAAGTATATTGAAATCTTGGAGAATGAGCCGGAGATGCGAGCTAAATGGGACAGGAAGTAACGCCGGGTGGATATAAATATACACAAAGCTGTGACGTATAATAGGCAGGTTTTAATGACGTCAGTTGTTTACGCATTGGGTTGCTTGGCACTGCAACAAGCTGTGGACATGATCGCCGACAGAAATTCCATTGCCTAGTAATGGATCGTGGATAAGAACGACCAACAATTTGATTCGAAGAGTAAAGGGCACAGCAAAGTTTACTGGACTTAAGGTTGTTAAAATTGCTTCGCACAGTCGATATTTAATTGTAATTTGTCTTGATTTTCGAAGCAAGAATGCTGTCAAAAAATTTATACGTTCTCGTAATAATATAAAATTAATAGACTAGTACAGTAGTAGTAGTAGTAATAGTAGTAGAACCTGTAAACAAATGAAGAAAGACGTTGGTCGTGTTGGTGAGATTAAATTGTTAGACTATTCAGCGGCTTAATGATATTTCGTTTGTAACGCGCAATATCTGATATTGCCATTATTAGGGTGGCCAATGAAAAATTCAAAAGGGTTGTATTGCATATGTAAATAGTTCATTGGAAAGACCTCACCGTGAGCATCTCAAAACTGCTTTCTTTTTTGGAATTGGATATTGCGTTATGAAGTAATTGCATATTTTGTAGTCAAAAATTAGGGTCCAATTTGGACACGGCCTCAGAAAAAGTTGCCTTTCCAGTATGAGGAGATTTTAATGTGTAATTATGTCAACATTTAACTATAACTTGCAAATGTAAAGCTTTAACTTAGTTATTTGTGGCCTCCTTGTAGAAATTGTATGCTAAGAAATCCTCATTTAAAGTGATTATCTGTGATACAGATGGTCAAAATGTTGATTTTGTGCTCTGGACTTTTTTTTTACCTGTGTCCGAGCCATTTTTCCAATTATGGCCCTATTTTGGACAACTATCCTGCTAAATATAGAATGAAATATATATGTTTAATAACTTATGTTCAATTGCTGTATGGTGGAGAATATAATTGCTAATTATTATGTCTGTAAATCAAATGCTTCATATCTAAAATCTGATTTCAATATTTAAAAACCTTTGATGGCCCAAAAGGCTGTTTTTTTTCACACATTTTCTCCATTTCTGATGTATTTTCGCTTATTTTCATCAACTATGGCCATTTAACCCCACCAAATGGCTATAGTTGATTAGTGTAAGTTATTGTTGTCAATTGTAGGTATTTATCAGTGTAATTGGAGCCTTATTTAAGCACAAAGACCTCTTGGAATGAGAGCCTAACAAAAATTTATCAGCGTTAATTTGAATGATGATTTTGTTTTTTAAGTGGATTTTTGGACAGTAGACGACTTAAAACTTCATAAAAGCCTTAATGAAGGTTGTCAAATCCATTATTAGGTCCTTTCAGTATATTCCCATGCACAAATATACTTTACTTACTCAATAACCACCCTATGAATGTCAGATATCCGGAATACAATACATAACCATTTTGGATCCCGAGCATTAAGAAAATCTATGTGGTTGCTACACCTGAGGAGATATTGACATGAAAATTTGTCAAACTATGCAGTGACTAGTTCAGATTTGGCTTAAGTTGTCTCTGTGAAAAGCTCAAGTGAAAAAACACCTATATGATCATGGTACATACACCTTACCCCTTAGATATGTACTACGAGATATGACAATTTCAGCTCAAAAATCAGTCTTGAAAGTAGCTGCTGACTCATTATTGTCTTTTCATGCAATTACTGAGTCTACTCAATATGATATATCTCATCATCAATAATTTTGAACACTTTTGATGTATAATGTTATGAATCCTTTATCAAGTTCAACTATATACAGAAAACGATGTTCATTGGCCTTTGAAGTCACTAGATGGCATGCTAAAGAGCAAGTTAATTGTTTAAGCTGAAAGGTTAGCACATAACAAGTCCATGTCAACTGAGCTATTTTATAACAATTGATATGTTGCATTTCAATTTCAGTTTATCTTTTTACCTTGATGGCAGTCTTGATATAAATGTATATGGAATTATCCCTATATACATTCTTGATCATTTCTGTATCAGTTACTGGGTAGTCATGGATGCACCATATATGGTATAAAATGGGATACGAGTTTATATACTGCTAAAGGTGTCATGTAGATTCATAAGCAACTCTTATCACCAACCCATTACATTGGGAAGCATAAGAGATAGTATTATTGATTTCATACAATCATAGAATCGACAAATGTTTGCATACTTATTCATAACCCCTGTAAATGCTACTATTGGGAAACTGCCACTCACTAATAGCCATTGATATCACAACACCAGCAGCAGTGTTATTTTGCTGTTCCCCACTCATAGCCGCTGTCGCGCGAATGCGCCCATCTATAGTCCGTTAAGACCTCAAAACAATTCAGATACCCCAGTGACCCAGTTAACTGTAGCGCCTTAAGTTCCAAACCTCTTCCGCACCCTACTCCAACGCGGGAATGCTCTTGTCTTTACCCACCAGGCGACCATCATCCTGCACCGTGGTAACTGTCCCGAGAAATCTTTAATGCATTCTTTTCCCTTTCCCTTAAAAAGTTTTAATTGTCAGTTTCTTGTCCGGTAGAAGTGACAAAACCAACTGTCATGTCATTAAATGAAGGCAATGAATAACCAGATCCCACAGCAGATACAACTAGCCCAACAGACCAACAGTCGATGGGGTACTCCCTTGTCAAGAGGGAGCTCAAGCTCCACTTGGTTCAAAAGAGCTAGTTCAAACGGCTTTTCCTGGGAACTACAATATACCACCAGTTAATTCGCATTGATGTTTACCGACAAGTCAACTCCTGTGGATCTGATAAAGGTCGAACTGAATTTGTTTGGGAAAAGTTTCTTAGCGTGTGAGATTGTTATACGTGCAAGTCTGACAAAACTTTCATATTTAGAAAACCCCAACAGGATATGCATTATGTCATGTTGGGGTTTGTCAGGTTGGAAGTAGCATTATTTCGTGGAGGATCGTTTTGAACTGGTTATGTCATGTGGAAAGATAAATGTTCTATTCCCCAGATAGATTCTTATGGTTTACGTAGTAATAATATCTCCTCGAATAACACCCGCTTTGTCGCATTCTGAGTATCATGACAGAGTTCTACTGTATTTGTTAAAAGATACGGGATGGAGAGAAGAGACGAGTTTCCCAACCAATGCAGGTCAAATAGTTCATTGGGATGTTCCAATAAGCAGGGTTGATAGATTCAACGGTATGACATAAATTATTTAAAAAGTAATTTAAGCATGCCAACAGTTTCACTCACACGCGCCAAATTGCTGTGAATCGACAAGTGACTGCAACAGTCCAACTGACTTTGTAAATCGGAAAATTTCCATATCGACAAACTTCAAAATACGTGACTTGCCAACCTTTGACAAAGTCGCAATATGAAATCACCCAAGGACGCGGACCGTTGCCATGGCGCCGAAGCTATATGGTGTTGGGAGATTTCTCAATGAAAATATGCTGAATACATGGTGTCTTTAAATTGACCGTACCGTTTTATTCTTGGTCCCACAGAAGAGATAATCATACGGATGTGTTGAGGAGAGTCTCCTTTGTGTGGATCCGAGTGATAGACGAAAAGTTATTCGAGTTTCGGAGAGTTATCCGGTTTTGAAGCGGCAAAATCGCGATTTAACACATTTAACTCGAAAATCTGATCGATTATCACTCGAATCGACATATCACTTTCATTCTTCTACATTTTGGTATGATTTATATAGCAATCGTATGGAGAATAAATCGGTACGGTCCGTTTTCCTTAGGTACATAAATCACGACACAACTTTTATGGCCTCGAAAAAATACCACTTTTCGCCGTTTTCGTTGGCAATTAAAACCACATTAAATACCAACAAGAAAAACGAAAATGGTACCAAATGAAAAAGCTATTCTTCATTAATAATATGTTAAAAGAACAAAATTTATCATTGCATCATTTGTTGTCAATGGTCATTTACATGGGACTATCAAACGGCCCAAAAACGGCCTTGTCCAAACGAGATCGGCGCCGCGTTTGTCCGCCCTACCATTATCTCAATTTAATGTGTTGTATGATGTAAAATTAAGATTTACCTTTTTTTAAGTATGGGATTTAACCTACCAAATAATATTTCTCATAAGTTCAAGTACCCGTTCCCACACAGTGATGATAATGTACCTGTATACATCTAGCTACAAACACGTCAGATCTCTCAATAATTTGGAAGAATGTCGTTATTTTATCTCGAATCTTTGTGTACTGACTACTGACAGAATGGATGACCGAAGCAGAAGTAGAACTCCTTCGAGAACCAGAAGGAAGGGTCGAAGTCCAGCACCCTCTGACCACTACACCTATAGTGATGCCACCTACTCTGACTCATTTACATCTGAAGATGAATCTACTTATGGAAGAAAATCACAGCCATCCAAAGGTAAAGTTAGAGGTGAGTTATATATAAATCACACAACCATCACTGGGCATATGCATTTCACTATCATCCAACTAAACCAGTCAACTTACTTTTCCCATTCAGCTATGTAACATACCGTGCAGTCTTCTAGATTATTGGATGGAGAGCCTGTATGTCAATATTTGCATGCAGCATTATTTTTGGCTTCACTACACTGTAACTACAAAGTTATGAATATGGTTTATATTACTCCCACCATATGCAATGGGGAAACATTTCCCCTGAATTGAGCAAAGTGAAACTCTCCATCATACTACCAGTTGACAGGCATTGAAGTTGCACCAGGTTGTGATTAAATGATTACACAACTGTAGCTACAAATGATACTTTTCTTTGCTGGGAGTCAGAGCTACGCACACTAGCCATCATCATTTATCCTCTTTGGTCTTTGATTATTAACGGTGTCTGTGCTTTTAACTTGAGGAATCGTATCATACATAACAAACTAGTTACAAGCATCCTGATGCACTGCCATCTCTGGTCAATATAAATACCGTCATAAATTTGCTCATTTTGCTTCACCCTGTGTTTCATTCCAGGAAATAAGAAAGGCTCAAAATCTAATGGCAAGACAAATACTGCAACTCGCAAGAAACCACTGGGTCGTACGTCTCAGGTCCAGAGCCATTCTCCTCGTAACACTGACTATGTCACTAAGCGCATGCTCTCAGCTCGGCGCATGAAAATTAATGAACTACGCAACGAATTAGAAGGTTTAAACGTGCAGGTTGTTGAGCTGCGACAGGAAAACAAATTGCTAAAAAGAGAAAAGCATTTGAATGAAAAAGCTATTGATCGCTTTGAGGATCGTGAAAATGATGTTCCAAACTTGATACAACGTCATTCAGAGGAGTTAAGAGCCTTAAAAGAGCAACTTCGTCGCCAAAAACAAAAGTATCTTAAGGCAGACAAGAAGCTGAAAGATACAGAAGATGAGCTTGATCGCACTAAGAGACTTCTAAGGAAGATGAAGGGGCTTGTGGAAGACAAGAAGTTGGGGGAAAGGGAGGAGCTCAGCAAGAAACTCACAAAACTGGAATCAGAATTGGAAGATAAGGATCACAAACTCAAGGTGAGCTGCTGTATATTATTAATTTATCGCATGGCACCCTACTCTCAGCCAATCAGAGCCTGAGAAAAAGCTCGGTCTTTTTCCCATATCGCCTCAAACGCAGTTTGCCGTGCGATAACTGCAACCGTGTCGATATATCACCAAGAAACAACTTCATCTGAGAAGGTCCCTCACAGAGCACCGCTGCTCTAACATGGCAACACTACGGAGGTTCTTAATATCACGCACACCTTGCAAGTCTTATAACGAAGGTTTTCTCAAGAGTCATTTGCTTGCCAGCCGCTAATCTGGTTGCGTATCTCTCATCGGGAAGGCAAACTATCGACGCATATTCTAATTAAATAAACAAACAAGTATAGAAACAAAAGAATTTATCTAATCATCACTAAAACACAGGCAGCTGAGGCCGAATGGGGGATTAAGGGACTACCTCTCATATTTACAGGTCCCAGGCAGATACCTTACATAACATGGGTTCACGCTAATTATCATTATTAGGAAACGGCGTCGTGCTTGATTATCGCGTGTAAGTGCCATCGCGATAAGTAGGTTATCACATGGTCACGCGGATGATATGGGGAAAGACACTGGGACGCTCCGCGTCCTCGTGTTCTTCCCCCATATCACCCACATGACCATGCAATAACCAACACATAGCAATGGAATTTTTGAATCATGGAAAAATTGCTCAGTCTGTGGACTGATCAACTGTCAGGATTAGCTGACCTTGCAGTGAATTCATAACACATTATTCCCACCCTTGACCCCTTTGCAATCCCCACCATGTTTTCCCACACTTTTCCTTGCCATGTCAATCTATTCTAACCCCTGTAATCCCTGCCATGCTTACCCTCTGATGTCACTTTGCCCTAACCCCCGTCTTGACTCCACCCTAATCCCTGCCTTGCTTACCATTCCTAATCCTCACTATTACGTAACCTCCCAGTCCCTTACCATGTGTGACACCATCCTTTTAAAACCCACCGTGCTGACCTGATATCCTTGTTGTGCTTACACATCCTGATCCCTGCTATTTCTCCATCCTAACCCCTGCCATGACCCACACTAACCTCTTCTTGCTAATCCACCCTAACTCCTGTCCCTAACCCATGCTAATCCCCACTGTTTACTGTACCCTAACCCCGCCATGACCCCACCCTAATCCCTACTGTTTACTGCACCCTAACCTGCCATGACCCCACTGTAATTCATGCCGTTCCTGCACCCTAACCTGCCATGTACTCACTCTAATCCATGCCGTTACTGCACCCTATCCTGCCATGAACCAACTCTAATCCAAGCCGTTACTACACCCTAACCTGCCATGACCCCACTCTAATCCATGCCGTTACTGCACCCTATCCTGCCATGAACCAACTCTAATCCAAGCCGTTACTACACCCTAACCTGCCATGAACCCACTCTAATCCAAGCCGTTACTGCACCCTAACCTGCCATGAACCCACTCTAATCCAAGCCGTTACTACACCCTAACCTGCCATGACCCCACTCTAATCCAAGCCGTTACTGCAACCTAACCCTGCCATGACCCCACTCTAATCCCCACTATTTACTGCACCCTAACCTGCCATGACCCCACTCTAATCCCCACTATTTACTGCACCCTAACCTGCCATGACCCCACTCTAATCCCCACTATTTACTGCACCCTAACCTGCCATGAACCCACTCTAATCCCCACTATTTACTGCACCCTAACCCTGCCACCACCCCACCGTAAACTAAACAGAGCTATGAAGCTTCTTGGTCGCTTCTGGAGCGTTCTATATTGATTTCCTTTGAGAGCAGACTAATTAAGCCATGAATAGCATGCTTCTGTCTGCAGTCGTGTGCTGTTACAATTATTGGTTAAAAACTTTTGCACTTTTTCCGCGAGCATACAGTGCAGTATTTGTTTGGTGAAGGTTAACGTATCTGGGGCTATTATACCCCACCCCCAATGGTTTTATACAGATTGTCAGACATGACATGACAGATTTAGGTGACATGACTAGCCCTTTTCAAAGCATTGTTAAGATATCCTTCCACACTAGTACAATGCCCTTATACAATGGACTGCCAAGGTCATCACTCTTTGTCATTCTTTGGGGTGGACCATCAAACAGCCTTGCACCTCTGTGTATCTTTTTTCTCAATACGTATTTCTTAGCTGATTACAAATTAGCTAATCATGCCAACTACCCAACAGCAGTCAATTGTTGTATACCTGGCATTGATACAAATAATGGCTGTGAATAAAATATCTGACTCTTGGACCAGTACCAGCATACCTTTTATGGAAGATTTTGGTAACCATTTTAGAAGGTTAGACTGTGTATATCCTTTACCAATGAATGTGAGCCTTCTTTAAGTCAGTGTATTACTGGTAACATATTGATTTGTGTGTAGGGTGTAGAGAGGCATGTGGAGAATCTGCAGAAAAACCACAAGCATGAGATGGGTATCGAGCGTGCCCGACACCGCGAGACTCAGCAGCAGCTGGCCGAGCTGCGGGAGGAGGTGAGCCGAGTCAACACCCAGCTTAAGGTGAGAGTCAAATGCAGAGTCTTGGACATAAACAGGTGATGGGTAGAAAGGATGTTTTAGTGATGAGTGGAGTTTATGCATCAGTGCTTAATGCAAAGTGCTGATCAGAAGAATGTCATGGATGACTTGGTGTTTAACTCCAGGTGAGGTGTAGCATCAATGATGAGTAGATTTAGGTTAGGTTGATAACTGAAAAAAAGAACGTTTATTAAGAGCCAATATGTCCACCCCCTTTGTGATTCTTGTGATAAGCTTGCTAATAATGGCTGACATTGATATATTGTTGTTGACAGGAACGTGAGAAAGAGCTGGATGTGAGGAATATTTACAGTAAGCGCATGATGAAAGCACCTCATCGCCTCAACTCTTCCATAACCTCATCACCTATACCAGACCTCAACTATAACTCCAAACCCCCACGCAAACCCAAATCATCTGAGCCTGAGATGACCCCCCGCGAAAAAATGAAAATCTATAACGAGAAGAGGCGTGACGAGGAGAAGAGACACAGAGAGGTAAGTTTTGGAGGAAATTAAGACAATATTATACTCCACAGGCTGTGAGTCATAATTGAGCTCTAGTCCCTACCAAGGTAATGGATGACTGGTTTGAATTGAGTATCTGTTGTGTGGAATATTTTTAGTTGATTTTGATGCACCTTTTATTAACATTAACAAGTGTGCTTATGTGAGTTTAGATAATGTGTTGACTCACCAGTTAAGAATGACAGGATTAGGTGATAATTATAGTCCTGGTGATGTCCTACATGCGTTTAAGTTGTGGCTGTAACCAAATCAAATGATATGATAATGATGTACAAAGTATTTCTGTGACCCATTTGATGCATCTCACCTGCTGTAAACTGTATTCACTGTGGGTAAAGGAATTGACTAATCCCACCATAATCACATGTACAGATAATCCTGTATGGACATACAATATGTCCAAGCTGACACTAGTTGTTATGTGTTTGAACATTTACATCATAGTACAGTCATTACATAATTTGCTGTTTGAAAAGATGTTATTTCTATGTTTTATGTAACCTTGCAACCTTTTTTACACACTCTAGTCCCCTGTCCACGATGATCATTTTGAGGTAACTTCAATCCCTTATCACTCTCTGCATGTTATCAGAGGTACAATATTTATTTGTGTGCATGGTCTTATCTCTTCCTTGTCAAGGTCATCATCTGGTTGTGGTTGTCGTTATAGCCGTGCAGCTTATATGGCTTTGGTTATCACAATGATTGGCTTCATTTAGTCATCTACACGACCATATATCATGTTGATCCATGAGTATGCTGGCTCCTGTATTCGTGGCTGTTATCCCTTTGGCAAATGAAGCACCACCTTAACATACTGTACACAATGCTTGATTCTCGTGGGCTTGTATAAACCTGTATACCAATATCAGATAGAAGGTAGCATTTTAGTTTGATTGGGTATCAATTTTGATGCTATGCATGTGTGTGTCATTTATAGTTGTCACACTTGAAAGAGCAATCTTAAGTCAATTTATAAAGCTCATGAACTAGTGGTGGGATCCTGACTGTCCCAGAGAGAATCACCCGAGTTGTTTATCTTGTGGGTATTGGTTCCCTAAGTAACTATGCTTAACCCCATACGTTGCTTTGCTTTCACAAGCATTGGAACAAAGAGCGGCCATTAAGGGTTTAATTTCTTGTGTTTTGTTCACCATCATATGTGACTCAATGCATAAGTCGTACAATCCCCATTTTTAAGCATTCTCTTGTTACACTTGCTTATCAATGAAAAACTAGGTGGGTAAATATTGCTGAAGCAAACCCATCATGTTATGGTTGTATAACACATCAGCTGGAAGCAATCTTAAGTATAAACCCACACCCCAAAAAGGAAAGAAATATTTCCTTTGACATCAAAAACACCATTAGCACTCTGGCTGAGAACAGTAAGTGAGATTGATTCCAGTGTTGTTGCGCAGAAACCCAGTGTTTTTCTTAGCAAATGCTCTGTAATTGCTTTCTGGTTTCCTTAGTCATTCTTTTCACGCCTACATTCTCTCAAGGGGCTGCATATGCAAGAATCAATAAGTCTGGCTTGGGAAGAAATTGATCCAATGCATATGATTGGAACAAGATTGATTGCCTGAGGGATAATTCTGTGAGGAATCATAACGTGTATAATGAGATGATGTTCATCACCGCTAACCGTACCCAATGTTTTGTGTGCTAAGACTAGTATAACCCTGTCACCAATTTTGTTATGGATGTTTTATTTTAGTTCTTTTATTTTATGTGAACATTTTTCTAACTGTACATTGCATGCATTGCTATGTTGATGCCAATTGCATTATCATGTAGGAATTATGTCTGGCAGGAGTTAGTTCATTTGAAGGGATGATGTTATATTGTTATGTTCAAATGATGCATTGAGTATTTAGAATAGTCTCTAATAATGTGATCCATAAAAAGTAGCTCTAACTCTGACATTTAGAATATGTCCATACACCCACTCATATATGCCTATTACCATATATGGAATGTGTTGTAACCTACTAATTAACCAATCATCGATCCTCATTCTATGCATCACAAATAGTCATTTAGATGTGTGCAAATCCAGGTGCCCTCTGACAGAATATCCTTACTGTCTACCTTCAGTTCTGTCTTTGATCAATTTTTATGAAAGCCATGTTTATTTGTTTTTGTTTTTAATGTAGCAGCCTTGTTTCCCTTCCTTCTCTTGTATGCCTACTTGTGCCTCTATTGTCTACCTCTTTTTCAGAAACAGCCTGTCATACACAAGAGTAAACCTGCTCCTAAACCTAAGCCTAGTGTAGTGCCTGTTGTAACAAAGTCAAATGAGTCTTCGCACTCGAGTGTAAGACAAGCCTCATCTTCTACACTTACTTCCACAAAAGGCGCTGTGGTGCATCGCCGCAGACAGGAATCTCCCCCTCGTGAAACCTCGCCTGTGCTTACAGCAGTACATGTGGGGAGCAAAAGCCGTGCTGATGCCAAGAAAGGTGTTGCAAAAACCAAGAAACCACAAAGTCCACAGGAGAACTATGTCCCTACATTCCTCACCGAGCTGCAGAAAGGGGATAAATTAGGAAATGGGAGGATTGCATCGCCTGATGTGCTGATGACAAGATCAGGGATGATGCCAAGTGAGCTGCGGGAAGGCAGTTCTCCGACACTCATGGTGCTTTCAGATGCCCCTAGTAGTGGCAAGGCAAAAGCTGGGAGGCGTAGTCGTAAACCAGAAGGAACAACTCATTTTTCTATGGAAAAAAGCCAGAGGGACTCTGACTCCCCTGTCATATTTGACCTGACTGCCAGCAAGCAGAGTAAGATCAAGCAAAATAGTCATAGTCGGGCGCGTCCCGTACCAAATAAGCCTGGTAGCAATAGCTTGGTCATGATGGAAGAGGATACAAGTCTACCCTGGGTAATTATGAGCAACTAGGTACTAGACTTTTAATCTTACCCTTTTGGTGTTTCATATAGTTAACAATACTCACCTGGAGTCACACTGTGTTTAATTTTTTTTGCTGGCGGCGCATACAAACTGCATCGACTGCTGTGTGCTGATTTCAAATTTTAATCATGAGGTTGTTTGTTTTTGCCTCATTGGTGTTCAATTGCAAATCAATATCACATTACAATTTTGTGTGTTGATTGTCAGTAGCTTGTGAAATAAGATTAGTGTTTTTAAATATAATATATTGATAAAATGCATTAAGTGATGGATCTTGTACCAATGAAGGTTAAACATTGCATAGTAACTACATAGGTTAAGAACAATAACATAGTGTTGTGTTCCTTCAATTAGTAGTTGCACCAACTGCATCAATTCCTGCTTTACTGAGTTATTGTGAACTGATGAAGGTATTGAGTTAGTGACAAGCAATGAGTCTGTAACAGGTGTATTGTAACATCCTAGCCAAGTGACACTGATCACTGTGTGTGTTGCGGAAGGAGTGTCGGCCTGTTGTTTGTATTGATTTTGTCACATCAACCAATACATGGCTTTCGGATCTGTTGTATATTGCCTCTGATGAGCCTTAGCTTAGCAATGCCCTTGCTTTGCATGTCATTTCCTCTGGTACTACCTCACCTGTGTGTTGTGCTGTGCCTATCATCTGGTCTTCATGCTAACATAGCGCAACCATTGCTGAATGATTTTTGTGTATTTGCTGTGGTATTTGGCTTTGTGAAATTGATGATGTTTATCCTCATGCATAGAACCATGCTGTTTATACTGTCACATGGTTTTCATCTGCCAACTGTCATTTTAATAACTGCTTCATAACAACACACCTGGCAATGGAAAGACAATATGCTTTGTACTCTAACTGACAAAATCCTTCTGATATAATCTTGTCTGTATCTATGTGTGATAGAATCTGATGCCCTTAAAGATGCATTTTCAGCGGTTAATGAAGCTGGTGTTGAGGATGCATATAAAGACTGTTCACTATGGGTGATATTTGTTGTTCTAGGAAGAGGCAGAAAAGAGGAGAGAAAAGGGCCAGCAAGAAGATTTAAGAAGACAACAGGAGTTGGAGGATGCCAAAAGAGAAGAGGAGAAGGAGAGGATGGCAGAAAAAGCAGAGCAAGAAGCAAGGAGGAGAAAAGCAGAGGAAGAGCGGGCAGAAGCCAGGGAGCAGGAGCAGTGGGATGCTGAACGTGAGCGCAAGAAACAAGAATCTCAAACTCGTAAAGAGCGGGAAGAGCAAAGGAGGAGAGAAAAGCTTGAACGTGAAAGACAGGAGGAAGAGGATAGAAAACGTCTCCAGAGGGAAGAGGAAGAGAGGAGGGAAAGAGAGCGCCAATTCCAACGCGAGCAAGAAGAAAGGGAAAGGCAGCTGCGAGAAAACGAGAAGTTCAGAAAGGAACAAGAAGAGAAAGATTCTGAACAACGTAAGCAAAAGGAACTTCTGCTGGCCAGAATGAGAGAGATAGATTCTCAAAAGAAGAGTGGGCCACCAGAGGTGTCCTCTCCTACTTCTAAAAAGAATGAATACAACTTCAAGCAATCCATTGAGAATATGCATCACGGAAAACCTGCCTATGATGATGTAGCAGTGCCTGTTTTGGAAAAACAAAAGAAGAAGAATTTCCTTTTTGATGATGATGATGATGATAATGATAGTGGCGGGTACAAGCCAACTTTCTCGGCTGGCACCAAAAACACTCGTGCAAAGAAAGGATCTTTCAAGATTGAGAATGACACAGTGATGGACTTCTCAGGTTCAGTCAAACAGGACAAGAAAAAGAATTTGATGGAAGATCTTTTTGGTAACAGCAGCAGCACGACAGGTAAATCAAGACACACAAATGGAGATAGTGATTTGGTGTTGGGCAGCAGTAAAGGTCAAAGTGGTAAAAATCGACGTGGAATGAGGGAGAGCTCCTCCACAGCATTGTTTGGAGGAGGCAATGCCATCGTTGATGATGATGACACTCCTCCAAATAACAATGGTTCCCAATTGCTCCCACGAAGGACTAAGCAGCCTAGTACTACCTTCCATACCAGACCAGCTGTTAATGCTGTTGATGATCTGGATGATGACATTGAAGAAGTTGTTTTGTAAATTTGTACCACATGCTGTCTAATAGCTTAAATATTTATCAAGTTTGTTAAAGAATAGTCCTGTAAAATAGTCCTGATAAAATATGGAGGGAACTATTTCATAAGCATTCGTATAAACACATCAATGGGCATAGACTTAAAAGTCACAGCATCACAGCAGACTTAATGGCACATATCTCACAATGTATGCAATGTTATTTTTTATTCACATTTATTGACAAAACATAGCTGTATATATCACAGATAAGTTCAGCCCATGTTTCACATTTGAAACACAAATGGGCAATACTTTGGAGGACAATGTGCACAGCCTTTGTTGAGACTAGGTCTTGCATATAGTTATATATATATATATATATATATATATATATATATATATATATATATATATATATATATATATATATATATATATATATACATATATATATATATATATATATATATATATATATATATATATATATATATATATATATATATATATATATATATATATATATATATATATATATATATATATTGTATCTGGTGCTTTCACTACAGGAAAATATAGCTAGCCTTACACCGAGTAGTGTTTGTATGTTATTGAGTGATGTTAATTTATTCATCTGCTCACTCTACACTGTAGATAATGCACTTCCAAATATGGTATGTACATTTTTACAAATGTCTCGTTCTAAATTATGCTTTATTTGAATTTATCATAGCCCATACAGATATCCAAGAAACGTTCAAATACAGGGAGAGAACTGAAATAATAACTTGTTGCAGCTTTCAAGATATTTTGTTTTGAATATTTATAATTCATAGTATTTCACCATTCTGAATTCCCTTGTATTGCTCCATTGCTTTTGTATTTGGCATGTTTTAACTGCCGTAAAGAGTTGATATAGAATATTATTGTTGCTGACTTTGTCTAGCAGTTATGTTGCTGGTGTGTTATGTTAATATTGTCAAATCTGTGAAGATTATCCCATTGTCAATCTTTATAATAGCTTATACTAGTCAATGATGTATAGGGCTGGATCAAAATGATGTGCGGAGGATAGGTATAACATGTAATGAAACAAATGTGCAAAGCTTATGATCCACTTGCTTGTGCTAGTCCAGCCCATAGATACAAAAGTCTCAATATTGGTTTCTTTTGTGATCAATATTCGGCCATTCCATCTTGTCTGTGGTTATTTTGAACAATTTTAGACTTCCTACTGAAGACTTCTTGGATTAAATACAATTTTGGCTCTGTGGATACCGGTTGTATTCTGTAGATTAACCACCATTCCAATGAGCATTTCCCTACAAATGATGTCAATGTTGCTGTAATCGATTCAGATGTTTAAGATTAGTGTCATTTTGTTATCAATAAAAAGCATTTCCAGTTGTTTGGATTTGACTTAAACGTTTGGCCATCCGATTTTTATCACACAATCGATCATGGTCATTTGATATGACTTAATTCAACAAATATATTCTCTGACCATGAAGTAATATATTGCCTGTG
This sequence comes from Urechis unicinctus, assembly GCA_034190875.2. Lineage (NCBI taxonomy): Eukaryota > Metazoa > Annelida > Polychaeta > Xenopneusta > Urechidae > Urechis > Urechis unicinctus. The sequence continues at coordinate 27,280,658 of CM067345.1, read as the reverse complement.
CAAAATGCACATTGAATGCCAAACCAACAGAGCATTAGTGGACAATGGCATGCTAAAAAGGTAATGCTTATCCACATGAAAAGTGGCATCTGATATAGATTGTTGTGATTGGCCCAAACTATCATATTAAGTACACACATTCAAATATATGGCCATAGAGAATTTTGTCACAGAGAGAGAATTTGATGCCACCGTATGTCTTGAAACTTACCTCATGCACGTATTAATTAAGGTAAATTGATGCTTTTGAAATGGGCTAGAGAGCTACAAAATACACTATCTGCGAAAAGTGGAATGATAGAAGCTAAATATTTACCAAATTGGGTTTTCTGTCCTATTTTGTCATATCTTTTGTAGCAACTTTGGCTTGAACTGTATTAAGGTGTTGGTTTGTATGGAAAAAAGAGTGACAACCAACAAGATTCACACCAACTAACCCCAACCATATTGTATTTATGTAGGTGTTTAATGTATGATCTGTATGAATATATTTCAAATTCATCTGGTGATGATACCATCCATATTGTATATTTGCTGGTATTTCTAGGAGACATGCCCCACAATTATATGTATTCAACATTTGTAAAACCAGAAAATAACACACTAGCTGTTACCAGGTACAGCACCTTAGAAGATTCAGTTCCATCATGGAAATTTTTTTTTTTTAAATACCACTATAATACATACCCCTAGGCCTTACATCGCCAAGACAAGATTCTACTTCTAAATTAGAAAGTCAGTTCAAGCAGGTTCAATTTATTGTCAACCAACATTTATTATATATAATATATATATATATATATATATATATATATATATATATATATATATATATATAGATATATATATATATGATATATATGTGATATATATATATATATAGATATATATATATATATACAGATATATATATATATATATATATATATATATATATATATATATATATATATATATATATATATAATAATAATAATAAAACTTTATTGCAGACTCAACATTTACATGATAGAAATTGGTCCATATTGAGATGTGAAGAAAGCATACTACATAATACATGACATTAGCTATGAATATGAATATATATATATATGAGCAAATGTCATATATATATATATATATATATATATAATATACACAGATATAACATGATACTTTCAGATATAGATAGATATCGTGTGTGTGTGTGTGTGTGTGGGGGCTTTCATTAATACATTATGAGTTTGATGGCTTCATACAGGAAAGTCTGCGAGATCGGTATATCTCGAGAGATATAAAAGATCTAGAGAGAGATATAGAGAGCTCTAGATCTATCTCTCTCTAGAGAGAGATAGATCTCTCTATATATTTAGATCTCTATCTCTAGATATATCTCTCTATCTCTATATATATATCTCTCTCTCCCGTATATTAAGCTATCTATTAATCTATATATATATATCTATAAGTATATATATCATATTTACATCATATACTATATATATATCTATATATATATATATATATATATATATCTAATGCCCAGAAATACTTCTATGGTATATTTAAGCTCCGGTCGAACGGTAATATTAAATAGTCTTACCAAAGATCTTGCTATAATAAGATACCCGACTCGGCAGCTCGCCCGTCAAATTTCGTGACACCGCGTAAGTAGCGCCCCCTACTTTTATGGAAGATACTCGACGCGCAGCAGCCAACGAACTTCGTTATGACTTGCTAGTATGTCTGACCAAGGAGTTACATAACTATTGGTTATAACTCCTTGGTCTGACTAGAAGTCAAACACAAATGGGCATTTCTGCGCAGCAAATAACTGTTTGAATTGACAAAGGCCTTTCCACCCCCTGCCTAAGATGGTTGTGTTATTAAGGAGCACGACTCCAAAAAACACGCGTGCCTACAGCCTTTACGAAGTGAATGGTCTATCTCAACCTTTCCAAAACTAAATCGCGCCAATCAGCGGTTAGGTTAACCCCCGGTGGGGGTCTCCACCACGGACCAGCAGGTCACGGGTTCGAACCTCGCCTACGTTTGGAGAGTATCTCACCTGAATTTCGACTCATTATTCCAGGAGACCCCTGTCACGATAGTAACTAAGCAGATGAAAGCCAAAAACCGTCATCATCCCCAGAGCTCATAGATCGCACCAAAAGTTGTGAAACCCACTATATTTGGCATATCTAGCACAAGCCTAGCTGGGGCTGTCAGGTTAACACATGGCCATATTTCTGGTATAAACTGAAAAAAAGAATATTTAAATAATAATTTACAAATGGGTCCTAAAATACACGTCTTTTCCACGTGTTTTTGACACACGTCAATTCCACGTGATTAATACTCGTGGAATCCACGTGGATGTCACGTGAAAACACGTGGATCCACCAATTCACCAAAAAATCCACATGATTTCCACGTGGATTCCACGTGTTGTGCCCACTGGGTATATATGTCTCTGTCTATATTGCCCGGAAATTAAGTTTTGTGCAATATGCAGAAAAAAATTTCTGTAGACAATGATATACATGACCAAAAGAATTACCGAAGTGTAAAGGAAGGGCTCGTTGTTCCAAGCAAATCACTAGTAGATGCATTATGCAGGCTTAAGGAACATTTCCGCAAATTCATTGACACAGTATTATACAGTAAGCAAGTGAAAGCCAGGGTTTGTAAGCATTTTAGCTAAAAAGGTCTCATTCGAGAAACTGCAATGTGAATCATGCAGGTGTCATGTTTCTGTAATATGTATTATGGTGAACATCAGGTTGCATCATTCCCTGAGAGAGGCTTACTGTAAGTTGAGGGACCATAAGGTGAGAAAAAATCCTAAGACATTGACATTTTCCCACACATGACAATTTGTGCTCTTATTTGTTTTAAGTGTTGTTATACATGGGTGTCCTTTGTGGGGGTGCGTTGGGTGCGAACGCACCCCCCTCTGAAAATCCCCCCAAATTTGAGATTCTTACGAAACTGTTAAAATAGCTGTTTTTCACGTAAACAACTATCTTAAAGTTTCAAATTTCGCGCAATTCTTTATTCGGGAGTTTCCGCAAGTGAGGAAGTAAAGACAAGCGATATTTATTTACCAACTTCCCTGCGTGTATCAGTATTACTCTGATAAACGAAGAAGTTTTACACCGATTTAGATTTATCAGAAAAGATCTTTTTATAGTCTTGAAAACGCTCAGATTGCACCAAATGGAGTCTTCAAAAAAAAAAAAAAAATTCGGGGGAGCATGTCCCCGGACCCCCCTTCGGCCAAGCAATAAATTGCAGCGCCACCTATATTTTGTTGAACAATGCACCCCCCTTTACAAATATGGTGGGACGCCCCTGTTATATGTGTAGATTTCCGAAAAATCAAATATTGATATTTGTTTACTTAATTCCTTTAAAGCCCTCCATGGCAGATGTACAAGGACTATTCTATCATAAATCCACACCAGTATATAGGACTACTGAACCTTAGATTGAATGGTGGGGCGAGCTTGTCGAACAAAGGTGTCCCTGGGTATACTGTTAGAATGGTTGGTTGCATGGTACTCCAAATAGATGTGTGTGTAAGATGGGACAGAACTATGTCTGGCTGATTTGGTGTGTTTAATGGCATAAGACAAAGAGGCATATTGTCAACCTATCTGTTCAGTGTTTATATGGATGAATTGAGCTCTGGTTTTAAATAATTGTTGTGTTCAGTGTAGTTTTAGTGTGCTTGTTGTTAATCTTCTAATGTATGCTGATGATCTCATTTCATTTGTGGTTGTTCTGAATAAGCTATTAAGACTGAGAGTTTTAGTAAGGACCTTAATATACATATAAGGGGGGAGGGGAGGGGCACTTGGCCTTATCCCGGATAGGGGTGTGCCGCGGGACCTCGAAAACCCGTACCCGTCGTACAAGGTGAAAACGGCCAAAAGCATACCCCGTCGTACACGGTATAATGCAAATGTATAACCCGTCGTAGGTCAGGATAAAATTGTCGGACAAATCTCAAAATCTGATCAGCTGATTTCTGATTACATGCAATAACAACTTCTCGCGCTTGCTTGGTCGAGCGTGTGATTATGGGCGCATCACACAGGGACCATTCATTGAATTTGCAATGCCAACGATCGTTGGGAAATCCCGAGAGAAAATCTCGACATACTGAATCAAAATATATATTGAAACCGCTGTACAGATGGGAAGAGGAAAACACACCCCGTCATACAAAACGAAGCCCCCCAAAAAACCCGTCGTACAGATTGCAGCTGAAAAACATACCCAGTCGTATAAGTATGAGGCCTAACAAAACCCGTCGTACAAGTCGAGAGGCCGAAAAAACATACCCCGTCGCGCAGCACATCTATACTACCTCTATACACTTAAGTGCCCCCCCCCCCCGCCGGGGTGATTGACAGATAAAATTCTATTTTATTCTATTCTATGGAGTCAGTCATCTGATTGGTCGAGGCGACTAACGCCTCCGTATAAATCAAAGAAATTTATGTGGTTTTAAGAGACGCTATGACAAAGCAAAACGTGGCTAATAGGTGGCGTTGCCACACAATTTCTCGAGCGTAGGCGAGATTAATCCCTCTTAGCGTAGCATGGTTAAGATTCTAAGATTTCAAGCTTAGTGCTTAAACTAATGTACAAACTCCATGTCAATAATGAGTTCAGCTCCAAATGGATCACCTAAATCAAAAGTATTTTAGATAATTGTGGAATGTCGCTTAATCAAGATGAGCATGTTGGTAAAAGTTCAATGAAATTAATAGTGAAACAAAGATTGAATGACATAGCATTACAAGACTGGCAAACATGTATCAAACCAGCGTAAATATACAAGCTACAAAATAGTTAAAACTAGCCATAAAATTTAGGAATACCTGTTATGTCTAGGTTTTACTGATCGGCTTAAGTTGACTCATTCGGATGTGCCAATCGTAAATTGCCTTTAGTAATGCAGATGATTATGTTGAAAGTTTATGTACTTTATGTTACTCCGGTTAATTAGGTGATGGATATCACTATGTACTTGCTGAGTTATCCGTGAAAAGATCTGCTTACTTGAAAATATATTACTATGTAAAACCAAGTGTTTAAATGTAGGTAATTACATAGAATTGTTTGTTGAATTGTTATGCCTCATTTTATGCCTTAGTGAAAAAATATAACCGTCCTTTTTCGTTTATAATCTAGTCAAGAATAGTTATGCCATGATGTATGAAGATATAGTATGTAGATATAATGTTCTCAATAGTTCAGCTGTTGTTCAACATGTTCTAGATCCTTTCTCTAATAATCTTAAAGGGATCCCAGTACGCTTAGAGAAATAAATGTTACTTACTTTACTAGCTTTGATGACTAGTATACAAATCGAAAAAATCATAACGGTATGCATGAGTAATCAGATGTGAGAAATCATAACGGCGGAGCTCATGCGGTGGTTGCTTGTTTCACAATGTTTTCTCGATTTTAAATTCGTTTGCTTGGGCACTTCTGTTGAGTGGTACTTCATTTGCGTTATTCAACTACGTGAACGGCGATGATGATGATGATGATGATGATGATGATGGCTGCGAGAATAGCAAATATGATTCAAGGAAATTCTACGGCGACAGGGCATTGTCAAATCAAACACTTAGTCAATAACAGTGTTTTTAAAAAAATTTTCTTGATCTTCTAAGTCTATAGTTATTCGATGCGAAGTTAATGTGATATACATACCAACTTACTATGCCTAGTATGTTTGATTACATTGATACTCTTTTGTCGCAACTCTTTGTGCCTCTTTCTTCACTAAATGTACTGCTGATTGAAATGGAAACTAGAAGGGGTGCTGATGAATCATGATGTAGGTGGTGGTGTAGGGGGGGGGGGGTATGAAACTTACGTGAAAGTTGAGTTGTTGCGCGAGTGCAGAAATATCCATGTCCACAATCAAGCCGACACGAGGTTCAAACGCAGATAGGTTTATGAGAATATGCCAGGCATATTCACTCATCTCACTTAATGTACTTCGTGTGAAATGAAGGCATATCGAACTTTTATATCCCGTTCTATCCAACCGTACCAGATTACTACTGATATCAAGATAGCATCGTTGGTAACAAGATATGTTTTTATATTTTCTTACTGCAAAACTGAAACGATCTACGGATGGGGCAGCCGTATCTAGCAGGGTAAGATTCATTTTACGCCAAAATACTTATATATTTGATAACAATCAACAACAACCTGAGAACCTTGGCAGTATTCTGCCATTTGCCGTATACAAAGAGTAAAGTAAACAGATCACTAAAATGAATGGCGAATAATCTATTCCACAAAATACTCAGTCCAAACCTGTGCTTCAATTACTGAATGTAAAAGCAGAGCTGAATCTAACAACGTTCGTTCTTTATTTGGTCTTTGGTTGCGTTATATCTAGTGCTGACATAAATAGTGCCAGTGGTAACAGTCTGAATGTCTAAGTGATATTTTGGACAATTACTGTTGAACCATAACTATCACGTCTGCTATAATATGAAGTTTGTTCTCCAGTCAGCCGAGAACTTGGACGGTTTCATAGAGAATATGCATTATTGCTAAATATAATACTTCTGTCGCACGCGACGAACTAGTTTCCTTCATTTTTGAGTTAATAATATGATCAGTTTTTGTAATAACAGAGCGCCATCGCATTCCCTATCATGGTCCATCACTATTGCGTGCGTGACTGCATTAATACGAAGCAATTTACCATGTCATAGTTCGTCAGGAATATAGATACTATAGTTCACAAAATCAAACTACTATACATTCGCCCAAGCCTACTACTGTAGCACATTTTCATCCATACTTGCACGTATACCTCATATGTTTAGCGTCTTGACAGACAGGTACATAAAAGGCACCAAATGAACGTGAATATGCGGTTGAAGCTGCTTCGTACGCAAAGATTAAAGGAAATCTGGTGTACATATCCTGGTCTGCGAATAATCTGCCCTGTTGTTGTTGATGAAGACACACAAGGGAGGAGATTATCGCAAATAATTATTTTCACCGTATGTGTATTAACAAACGAATCTCCGAGGTTTCCCACCACGCTGTTCAGGATAAAGTTGGTCATATAGTACAGTTAACGATGCAATTGTGATCGCTGTCTAATTCTGTGTAATTTTCTCCTAGAACCAGGAAATGCTCTTCGTGCATCGCTTTCTTTGAGGAATCATAGCGTTGGCTATCCTACAACAAAAACAATGGCCTCTTATACGAGGTTCATGCTGGAGCATTAAGCGGTTTGATAATTGCCAATATATGGCTATTGCCTTTATCCAATGGCTACTGCGGACATTGCCTGGGTACATCGAGACGCCAATATCGACTTGAATATATTGTTACCTCTATACGCGGAAAACTGATTCAAGTTCTCCCTGTACCGCCCACGTCTGCGACCTGTGGTTTACATTTATGTCATAAGACGATCAAATTACAGTGCTAGGCAATTCACTGGAAGTCAATTATCTGCTTTATTTTGACTGCTCACAAGAAGAGATAATGTTTGTAATGTTTAAAGCTCTCCATCATTTCCTTGGTTCTACATGCAACCATGGTGACAGCAAGCATTTTAGTAACTTCACGTCTTTCGCTAACATTTATTGGCTTGATAATATTTATGAAGCGTCCTGCAAGGTAACCCTACGCTACATTACAGAATACTCACGCGCCACAGGCGCGACAGAATATCACGCATAGTTGATGAAGCAGATGATGTAACCATTGCAATGGTGAAGCGATGAAGGTATGACGGCATTGGCTGTGATGATGATGTTGATGATAATGATGATGATGATAATGATGACGATAATGATGATGGTGATGATTATTATGATGATTATGATAAGAATGATGATGATAGCTATAATGACGATGTAGGGTTTAAAAGACTGGGGTTTGAAAGATGTCAATGATCAAAAACATCGGAAATTCACGTAATTCTTACGGGATCGTTATAGGTTAATTCCATGTAATCCAGGTATCTTCTTGCACAGTTGGCCGTATTGCTCATTTGAACAAACAGAAGCTACCTTGGAACATTGTTATTATGCATCGCAAAAGACCATCGCAGAATCATTTTTGTAACACAATACTATCTAAATAGTATACCATTACAATATACGTATTAAGGCAGTACCCAGCCATGCCAAGAACGGTGTATTATACGTCGCAGTGTGTTCCAAGTCTTGTCTGGAAAACAGCCTTTACCGTCATGGCAACGACGCTGCAAGCTGTCATGCAAGGCAACGGATTCTTGGTATAAAAGTTAACAGCTGGTGCGGTGCATCCGTTAAAATTCGCACATGGCCACAGTAGCCGAAAGCGACTTAAACCTAGAAAACAACAACAACAACAAAGGTGCATCCGTTAAAGAGGCAAATATTTAATTCAAGTACTTGCCTTGAAGGCTGCATTGGCCTTCAATGCGTTGATCTTGCAGACTGTAATATGTAGATGAAATCTCTCTGTCAATATGTTACTTATGTTGATCGATTTGCAAAGCCAGTTGAGAGGAGAAGATAGATAAACAGAGAGAGAGAGAGAGCGAGAGAGAGAGAGAGACAGAAACACACACACACATACAAGCATACATACATACATAGAGAGACATACATACAGAACACACACATACATACATACATACATACATACATACATACATACATACATACATACATACATACATACATATACATACATACATACATAATACATACATACATACATACATACATACATACATACATACATACATACATACACATACATACATACATACATACATACATACATACATACATACATACATACATACATACATACATACATACATACATACATACATACATACATACATACATACATACATACATACATACATACATACATACATACATACATACATACATACATACATACATACATACATACATACATACATACATACATACATACATACATACACAATACATACACACACCATCGATAATTTGGCATAATGGCAGCAACATTGGAATAAAAAGTAAGTCATGGCTGTGATTTACAGTGCTAGTAATTGCTGCTATGTAACGTTACCCGTCACTTTAATCATTGGCTTACAATATTTATCAAACTAGATAATATCCAATAGCTTTCCACAAGACGCAGGCTGAACAGTAAAAACACCATCTGATCGCAATCACAAAACAATACCACATTGCGTTCCTTATGGTACACAGGTCAAGTCTTTATAACAGATCGGCTAAGAGATCCAGTTTATTTACTCGAAGGCCCACGAAGAGCATCGGCAAATGGATATTCACATTGCACTAACATTGATAACGTACTCTCATATGTCAAATATGGAGCGCTCGTATGTCCTGACGTCAGGAAGAACCGTAGGATAACATCCTGATGCAGCACATACATGGCTGCTAACCGACAAATGCATTCTCCACAAAATGTATGTATATATGTATGCAAGTACATACATACGTACGTATTATGTATGTATAAACGTATACATGTATTTATGCATATATGTATGCATATATATATATATATATATATATATATATATATATATATATATATATATATATATATATATATATATATATATATATATATATATATATATATATATATATATATATATATATATATATATATATATATATATATATATATATATATATATATATATATATATATATATATATATATATATATATATATATATACTGATGTGCGACCATGGCCTATCTGTACTCGCAGTAACATTTCCTGCAGTGTGGCTGACATTGCGTGCAATGGTTTCTTGCAGGAAATTTGTAAAGGACGATGTTCTTACTGTACGTCGACTGTACAACCGTAGATGTACTGGTGAACCGTTTCACATCCGAACACAATAGCTACCATCTATTTTTCTAATTGTGCCTAGTACTGTTGTGCTGCTGTGAGTGCCTGAGAGGCGTACGCGATTGACTGTCAACTGACAACGTGACTGGTTTCTTGTCGTAGAATGCTAGTACAGGTGCTTTGGTTGAAAACTGTTTTCCAGCTGTTAACTTAGAGATATATTCAATATACCCAAGGAATGTTCTCAACTCTGTGTCGTTTTCTGGTGCTCACGTTTTGGAGAGCTTTACTCGTGTCTGGGTTCATTCCTTCAGGTGTCAACTGACAACGTGACTGGTTTCTTGTCGTAGAATGCTAGTACAGGTGCTTTGGTTGAAAACTTCATTCCTTCAGGTGTCAGTATGTGACCTACATACGGAGCTTCAGTTACTCTGATGTTGCACTTCTTCCTGCTCAGCTTCAGGTTGTTCCGTCTTATTTGATTAAGTACGGTGCCGAGATGTTGATCATGCTCATCATCGTTTTCTCCCCACACGGTAATCTCATCCATTATCGCGTCTGCGCCCTCAATCTCATCGAGCATCTGAGAGATACAGCATTTGAAGACTTCTGGCGCCGATTCAATTCCGAACGGAAGTCGCGTGAAACGATAGCGTCCGAATGCAGCATTTAATATACGATCACACCTTTCGATGCGGTCGAGCTCATTTTTTGTCTTTTAACGAAGCGCAATTGGTATACGATGTGGTGACTTGATGATTGGACGAGTTTCCTCTACTAGCTTGATTGAATGTTCTTCAGGTAGACAACCAAGACCTCCAAACAGATCAATGTTGTCAGTAATAATGTCCGTAGCGTTGCTATGGTTCTGATACCAAAAATCACCTGTGTTGTTTCTATGGACGAGGCTTTCTTTGTCGTGTGTTGCACCAGGTTTAACTTGTGACATGCATAGGCTCCTGGGACTAGTTGTACATCAGTGTCTATAACTTGAAATATGTAACACGATATGTGACACCCTGATAAACACAAGGAACGACCACTGGTCCGCAAACCTTGAGTTCGTGTTTTGAATAGGAGCGCAAAACGGCAGAAGACTTCTGCATACGTGGCATACCTTCGATGCTAATGTATGTTGACACTGACATAACATTACATTTAGCACCAGTGTCTAATTGGAAGCAGTTTCTTTTCCAACAGCCAGTGGTTCAATCCACATACCTGATGTAGTTATGACGTTCACATCTATAAACCCAATGAAAAACTCATCTTCACAGCCATTAATGACATGTACTTTCTTTGATTTTTCTTGGATTGTGGACCTGCACACCCGTGCAAATGGCTGGCCTTACCGCACTTGTTACATGTTTTGCCTTGAGCAGGATAATTACCTCGCGAGTGTTCTGTGCCACAATAATTGCACAATGGTTCTACAGTTGTGCATGCTTGTGTAGCGTCCCATCTCTGTCCATATTGCTGTATGGCATGCACCTGGGCATTAGCCATGCCGCAAAAAAGTTGTTACTGAGCAACAATTCACTTTTAGTTTTCAGCCAACAAGACAAGAACTACCTTGCTCCAAGACAAAATGATTAAAACACTTAGTTAAGAAATTTATTGATAATGACATAGTTATCTTTTCGAGTGACATCAGAATATATGAAGTTTTCCATTCGTATTAAAGGTCAGTGAGACACAAGATGCAATTGGGATTTATGCCGCGGGATACGCTCATTCAGACAGGGTATAATTTAGTCGAGTTGAAGGAACTAGAATAACCTTTCTGGATAGCAACTGTCTTGTTTTAGTACGGCAACTCAGTGGAATTGTGATACAAGGTATGGCATATTTGGGGTAGTGTGTGAGCTTGACGCCAATACTACAGACTAATCACGAAGTGGTCGGTAGAATTCACTGCGTAACTAGACTGGTTGGATAGAGCATCAAATGTTACAGAAGGAGGTGCCCTCTGACCTATAATGAATGCTTGTTATATATTTAATGTAGCAGCAAACAGAGCTTGGTATGTAGTACAGGGGATCGGCACAAAGTTCTACAACAACAAAAACAATCATGCCTCTCCAGCAAGAGCTGATTGATCGATTGCTTTCATCATGATGACAAGATGACAAGATGACGATTAAGTCGGTATAGCGATAATTATGCAGGTTTTGTTATTGATGATGCTCATTATGACGATAATGATAATGCCGGAGGTAATGGGAGCGTTACTGACCAAATCAAATTTAAACACAAGTGCGTGCACTACTATATGAAGCAATCCAATTCCACAGCTAAATACTTATTTCAAAGAATAAATTCTCTTTCATCCATGAAAGCGTAGTTTCATAATCATCAAGGCACAATAACTATTCTGATGATAAAACATGATTATTTGATATGATGCCTGTATTAATCTGCCATGAGGGTCATGTAGACAATGCCGGTGATGAGCGCAACGCTGATGAGTATGTTGGCGCTACATTTGACGATAAATTGATGCTGAGAGGCTGACTCAGGTTTCAATAAACGCCCGGCATCGTCAATTAATTTATTTTGCTGGATTGCATCCTGTGGTCTGTAAAACATATATTTGTGAGCCACATCACTGCTAGCAATCAGTGAAAGAACGTTGCTAATTCGTTTTCTGACTCGATCGGATATTGAAGGAATGATAGCAATAACTACACACGTGCCATTCCATTTACAAGAGAAGTAGTTCATCGATGTGATACTTACCGTCCATAATTCCTCCTCCTGGTGAACTATTTATACACGCATATGATAAGCAACAGACGTAACTATGGAAACAGACGATAATCAAATGACACTTAGAGTGCACTGTTTATTGTTCTTCATACTACTACACGGTTGAAACCTTCCCAATATGCCACATCGAGATTATAAGGCTGGCTCACATCATATACCAGTTTCTTGCAACATAAAACTTACGTCATAAATAACAACAGAATCGTATATCACGTGCTTTCATTAGCATCATTGTAGTTGTAGAGCAGTGCAGCAAATCATTTTAATTGACGTATGCATGTAAGCTGGCGAACACTATTTGATTCTTCTTTTGGCAAGTTGAACCAAAACAAGTGAAATTGAAAATGATAGATATTGTTTCCAATATTCAATCTATGTTCACTTAAGAGTTATGGCGCTTTGATAGATGACTTTATGGTAGCTGCTCCACAAAGACCCGAAACATATGGTGATTTACTACATGACTTGTGGGAGCCGTTATGCGATTGGTCGGATGAGTTGATCACCCAGAGAGCCAGAGGGCAAGTTTACACGTAAGCTCCGCTGCAAACACATTGATTCACGTCTACCCAATATGTAATGCGATCTATCCTTAATGAGCCCATCTATCTTTTCAGTATAAGGCTTAGTAGACAAAGATTTGCCGTTTGCTGTATTGTCACAAGAAATCTCTTTCGCATACGTCAGTGAGACACCAATGTTATAACCGGCGCATTTCGGCTTCATATTGCCATGTTTACAGTGGCATTATTCGCAATGCACGCCCAATGCTTGCTCCGTATCCTGCTTTGTACCCTGTGTGACAGCACATCACAACTTGTTGTTTGATTTCATTCGAAACAAGTGTATATGTCATGTGGTCCTTCTTAAATAGATCAAAGGTATCGCTTTTCGGCACACAATTGTTTGCACTTCACTGCGGCGTGACATTAACCAAATATTTGTCTATATGAGAAAATGAACACCATTTGCATGCATTACACATCACATTTTATAGTTGGCTAATTTTGGGAGCTTGTTGCGCGAACCTCACGAGTATATCTTATATGTAAAACATGTTCTCCTTACCAGAACGAGATTACCCAAATTAGTGATTGAACTAGTTCTCATAGGGGGTATAAATATGTGGCTTTCAAATTAGAAGTATAAACAAGCAAGCACTGTCTACTGTGATAATGATAATTGCAATTTGGATATGGATGGGATTTGCGCTAG
>CM067345.1:27261810-27264310 GCA_034190875.2 Urechis unicinctus | reverse complement strand
GCAAAACTATAAAGATTGTTCTTAACTCATATACAAATAATTGAATTTTATGGTGGCACAGAGGTAACCATATTTTTGGAATTAATACCATTTAGTAATAACAGAAAGAGGCTTACATGCACGCACATCGTCGATAGACAATGTCCTATATGAAAACCTCATCCACCATGGTGCAGTGAAACGCATTGCAATCCGGCTGATTTAGACTTTAATATATTGTGTTAATGAGGTAAATATTGATGGTAATACGAACAAATGTATTGATGGTAACACTAATGACTATTTTGATGATAAAATATGATTCATGAATGTTATGCTTGTGTTAATCTATCAATGATGGTCATTTGGACAATGCACGTGATGGGCTACATTCTGAGGAGCATTGTGAACAATGAGTGTGCTGCAGAAAGTCACGTTAACTAATCGTTTATTAAGATACAAGGAAGCCATATATATAACATAATTTCCATACAATAATGCTTTCATGCACTAATGCAGCAATATAGCAATGCGAATAGCACAAAGCAACACCAGCTGCCGTAGCTCAGTAATAATATGAATATATGGGCAAGTCGACAGCAATCCCGCTGAGAGCTATCGTGCGAACAGTACTCAACGATGTATGAGGCAGTTTGGTAGCCCGTATATCAGTTAGACCGGAAGTACTGCTGTATTGGGTCATTAGAAGTTCAAGGTCGATTGATCAACCGAAAGCTTTTAAATCACTCTTATGTTATTCAGCATAATCTCATTGTTTTAAATTTGTTATTTGAAGTAGCCTCAGCTATTTACACTTGCTCAGAAGGAATGTGTTGATCCCTACCCATTTCGGGTAAGTTTTAGGCATTAAATCACCTATTTGAGAAAAAAAGGCAACCCGAAGAAACTAGTGAAGTAATGCAGAAATGAAGTAATGTAGAAGTGCAGAAAAATCATGATTTACGAGAGAACGTCACTGGGACACTAGCTTAAGCATTAAGAGTGATTTAATTCATCGATATAGACCGTCGGCAAGGTAAACGCATAGCATAAAAAGACGAGCTTATTTTGCAGTGATATGTCATGACGTCATCGCCAACAACCAATAATCCGGAACGCAGCACCCCCAAAAGAGCCGCCATATTTTCTGTCTATTCTGTATAAACGATAAGCGAACGGGGTGAATATTTATTTGTATGGCAATGTGTAACTCAAGTTATTCTCACATTCTTGGCAGCATGTCATTATCTACAAGATTTTGTCATCAGTGAATTATTCCGGGTAACACAGGCGTGCATATTTACATGGGACACCCAGAATATAAATCTCAACAGTACCTCGCTTTCAGCTTAGAGCAGCCCATTCAAATATAAACCCTTAGTGAATTAGGTTCCAGCTGCATTACAGTCTAGAAATATTAGCATATTTCGCATGGCGTAATGGCTGACAAGACAAGACGTGCATTTCTTCGCCGACTCTATCGATTGATGTTGATGGTTAGCATTATTGCGATCATACATAATCAATGCAACTTATGTAAATGTTATGCTATTCCATGGTACTGAGAAGCCGATATGAATAGATTTTGTACCACAACATGATAAAATATGTTTATTACCCATCATATCTAGGATGCACCGAGTGACTGTTTGAGTCTATGGTATTCCAGGGGATATGATGTATGGGGTTCCTCGCTACCCCACATCACACTTCCTCACTTAGTCGAGGTGACAGGTGGATTGATTGATATCACACAGGTTCATTTATCAACGGCAGCTTTGTTTAAAGGAGAGATCGATTAATCATTCGGATATAAAACGCCTCTCGCACGTAAGTACAAAGTTAGCATCGCCACCGTCGGTGAATGACCCATATGAGTAGCACAATGATCGGAACGAGTGCTCCAATATTCCACGTGAGCTTATGTATTAAGCAACATATTAATGCCGTGTGTCCTGCATTATTGTAAATGTTAGCGGAGCATGATAAAACTGTTTTGGAACCGTCTATGGCTGGCGGAACGTATATGTTATGCGTCACTAACAAAGATGTAGAAATATAATAGAACTGCCATATAATGTCTGAAAAAGAACATGAACACTAGTAACTAACTGGAAACGAAAAAGGCTAGAGATTCAATGGCATATATGCAAATGATGCTTTAATGTCGAGCATATCCGAAGAACAGTTTATTAGTGACTGGTCATTGTTTTTTCAACACTTACATCGGCTGCTAGGTAGGTTCAACTATCCCCCAAGTTATGTTGAAAGCGATTGATCGAAATAAATGACAATGATGGTGTGATATAAGCTCAACCCCTTTCAATGCAAACGTATCGAGACCTATGCACATCTGAAAATATGCTGTAAATGATATTTTTGAGGAAGGGCACATCATCGTTAGTTTACATATCGATCCTATTAATTATAATCAGGGTGAGATGCAGGGATTGGTTAATAGTCAACGCCACTAATAATGTTAGTAGGTGCAATTTGAATAAAAAAGGCTAAACATAGTTAT
>CM067345.1:27256810-27259310 GCA_034190875.2 Urechis unicinctus | reverse complement strand
GATGCGCTACATTCTGAGGAGCATTGTGAACAATGAGTGTGCTGCAGAAAGTCACGTTAACTAATCTTTTATTAAGATACAAGGAAGGCATATATATAACATAATTTCCACACAATAATGCTTTCATGCACTAATGCAGCAATATAGCAATGCGAATAGCACAAAGCAACACCAGCTGCCGTAGCTCAGTAATAATATGAATATATGGGCAAGTAGACAGCAATCTCGCTGAGAGCTATCGTGCGAACAGTACTCAACGATGTATGAGGCAGTTTGGTAGCCCGTATATCAGTTAGACCGGAAGTACTGCTGTATTGGGTCATTAGAAGTTCAAGGTCGATTGATCAACCGAAAGCTTTTAAATCACTCTTATGTTATTCAGCATAATCTCATTGTTTTAAATTTGTTACTTGAAGTAGCCTCAGCTATTTACACTTGCTCAGAAGGAATGTGTTGATCCCTACCCATTTCGGGTAAGTTTTAGGCATTAAATCACCTATTTGAGAAAAAAAGGCAACCCAAAGAAACTAATGAAGTAATGCAGAAATGAAGTAATGTAGAAGTGCAGTAAAATCATGATTTACGAACGAACGTCACTGGGACACTAGCTTAAGCATTAAGAGTGATTTCATTCATCGATATAGACCGTCGGCAAGGTAAACGCATAGCATAAAAAGACGAGCTTATTTTGCAGTGATATGTCATGACGTCATCGCCAACAACCAATAATCCGGATCGCAGCACCCCCAAAAGAGCCGCCATATTTTCTGTCTATTCTGTATAAACGATAAGCGAACGGGGTGAATATTTATTTGTATGGCAATGTGTAACTCAAGTTACTCTCACATTCTTGGCAGCATGTCATTATCTACAAGATTTTGTCATCAGTGAATTATTCCGGGTAACACAGGCGTGCATATTTACATGGGACACCCAGAATATAAATCTCAACAGTACCTCGCTTTCAGCTTAGAGCAGCCCATTCAAATATAAACCCTTAGTGAATTAGGTTCCAGCTGCATTACAGTCTAGAAATATTAGCATATTTCGCATGGCGTAATGGCTGACAAGACAAGACGTGCATTTCTTCGCCGACTCTATCGATTGATGTTGATGGTTAGCATTATTGCGATCATACATAATCAATGCAACTTATGTAAATGTTATGCTATTCCATGGTACTGAGAAGCCGATATGAATAGATTTTGTACCACAACATGATAAAATATGTTTATTACCCATCATATCTAGGATGCACCGAGTGACTGTTTGAGTCTATGGTATTCCAGGGGATATGATGTATGGGGTTCCTCGCTACCCCACATCACACTTCCTCACTTAGTCGAGGTGACAGGTGGATTGATTGATATCACACAGGTTCATTTATCAACGGCAGCTTTGTTTAAAGGAGAGATCGATTAATCATTCGGATATAAAACGCCTCTCGCACGTAAGTACAAAGTTAGCATCGCCACCGTCGGTGAATGACCCATATGAGTAGCACAATGATCGGAACGAGTGCTCCAATATTCCACGTGAGCTTATGTATTAAGCAACATATTAATGCCGTGTGTCCTGCATTATTGTAAATGTTAGCGGAGCATGATAAAACTGTTTTGGAACCGTCTATGGCTGGCGGAACGTATATGTTATGCGTCACTAACAAAGATGTAGAAATATAATAGAACTGCCATATAATGTCTGAAAAAGAACATGAACACTAGTAACTAACTGGAAACGAAAAAGGCTAGAGATTCAATGGCATATATGCAAATAATGCTTTAATGTCGAGCATATCCGAAGAACAGTTTATTAGTGACTGGTCATTGTTTTTTCAACACTTACATCGGCTGCTATGTAGGTTCAACTATCCCCCAAGTTATGTTGAAAGCGATTGATCGAAATAAATGACAATGATGGTGTGATATAAGCTCAACCCCTTTCAATGCAAACGTATCGAGACCTATGCACATCTGAAAATATGCTGTAAATGATATTTTTGAGGAAGGGAACATCATCGTTACTTTACATATCGATCCTATTAATTATAATCAGGGTGAGATGCAGGGATTGGTTAATAGTCAACGCCACTAATAATGTTAGTAGGTGCAATTTGAATAAAAAAGGCTAAACATAGTTATTGATAAGTTCATATAAGAAAGATATAGATTGATAAATTAACCTATATAATCTATGCCTTAAATTTTTTCCCCAAATAGAAGGTGATATTAATTTTTGCAACGGTATTAGTATATCATAAAATGGCGAAATCATGCAGAGGATAAAAAGGTAACATATGAATGTATATATTTATAAATATATATTCATATATATGTTGACATTTATATGTAGATGAATATATCGATATAAATGTATATATATATATATATATAGTTATATATATATCGATATAGTTATATACATTTATCGCATACCCTATATATATAAGATATATAGATATAGCTCGGTATTTATATATATCATCATATATATATATGCC
>CM067345.1:27249310-27251810 GCA_034190875.2 Urechis unicinctus | reverse complement strand
TGGGATCGATTTTTCGTCGATTTTTTCCCCATTTTCTGTAACTATCTCCTCCATAACTACTGCAGTTACGAACATATGAATTATATGGTTGTAACAAGCAATTATCGTAGCATGGAATAGGCGAAAAAATACTTGTTTTCACCTTTTGTACTTTGTATAATGACATGTATTTTAGAGTACCTATCGCGATTTTTGCTACGAGTTGTCTCCTCGCTGATATCTCTGAAACGGCTGTATTTACGCACATGAAATTTTGTCAGTAATTAGAACTTGGCCTCGTGATAATGATTGTAACAGTATTTTAAGCATTCACAGTAAAAGAAAACAGTAAAAAGGACGTTTAGTTTGAATGTTTTCTACTGCAGCAGCTTTGCAGCAGGCCATCTGCAGTTCGTGTCTAAGTAGGCCAAACCTTACGTAATCGACCAGAGCCATTCATCGCTTACCTTGGCTGGCTTTAAGGGGTCACGTCAAAACAGGCCAAACCTTACGTAATCAGTCAGCGGCATTCATCGCTTTCGCCGTGTATTGACTTGGTTTAGGGGACATGTCAAAACATCTAAGCGGCAGCAGCTTGTGATCTTATAATAGTGCGCGTTACCAGCTCTTCTCGGTCCGTGTTTTTACTGTCTTTATGTCTCAGCGACAGTGTGCACTGGATGTCCCGGTGCAATCAAAGCGGGTATATATACACAAGCACGCATACACGCACACATATATATATGTATACACACGGTTTCCGATGCAAAGCTTCCGAGCGCCGAGCAGCTATCTATAAATAGCATATATATGTGTATATTTATGAGTGTGTGTGTTTATACACGTATATACATATATATATATATAATATATATATATATATATATATATATACATATATTTATATATATTTATATACATATCTTTATATATATAGATATTTATATATATACATATATATATATATTTATATATATACACATATATGCATATATACATATATACATATATATATATACATATATAAATATATATATATATATATATATACATATATATATATATATACATATATATATACATATATATAAATAGACATAGAGATATATATATATATATATATATACATGTGATATATACATATATATATATATACATACATATATATACATATATATATACATATATATATAAATATACATATATACATTTATATAAATATAAAAACAAATATATGTATATAAATACATGTATATATACATTTAAATATATATATATATATATATATATATATATCTCTCTCCCCCTCGTATATATATTTCATATATAGTTTTGTTTAGAGATAATATTGTTTGTGTTATATTGTTGGTACCGTATTGCTGGTCGTCCAGGCTTGCCATTGGAAGACATGCCGTTGGCTTTCCTGCCGAATCTTGTTAATAGTATGTAGGCAACGATTACGTGCAGTACTGCAGGAAAGGATAAAACCCGTAATCCTCCAAAACCCTGCTGTGAACCAAGATCTGATTGGTCACCTTGGAAGCCAAAATACATTTACTGATGAATGCAGATATCATCTTCGTCCTGTAAGCTACAAAATATACTATATATATGACATATGCATGGTCACATCGTATTCGTGTGTTGTCGAGTTAAATAAGTGTTTATTCTCATTGCTCTGTGAAGTGAGCCGTAGAAATGAAATTACACAAAATACCAGCATTATTGCGGCATGTTAGCTCAGTCGATATATACATTATACAAGTACCTTGTTCTTGCTGTTTGTTCATTGGCGATTTGCATAGATTGCAATGCATATGAAACTGCGAAAAAGCTAATAACTACGTTTATTTCATACTCTCAGCTGATGCATCATGATATCACGAGTATGTTTGCAAAACATGGCGTATAGTTAAACAATGAAATATATGAGTTTAAAGGACCAGCTTCATATTTCACTGAACTACCACACCATAGCGTATATCGCTTCATTTTCAATTCGTAGTTCATATTCGTTGCCCATCTTACGAGGTATATTAATATATCAAAAGTTAAACATATCATTTTATGGCACCAGTGGTACATCAAATACCAGGGATTAACAGGAATTCGTGCTTCGAATTTGTCGCGAACCCCTACGATATGGGTATACCAGGTTTTTTCAACTCAACTGATTTTGGATTGGAAAGCCTTTTGGATGACCAACAGGTTTACTAATTGCACTTTACACGCGAAATCTCTCAATCGCTCGGGACACCATGCACTGTGATCAGTATTTCTGATACTCATTAGTTAACTTATCGGCAATTAACATTCCACCTTTACTGATGTCCAGTATTTGGCGTTTAATCACGAGCAAGTCCGTCGCGGCATAAATTGCACTCGCTAGTCTACCATTAATCAGTGCACTGATTATCGCGATGCCTCTCGACGGTTTCACTTACAAATCCAATACAAATTCGGGGTCATTTGTGTGAAACAATGTTATTCTATATGTTACTTATTGACTTTCGAGATTTTC
>CM067345.1:27157518-27242006 GCA_034190875.2 Urechis unicinctus | reverse complement strand
GTTACCGTTGAGGGCGACGGCTATGCCAACTTATTCTGCATCTGCTCGTACAGAATTGAAAATGAGGCCCAGTTTACATATGGCTAGGTATATACGTGAGGGAGGATATGCAAACAGACCGATACACACGCATATCTGATCAAATATACATTGGATATCCGTACAACGATGACTTGACCCCAGCACCAGAGGCGAGTATGAACTCAGACTTAGTAGCCTCGTGGTCATCTGTATCCGCACGACCCCCTGAAAACTCTGAGCTTTTAGATATCAATTTTTTAAAAAAAACCCGCCAATGATGAAGCAATCTCTAACCAATGCATGAGCCGTACATTTATCTAATAGGGTTTCAGCTCCCCCGGAAATGATTTGCTTTTGAGTATAATTGGACCATTATCGATAAATGACTTGACAGAATCATCCATTGAGTGTAACAGATTACGTGCCTTCATTTTGTCTTGCTTGTTCCATGTTGATGATGGTCTCGCTTCTGGATTCTAACCCGTAATATTTTACCCAGGCAATGTAGTCGTTGTCATATATGTGGGGTCATTACCATCCGTATGCATCATTCAGTGTTGTGGTTATCGATAAAGCACTTGACTGATCAGCCTCGTCGTTACGCATTCAAATGAGATTGAGCTCTCTTTGACATCTTGTTTTCAACCTTTTCGATAAAGTTAAGGTGTATTAAGGTAAATATCTACGGCGAAGGATATCTTTATCAGTTCGACTCCAAGGTGTGACAACCTGACTCGTGACTCGGATGATCACGTACAAATGGCGGTCCCATCTTTGAAAAGGGATGCAAAAGATCCTTTGAGGACGACGTGCTCCGTAGCAGTGACCAGTTTAGAGCAAATGTAGTCGTACATAGCTCAGTTGCTAAATACGAATGTGTTTCGATGCACACAAACACACACACCCACGTTACTGGTCGATTACGTAAGGTTTGGACTTCTTTGAGTTGGCACAAGCGCCAACGGCATGTCTTCCAACGGCAAGCCTGGACGACAAGCATTACGGTACCAAAAATATAACACAAACAATATTATCTCTAAAAAAAATATATATGAATATATAAATATATGTAAATATATATATATATATATTTATTTTTATATTTATATATAGGTATATATGTATATTTATGTATACATGAA
Organism: Urechis unicinctus; assembly: GCA_034190875.2. Classification (NCBI taxonomy): domain Eukaryota; kingdom Metazoa; phylum Annelida; class Polychaeta; order Xenopneusta; family Urechidae; genus Urechis; species Urechis unicinctus. Next base: position 27,240,843 of record CM067345.1, on the reverse strand, counting down.
TATATATATATGTATATATATGTATGTATATATATATATGTATATATACATGTATATACATATATATATATATTTATATATATTTATTTATTTATATATCTATGTATATATGTATATTTTATATATACTCGTATATATATATGTATATATATATATATATATATATATATATATATATATGTATGTATCTATATATATATGTATGTATATATATATGTATATATGTATATTTACATATATGTGTATATATATGTAAATATATATATATACGTAAATATATGAATATATATATATCCTATAGCTATATATATATATATGGATATGTATATATATATATATGTATATATTATATATAATTATATATATATACGTATATAAAACACACACACACACACTTATAGGTTTGGCCTACTTCAGAGTTGACACAAGCTCCAACGGCATGTCTTCCAACGGCAAGCCTGGACGACCAGCAATACGGTACCAACAATATAACACAAACAATATTATCTCTAAACAAAAATATATATATATATATTTATATGTATTTATTTACTTATATATCTATGTATATATGTATATTTATATATATGTATATATATATATATATATATATATATATATGTATATCTATATGTCTATATATATATATGTATATTATGTATGTATCTCTATATATATATATGTATATCTGTATATTACATATATGTGTGTATATATATAATATATCTCTATACCTTTAAATATATAAATATATATATATAGATATATATATAGATATGTGTATCTATCTCTATATGTATATATGTATATAATTATATATATATATATACGTATATAAAACACACACTTATAGGTTTGGCCTACTTAGAGTTGGCACAAGCGCCAACGGCATGTCTTCCAACAGCAAGCCTGGACGACCAGCAATACAGTACCAACAATATAACACAAACAACAATATTATCTAAACAAAATATATATGAAGAGATATATATATATAGAGATAGAGAGATAGATATATATATAGATATATCTCTATATATATATATAGAGAGATATATATATATTTAAATGTATATATACATGTATTTATATACATATATTTTCTTTTTTAGAGGGATATATATGTATATATCTGTATATTTATATATATATGTATATATATCTGTATATATCTGTCTCTATATATCTGTATCTATACATGTCTATCTCTATATCTATATCTATATATATCTCTCTCTCTATCTCTATATATATATATATATATATATCTATATATATATATATATATATATATATATATATATATTGCTTGTTACAACCATATAATTCATATGTTCGTAACTGCAGTTGTTATGGAGGAGATAGTTACAGAAAATGGGGGAAAAATCGACGAAAAATCGATCCCATAAGCCTCCAACACTGCGCATGTGCGTCAAACTATATCGGCAGTTGTGTCATAACTTGATCTATCATTCCCCAAAATTTCATGTTGATATGTTTAACCGTTCCGGAGAAAAGCCCGAAAAACCTCGACTGGAGAAGGAAAAAAAAAAAAAATTCTGGCTAACCAATATGTCTTTCAACTATCGTTGGAAGACATAATAATAAGCGTCATTTACCAAAGCAAAATAACCGGCCGCCATCGGCGAATTAATATCATACGTGCCGATTTGAAATACTTTGTTTTGCTTTCGACTTCAAAAGCACGAAAGATGGAACTAGTGGCACATTATGGTTTGGTGCTGTCAAAGGCAAGAATATACATGTAATGCCATCATTTTACGCCATTAGGAATATTTCGTGATAAAACTGTTATTTATATATTCATTCATTTATATATTCATTCATTTATACATTCATTCATATGCGCATACATACATACATTCATGCATACATACATACTTAATACATACATACAAACATATACATGCACACATGCATATATACATTCATACATACATTATTTCACGAAATAGGCGTCTAAAGGCTAATTGAATTTTCTCAGGCTTGCTTACTCACCAATTCACACACAAGTAGTGTATTGCAGTGACTGATGTGCTGACGAATTCCATCATTTCAATTAGGGGCTCCATGAATTATGGATGCAATGCTCTTTGTCATATGGCAGACCAACAGTGCCGATTTCAAAGCGGCCAAGATTAGCACGAAGTGTATTGCTTCGTGTTTGAGCACTTTCTCTTGCTTCTATGCGCAAATAGTGAACCACACACAATAGGGTCATGGCTCGTGTGATTTGCTTTATCGACACTTAATAATATTTACCCAAACTAACAGGCTTTTGGGTGCCAATACACGTGATATGGTTAGAATAGTTTAGCCCGGTACCTTAAGATTGGAGCAGCATCGAATGAGAGTTATTATGAAGAAAAAAAATAATTTATGTCTTTCTATAGAAAGACAAAAAAATTTTTTTTTTCTTCATAATAACTCTCATTCGATGCTTGTTAATGGGGCTGCATTAGTGTGGGCCACCAATAGACGAGGCAGTATTAGCCTAATGCCGCTAACATTATCAGCTGCCGGACATTAACTCTGGTCTCTGCTCACGTGAATAGCGAGTCGGCGTGCGTTGAAAATGTCATTGGTTTCTACGTTGTTGCATCATGTTAGCATGGCAGACTCAACGTGCCAATTCTTGTTTTCGTCATACATCAATGTGATCTAAAAGTATTCAATGTAGTAAGCTATATGTTACCTTGTGGGTTTCATCTGAGTTACTAAACTATTTGCCATCCTTTTCCATTTAAGGGAATAGCGAACGCTGATTACCCAAGATACGTAGATAACATTATATTATACCTTAAAAATTCGCTACGTGCGAAGTTTGCAAAGTGTTGAAATGCCGATATTGATGAATTATCGTTGATTTTGTGTTGCCCATACGAAAAACAAAATCAATCGTGCCAATTAAGTAACTACACAGAAACGAAAACAAAATAAGAATTTAACCTAGCAAAATGCATCTTTGACTGCTGAATACAGGTGACACTTGGTAGTCAACTGGTACGATAACACAATCACGCCACACATGACGTCAATGGGAAAATCAAGCGCCGGTAACAAAAGAAGTGGGAACCAAAATGGCAACTCCATTCGCATTGCATGACCAAATGCTCCAGCCTCGTTCGTTATTGGGTGTGAACTGGATCATAAGCGTCCCAATATGGCCTATATGCTACACACCTGTTATTGAAGAGATTGATGGAACACATTAATGAACGAAATGCCGCGACGCATGCGCAATCTTGTCAAACGAACGGTATAGCAATTGTCGCATTAATTTGCCTGGATATGTTTTAGTTTAAGTATTATAAAGGCACGTGTTGCGGCGATGGGAGTAAGTGGTGCAAATCCCGCGTAACGGACGCGTCATTACACAGTTACTGGGCCTTATTCTTTTCTTTGTCTAGCGCTCCTTAGATGGTACGCATTTAACAACAAACCGTCGAAGAAAAATATAACAACCCTGTAATCAAATGTACTACAGCCTACACATGCATAACCTGAACCCCAAGTACATAAGAACAAAGAAGCGAAAGTAAGAAATGCCAAGTCGGTTCGTGCATACACACTTTAATGTCATGTCAATCTTAAATCTTCAGTAGCTTGACGGCTCATAACAAAAAAGGCAAGCAATTGAAAGGATGCTTGTAGGACAAATTATACATTGACATTATTAGAGGTTAATGTCGCTACGTGATTCTATCTTTGTGTCATGTGGTTTTGTTTCTACTTGCAACAGTGTCAATCTGCAACGATCTGTGACACTGTTGTGCTACGGAGCAAGGGGCCGGGTGCTGAGCTTACCATATCGCTTGATGAAAACATTCGATAATATTAAGAGTTCTCCTCTGCAGTGGGTACGTATTAGAAAAATTGTGAATGATAGCTGGCGCCACTGTCAGAATGTGATATTGAATAACTAAGTGATTTTATTATGACGTTTAACCACCACATTTAAGCATAACCTTATATGAGCACATAAAATATTGCGTTATATATGTTTCACGCTTGTCGAAGATTGAATGTTTCGGGTTCTCGTGTATTGTAGCGTTGTTGCTGGCTTGGTTGCAGCGGTTGAAACCCAGCAAACGCCGACCTCCATGAAAAGAAACAGCAATTATCAAGAGAGGAAGATCAGTTGTGAGGCTATCAGATGACCTTTTCTGCGAAGGCAAATCACCAATTGAATTACTTTCAAATGGGAAAGGTGTTTCGAATGCATTTTACGAAAGACAACCATTGCCCATGTCAAAGAAGGCATTCTAGGGTGGACATGGTCCATATTCTATGTTTACCCTATCATCATACAGCCAGCGTTAGGCAGTCAGATGATTGAGGTCATTCATAGGAGCATACAAAACGCTATAATTTATATCTATAAATTTATATGTATACACAAAAGTATATACGTTTATGTAAATGTGTATGCATAAGTTTATGTATATATATAGAAATATATGTATGTATGTGTATAGATAGAAATAGATGCATATTTTTATATATGTGTAAATATATGTATATAAATGTTGAAATATATATATAAATATATTATATATATTGATATATATATAAATATATGTATATGAATATATATTATATGCATATATATAGTATATATATATATATATATAATATATATATATATTATATAATATATATATATATAAATATTTTTGGAAATATGTATATGTGTGCATATGATCATATATATATATATGAATATATGCATATACATATTTTGATATATATATATATTTATATATTCATATATTTGTATATTAAAATAAACATATATATATATTTAAATGTAAATGAATTTATATATGTATATGCATTATTTTATGTATGCATAGAAATATCTGCATATAAGTGTACAAACATGAACATATATGTGTATATAGTTCTATATAAATATATATGTATATTTTTATGTATGTGCATATATTGAAATACGTATTTATATATGTTGATATATATATATTTAGAAATATAGCTTTTTTATGTTTATATGCATAATCATATGTGTAAATGTATACATCTGTTTATTTATGTACATGGAAATATATACATATATATATATATATATATATATATATATATATATATGTTTATATATATATATATTTATATATATATATATGCATATATATATATATATATATATATATATTTATATATATATATATATATATGCATGTACATATGCACACACATATATATGTATGTATATAAAATTTTACGTATTTATATAAATATATTAATGGTCCTCATTGCCAATATCGACGACCTGTAGAAATCACTATTTAACTTTTTAGCCTGTACAGGTATTAATGTCTGAACAAGATTGGGCCACTGCTCACTCGACGCGACTTTCGCTGCTACAGGATAATACACCCACGCGCTACCTCAACAAGCGTGGGGGTGTATGAAAACAGCCATAATCCTTAAATATTGGTAACACTATTATAGGGTTATGCTGTATTATTATAATATCAACAAAGAGCCTATGCGCATGGACCCTCTCCAGAACGACTACACTTTGCACAAATATTGTTACATCTACAACTGACTTTTGCAAGTTGCAACCTGCCCCAAGGCAAAAATATCTATATCTGTAAATCTTGTGGCATCCGGTTAACAAACATCGTGTGTCTATGTATGGCCTGCGGCTATGATGGAGAATATCACAGATTGCACTATTGGGTGGTGCTGGTGTTGGTGTTACAAATTTAGAGATTAGATTCTGTATGATAAATTATGACCCAATACACAAATTCTTGGAAGAAGATATACGCTCTGGAATGGAATTTAGGCATCGTTCTGCAGCCAGTCAAATCGCAAAAGCAACAGGCACAAGAAGCCCAACAGCTATTCTAGCGACAACCAGTACAAAACCACCACACTCACGGTCATGGATGAAAGCACATGCCCTTGAGGCCCAACTTGCTGAGACTATACAAGCAGTAAGGGTGTCTGTACCAGCGGTTAAGGCAGCGCTTTCATCACAAAGGTTAGTCTTCAAAAAGACCATATAATATATATATTAAGATAATATTGATATAATATCAAATAATACCTTCAGGGATAGTCTATGGACGTATCCAAAAATCACCCCCTATGCGCGGATCCCCTGACGTTCTTGAAAGGCATCCGTGGACAGATGCATGGTAAACTATTATCTCAGATCAAAGAAGCTAAGGAATGAGCGAAGGTGTCACTGAGTTTGTAGAACCAGTACTAAGAAACAGGCACGAAGCACTGCTTACTCCCGAGGAGATTGATGAGGACCTACACAGGGGCAGTGCTGATATACAAGAACCCGCTACCAGCCATTCAAAGATGGCTCATATATCGATCTCCTGAAAAGCACATTCGTAGAGTTGGAACTGCTGACCGACTATGACCAGCACATATTCACTGAGAAGGTACTATGTGGAGGGATCAGCATGATCTTGAAGCGTCATGCAAAGGCCAACAATCCACATGTACAGGACTGTGATAAGGATAAGCCGACATGCTTTACACAGTAACTCGATGCGAAACCCTGTATGGATGAGCAATGGACCAGCCACTACCAACATGGTCAATAGAGTGGGTGGCAAACCCGGACGCCCTGAGAAATACTTTACCAACATATCTCGATGATGCAGAGGCACACTACATACTTGAGGTAGACATGTAAATCTGTCATATAGCTTGCTTTGTAAGCCAACTCTGGGCTACTTCCCCAGAAACCCTTGCGGCTGTTGCAAGCCTCTTAATAGGTGTAATGCCTTTCCAATACCCCTGGGGGGTATAGTAGATAGTTTGCATGTGACGAGTTGTGGGATCCATTGTTATATATCACGAGTCTCCAAATGATGTAAAACAATCAACGGGGCCCAACCGCTGAGCTAATACAGAGTTTGTATGCAAAGTACATAGCAAGCCTGTAGGCAACCAGACCAGTCGCAGCCATACCCATGATAATAAACGTCACCTCACGTTGCTTTTGGTCATCTGAGGGCACGTAGAAGTCCGAAAGCTGGCACTCAGAGCTCAGTGGGTAGACGGATTTGCCTGTTATTAGTTAGTACTCCACATAGCCTCGTCAACATCCCGGAAAGTCTGCTCAGCATGTCCCTTGCAGCGGAGCTCCTCGTTGATGAAATCTAGCCACTCAGTTCTCTTCTTGGCCCATGCTGACTGCGCAGACAGAAGCTGTCAATAGTGCTTTGGTGGTTAGCAATAACCACAGACTGTCGCACTGTCTTAGCTACAAGTTGGGATAAGGCATGTCCAAGCGTGGAATTCAGGCCACTCTCGAGTTCAGATCGTCTGCAGAAGGTGCAATTTGGCTTAAGTGGGGCCCCGAGTGAAAGCTTCTGTCATGGAAAGGCGAAACCAGCAAATTCCTCTCGCCTTGTAGTATAGAGATCTACGGTGAACAGCTTGGGGTGATCTTCGAACTATCCAAAAAGGCTGTAGCAGCCCTTCAAGGCGTTGACCAAGCAGCGGCTGTAGCCGCAGATAAGTTAGAACCTGGCGTGGCTTAGCAAGTTAGACAAGCATATAGCCAGTCGGGAGCGTAAGCAAGATAAGCTGCCAGACGAGGATAGGAAGCTCCATGCACCAACCCCGACACCAGCTGAAAAGCCAAGTGTGAAGGAATGGATAAAAAAAACAGCTTAACTTCTTGGCAAACGCCCTGAAGAGGCTAGCCGGTGAGGCATCAGCTGCCAATCCAGGGATCATTGGCTCCATCATATCATGGCTGCTCAAGTTAGCTGCAAAGGTGGCTGGTTGGATGGAAGAGCATGTCTGGACCGCAGTCGCCGCGCTTGGGGGAGTGATCATCCTGATAATCTGTGACCTACTACGTAGCAAGCAAAAGCACAACTAATCCTATCGTGATTCCGCCCACAATAATAGCGTTACATCCTCATATTGGTCAGTGGGTGTTGCGGCAGCCGGGCTGTCTGTGCCCAAATCACCAGTCAGGTTCTCTGTATCAAAGCTTCATTCATTTGAAGGTGCAGCAGCCACGTTGTCATCAGTGTTGTAATCAGGTCGGTGCAACCAGCAACTTTTCCAACGACGAGTGCCATGTCTGACGGAGCCATGTATAGGCCTGTTCCTAACACATTATCTACGTTTGACGACGCGCTCTGAAGCAGGTTTAGATACCTGCTGATGGCTGAGGGAATGTCAACTGGTGAGTTAATAGCATCCTCAACATTAGCCTGAAACTGTTTTTGGGCGGCAAAGGATGTGCTATATCTAGTATCCCTGAGCGGGTCTGTGCCTGAGCATCACGAAAAGCCCAGACATAGGTTCGAATTCAGTCAATAATCCGTGATTTTTCCAGTATGTAAGTACACCAGGCAGTACTTGCAACCGCATTACCTTGCTTTATGTAATTAACATTTAGCGAGCCATCCTGGGAAACGTTTATTGGTTTCGTACACACGTGTCGTCCCGCATCGTACATGTTGGAATCTCCGTAATGAAGACCGACACCTTGGTTACCACCTTTTATTCTTCAATCGGTACTTTCGGCAACACCGAATTCACGGCAGAGTTTATGGTACTTTATCTAGTGAAAGGTATTAACAGTGGCTGACGATGTAACGTAATCATTTACTGCTACCCTCATTACGTTCAGAAGTCTCCAAATGGTGTAGTTCACGTGACACCTATGAAGATCCCTTACACTACAGCAGCACCATGTACCTGGTTCTGCCAGTATGGCATGTGGTTGTTTCTTCAGCCAACTATAAGTTTATCGTCTTTTTTGTTTCGAACCACGTAGTGTTCAAACCGGTTGGAAAACTCCATCTTGAACGCCTCTGTACTGCTTTAAGGGGCGGGTACAGCGGGCCCAGTTTGTATGTTCCATTTCTATTGAATCTAAAGGCTTGACTCCATAGTTGTATGTATCATACTCTGTCTAATGTTCAAAGTGGCGAGGCTGTGTCCATGCACAATTCAATTGACAACACTGCAGGTGAAGTTGAAGGTTCAGTACGGGATGATAAGCGACAGCTATTGGACAACCACGACCGTCCTATTAGCGTTGTACTGGAATTTACATGATGTCATTAAACGCGAGTATCTATATACCAAGACAAAAACCAGGGAACACTCAATAAGACCTCTCTGAATACCTAAAAAACCTAAGTTAATGCGCCACACAACCAGCCCTCACTGAAGCCCTTCATCACTACTATTTGGGTAGAAGAAAAAGGGACATTGATTAATGGATTGCACGAGTGGTCAATTGGTGATAGTGCCAGTGGTATTGACCATGGATATCCTATGACAGCGCCGGGCCGAGTTTTACGTGTGGGGCTAACAAGTAGTGTGAGTGCTGAGCCTGACCTTCCAGGTGTAATTATTGTTGTCAATCATGACCTAAAGATGCAACCAATCCAAGGAATGATCATATAGGCATCCTAACATTTGACCCAACTCGAGAGGCTGTAGGTGACCAAATCATTTTCAGAACACGTGGGAGTGCTTTCCTCGCATCTAAGTCAGTAGTAGGAAATATAGGTGTGCAGTTAACTCAGTGGATGCAGTAGACACTGTTTTTGTTACTGTTGGTATGGGTCTTGGTGCATGTGAAGTAGGTGACGTAGGTGTAATGTCTACAGTAGTTGCCATTCCTATTGACACTGCGTTTCTGAAGCAGCTTGTGGGCCACTTGGAATCGCTGGAATATTTATCAATGGGCGATTGATCATCAAGGTAAATAAACGATCAGATCTAGCGCCGAGAAAATTGAACACGATTGCTGAAACAGTATCGATAGCATTGGAAGATAGTAATATCTCGGATATTGACTTATAAACTCGTCTTAAAATATACCCGAATGAAGGGGGAAATTATGGCTAGATCTGCAAAAGCATACAAGATTGTTTTAATCGATGAAATAACCGCATTGATCCAACGTGGAAAAGACGTAGCATTAGAACAACTGGGTGCTCCTGCTTCTTCACCTGTGTTAAATATATCGACCCACCTCAATACACAGAGTGATTTCATTGCTAGACTTAATATGCGCTGTTTATAACTGGCCTATCAGGCTATTGAATAACCGAGGGTGTAAGGTATAGAAATGAACACTGAAGACATCCCACAAAAGCGTATTGCTGAGCTTGAATGTTGTGGGGGAAAATGGACTTGAAGGTAGTAGTAGATTATCTGATAGAAGAGAAAATAGTTTTGGAGATTGAGCTGAGTGATGTTGTCAGTGATTTTGAGACTAAGAACGATGACATTGTCAAACGAGTGAAACACATAGAGGAGCTTGTCAGCAGGTGTGAGATGCAGGCCACGAGCTTGTGAAATTCTGGCTCCTAATATATGGGCAACAACGTGTCTCTCTCCCATTGGACTCAAAGTGGTGCATAGCCACGAACGGCGTAGACACCTTAGCCTATGGTCACGTTAATTTACCAGCAAACTAACGTGGCGGAATCAGGTCCATTGGGGGTCGGGCCCGACCCGCCTTTTTTGCTTTCTCTCAAATGAGTGAAGTGTCCCAGACGTGCAGTCTGAATGTTGAGACCTGAACAGGCTAAAAAGCTAAATAGTAAAAATTATGTTGGACAAATCTTATTCGTGTAAGGAATTCACTGATTTGATATCTGCCATGAATCACTATTAATAAGTATGGTGGCGCGCAAGCTTATGGTGACGTTCATATATTCTGATGTACACTGATTTCGTACCTGATTCTGTTCTGTGAGCATAATGACGAAAGTTACCGCTTGTGACCTTTAGCAGTGGTCATGTATGTGTTCAGATGAAATAACATATGATGCAAAGTGAATATGTGTCGTTAGTGGCTACAAAAAATGTCAGCCGAGATGTTTTATGGATACATAGCCATTGTTATACAGTAGACAAAGTCTGAATGATACTTTGGCACTGAGAGCGGCTTTGTCGTTTGCACCTGCTTCTCTCCAGACGTTAAGTAGGTCAATTTACAAACAATTTATTTCTGCATATGTGAGTTTTTGGAATCACCAAGAACCCATCTGGTATTCACTAATCACCCAACAAATCAAACAAAAATCGCGATGCTTCTTTTGTTTAACAACAAAAGGTCACATTATTTGGTTAATAGTTAGAAAAATAACAATTTCAAATAAACGTATATCAACGCTCTTTAGAGTAATCTTTTGATACATGCTTTATGTTGCTTATCATGCGTCATCTTAACATGCATCAATATTATAATACGAAATGCTATCATATAGGATACTTCCAAAATGGTCCTACGCATAATATACCGCTTTAAATCGCATAAGAGAAAGCTAGAACTAGTTGTTCCGAAATTCCTCTTATTAGATGTTGACTGTTACTTACGTGACTCAGTGTAATCAATTGCATGCGGCACGTAAACTTTTCAAATGACGCACGTGATTCTAATCAAATATGTAAAGAGATTTGGTTTCATGGTTTGTTTGACCGTAATCAACATGGCAACGTAGGTGCCAAAGTAACTTACATTGTCACGAGATGAAGAAACGAAAGTAAGGCATCCAGATTATTGTGTATGATTACAGTGTATGATTACAGTGTATGATTACACTGTATGATTATAATGTATGATTATAGTGTATGATTATAGTGTATGGTTATAGTGTATGATTATAGTGTGGTCGGTTGGAGCTAAATTGGATATATATTTCAAAAGGGACCGCAAAATATATCGTATATGAATCGTTTGACGACAAGGGTGACGATACGCTATTCCCTGCACCTGCACACAAAAACCACCCTATCAAGTCTTCGCCTTGTAATGGCAGGTTTGTCAATTTGCGCAAAACTATGAAACTGAGACCATCACATAGGAGAGATATTCCGTTAATTTCCCATAAGGACACAGTTGTCCACAATCATTAACCCATTGAGCATATATTTCCGCCAGTGGTTTAACATTGCGAATATTCCCAGCATCGTTGACTCCATCAATACATCTAAAAAGGAAGGTGATGGTGAATCGCTTGATTGTCACTTTGGTCCCTTAACCACATGAATGTTGAACAAAAGCATTTACACATCCAATGCCGAAATACTCCAGTATCTGCGTCAACTGTTGCTTGCATCATTACTTTTCATTTGTTCAATTGTGAATATTCATATATGTTATAATAGCTAATAGGTGGGATGAAATATTCTCTGATAATTTGGCGTACGAGACTTTTTCCTCGCAACATCCTAGCCAATTAGAACTCCACTGCCTCCCTTGCTGATATTGCCGTCCCTTTGCGCGCGAAAATCAGCGGTGATGTCTGGTTTCGTATGTGTGATAATTTCGAGTCTCAGCTGGAAGCCGGAGAGGTGGGATCAGGTCGTGATTCCCCAATGGAGGACACGCATACTGTGAAGGCCTTATCAAACTTGCATTGATTGCCTGATGTCATGCATTTGACAAGTTAGAGCTACGGTGCTCGACGAGACAATATATATATATATATATATATATATAAATATATATATATATATATATATATATATATATATTATATATATCGTTATATTAATATGCATATATGATTATCGTTATATTATATTCATGTATATATAGTATACTGTATCACAACATTTGTTTATCCGCATATATACTTCTCCTGTATGCATTATAGCGAGTTTGATATGCCTCAGTTATTATGTATATCAAATATCCTATCCTGTCCAGCATGAATAAGCTTCATTATGAATATATATAATGCAGTTATATTACTATTTATTATTAGAACATCATATTAGCTCCACATATATCCTCTTATGTTCCTAGATTCACATTCAATTATTAATAACCAATTCCGTAGACTCACATGAATGTACTCTACTGAGGTAAGATTAATTGCACATGAATGTCTCCTTTTATAATAAGACCAGAAGATTTATGAATCATACAGGATTAGCTTTACAGTAGCTACATTTATCTTATGATGTACCAGCGTACATTTTAATGCAGCTGTAAAAAGATGCCCGCTGTGAAGTTTTCAATTCAAGCAATTGTATTTTTGGCTGGTAAATTCTTGTCGGTTGGGTCCTGGGCCCATTTTTTCATTGTAACAGCCTAATATAATATAATTTGTTTTGACATGATCAAACAATTTATCAAATCAACCAAAACTTTTGTCGGTTGGGTCCTGGGCCCATTTTTTCACATGTAATAGCCAATATATGAATACAAGTGGCTTATACACAAATGAATATTCTGATAAAAGAAAAAATGTGAAAATCTGATTGTATGTCCCAGATTGCTTTGGCTGTGAGAAAATTGGTCAAGCGTGCGTATAATGCTTGATCAATGTACTCTGTATGTTCAATATGAATCAAAAACCTTGTTGATAATAGTGAAGTTATGTTGTCGCCTTAGCTGCGTAAAACCAGATTTGCAATCCTTTACAAATTGCTTTATGCATGAACATTGTGCGGTCAGCTACGATATAAATGCTTGATAAAAAAATTGCTGTTATGTTCAATCATTATTGTATTTTTAAACGATTGTTAAATTCTGTCGATGGTCAAAACAATCAATCTAATCTGCAAATTTATAAATTACCTGTATGGAATGTATCGGTTTCAAATGGACAATACTGTCCCAAGCAAAGTATGTTTCAGTTCTTATAAAGCAGCTGATAAAAAATACGATAAATTGCCAAGATGGTATGCGATTCCTGTTGGGAGACAACCTACAAGAAGCAATAGACGATTGTTAATGAAATGACTGTGAAGCCTGTACCGTTTCATTGGTTAGGAAGTAAGATCCTTGTTAGTAAGGAATCAAGAGTTGAGACAGTGCCTATCTCACTTGCAAATTTTCATATCTGTGTTCAAAATTTTTTTGTCAAAGACCTCATGAGCGGTTCAAAAAATAAAGCCTTAGCTATAAATGCTACATCTGCAAGATGGCAGTCATATGGTGTCTGTGTATCTTGCGATAACTTATTCATATGACCCCTTCAAATATCACAATCAGTCTTTTAAAATCGATAATACGGTCAAATTACGATGCGATTCTGATGGTTTGATAACCTATTTTGTCTGCACCACGCATCGCGTATGTAATTAACTTTTTCAATGATGACTGCTGAGAGATAATTTTCAACTGGTAATGTATCTTATATTCTGGAGCTACAATCATGCTAAAATAGATAGCTGGCAATAATGACGCTTCCGTTAAATGTGAAAGCTGTTTGCACAAGTTAACTTTGATTCGGGGTAACATGTTGCAATATAGCCGCTGAAAGACAGTCTAGAATACTTGCATGTCTCCTCCTCGGTTTTATTCTGGATAAAAAAATACGATAAATTGCCAAGATGTATGCGATTCCTGGCAGTTGGGAGACAAATACATCGTGTGCAAAGAGACGTTTTCATCTGAAGTTTCCTTCGACTGGTGGATTACTTTAAGGATGCTTGTTTGTAAGGATGTCAAGAGGTGATGACAGTGCATATCTCACTTGCAAATCACCTAGGGCCATGTTAAAAACTTTTTCTGCAAAGAGCGCGGATGAGGTGCCAATAAATCTCAGCCTTAGCTATAACGCTACCTCTGCAAGATCAGTCTTGGTTAGGAAAATACGATACAACTTATTCAATTCCATCCCCTTCTTTCATCAATGGAATCTTAACCATTACAACGAGGTTAATAAAGTCTGCACCACGCATCGCGTATGTATATAACCACTTTTCAATGAATGACTGAGAGAGATAATTTCCGCCACTGGTAATGTTCTTATAATCTGGAGCTATACCTAAATAGAGTGGCATGCGTGTATTAAATGACGAGCTGTCATTAACTTTTGAAAACGATGTAGAATTTGCATCACGCCAGAGTGGAGGGCCAATGGAAATTGTGGATTTGATGAGACGGTATTTGACCCTTTCGTTTTCATCTCGAGGATTCAATAGGAAGTTAATGTGATCCTAGCAAGGATGAGAGTCCACGTTGATTAGTAGGTTAATTATGTTCAATCTTGTCTGGTGAGTGCAAAATTGATAACACCAAGGATCCGTATTATAAAGATCAGAAGCGTGCACGGTTTGTAGCGAGGAAATGAAACAGTAAATTGTTGCTGGACAGTGTGGAGGACCATTCTGGTGGATTCAGCAAGCCTTCGAGGGCTACACGCGCTTTCAACAGAACGCGGCAAGACTGCCTTACTGTGGAACCGGCTATCTGCCTGTGTCTGTCTGCTGTTGCAATGGTGGCCGTGCTTATCTCTTGCTAATCTCCAACAGATCAATAAGTCCCGACAGATTGATCCACAAAAGTGTGATTTGTGAAATGTGACTTCGTCATTCAACGCTAGTCCTAGAATATCATGGTTCGACATATATGTATCTATACCGGCATTCATGCATGCATCATACTTCATGGCAATGCTATTGGCATTGAAAACATCAACGCAAGATCAATTGACCGGAAAACTGAAATAACAACATCCTTCAATGTCTTCCCATTTCATGACCTGCTGGCTACTAATGGCAGTTCATTGCATCGCATTCCAAAGGCTATCCCCGCTGAGACGTGCCCAATATCGTTATGTGAACGAGTGTCTCAGTTGGAAGATGGACTGCAGAAGGAAACACATTAAAGAGGATAAATGTCATAGACGTCAATCCTATGCATCAGTTGTGACCTCGCGTTATCAAGAAGAAACGCCAGAGCTGTTGCCGGTTATAGCTATCTCTGATACTACACCGACCTCATCACCAGCACCTACATCTACTACTGGGGCATCAATTGTGAAAGGTGCTTTAAGAACTTCCATCGCTGCTGCCACGGCTACCTCATCGTCAGCAGTACCCATGTCCTCAGCAAGATCTCCAGATGAGAATGAGGAGTTTCAGATTGTTGAGAAACGGAACAAACGGAAAATCCGTCGCAAAGCTCCTCTGGTCACGGGAACTGGGACTTCCAACAAACTTCGTGGCGCACCTGAGCCAAGTAGACACTTATTTGTCTACCGGGTTGAAAGACACCAACATCAAGGATATAGAGTCTTATGTTGAAGATTTTGATATTCAGGTAAGATCGGTAGAAAAAACATCAAAAACGGAAGCAAAATTCGATAGCTTCAAAATTGAAGTTAAAATATCAGAAATCTTGGCCATGTGGTGTATGTGTACGAAAATGTTATTGCAATAAGGTGGATGCATAACTGCGTTACACGAAAATATTTGTGTTTTTATACTTTATTCTTTATATATATCATTATTTACTATGACTGACTGCAACTTCACTATATGCACGTATAACTGTCATGGGCACAGTGAAGGCACCATAATGTACATGCGCAATCTATTACGCAAATGTGATGTTCTCCTAATCCAAGACCATTGGTTGTTGGAGATAGATCTTGCACAGCTCGAGCATCGCATAGGTGACATATCAGTTACAGGCATTTCTGGTATGGATGACTCGGATCTGATTAAGGGAAGATCTTATGGTGGCTGTGCGTTATGCAAGCAGCTTGTAAGCTTAACCGAGATAAAACAGACGGTGTTTGTGAAATAACTTCTGAACACATACTGAATGGCTGCGATGAGTTATATGCCCATCTATCAAAACTTTTTACTATGATGCTGAACCATGCGTATACGCCACGTGGTATGCTAACATCTACGCTTGTTCCTATTCCTAAGAACAGAAAGAAATCATTGAACAGCAGTGATAATTATCGATCAGTAGCTCTTAGCAGTATCATAGGGAAACTGTTAGATAATGTGATTATTTATTATCAAAGCGATGTATTGAAATCGGGTAGTTTACAATTCGGATTTAAACCACACTCAACAACACAGTGCACTTTTGTATTAAAGGAAATCATAGATAATTATGTCAGTGAAGACTAACCATGTTATGTCATATTATTGGATGCTTCCAAAGCTTTTTATCGAGTTAATTTTATGAAATTGTTTGGTTTATTACAAGAGCGTGGTATATGGGCTATGACTGCTTAACTCCTACTTAACATGTATACGCATCAAACGTTAAGAGTTAAGTGGAACAATAGCTTCTCTGACAATTTTAATTGTTCTAATGGAGTCAAACAAGGGGCGGTTTTGTCACCCATTTTGTTTGGTGGGTATATCGATGAATTATTGTCACGGCTCTCAAACAGGGGAATCGGGTGCCATGTTGGTCACCGTTATGCAGGCGCACTGAGTTATGCTGACGACGTCGCTCTCATTGCTCCTTCTTTGAATGCAGCCAAATCCATGCTTAAAACTTGCGAAGAGTTTGCCAAAGAATATAATGTTATATTATCACATCAAAAAGCAATTTGTTGCTTTTTAATTGTCAAAAGCGCGATGTGAATCTACAACTGAATAGTGTTAGATTAAATGTTAGTGAACATGCTGTCCATCTTGGATCCTATATAGGAAGGAATTCCGAACAATTGAATATGCATGCTGCATGTGGTGATGTTGTGTCGAAAACTAATATGCTGATGACAAGATTCGGTCACTGTTCCGTAAATGTTCGTAATACACTATTTGACAAATATTGCACAAGTTTTTACGGATCCCCATTATGGACGCTTTCGAGTAATTCATTTAAAAGCTTATGGTGCACTTGGTGCAAATGCATCCGCCATGTATGGAAACTGCACGGTAAAACAAGAACAATGTATATTCCTTTTTTAGCTGGTAGACTACCTCTAAAAGAACAATTAATGTTGCGATGTATGAAATTTTTCTTAAATAGTCTTAATAGCACGAATGATCTTGTATCAGCAGTTAGCCGATTGTGTGCCTTTAGTAAGTCGAATGTTGCAAATAATATAAGATATATTATGAGAATCGATAATCTTAATACTGCTATAATTTGCGACCAGACCATTACTTTTAATGATATTTCAAGCAAGCTTAGTCCACCTAACATTGATCAAGAAAGATTGAACTTTGTTAACTCCATACAAGAACATTGTGTGGTCCGTGAATGTGAAAATATTCCCGATTTTTCGCACGAAGATATCATTGTTCTACTCAATTTTATTTGCAAATTATGATCGCACCCCACGCTTTGTTAAATGATTGTACTTGAACTTGATCGTCAGAAAATATCTGTACCAAGAGTGCGAAATGAATGATATTATCATTATTTGAAGGCGATCGTTTATAGTACCCGACCCTAAGAGTATAATTCAGCAATTACTGCTTAAACGTATATGTAAGGTAAATGTCACCATGTATATAAATATATATATATATATATATATATATATATATATATATATATATATATATATATATATATATATATATATATATATATATATATATGAATATATATATATAAATATATATATATATAAGAGTATGTGCACAGATAAATATATATATAAATATAAACAATATATATAAATTATATATATGCACAGATATATATATATATATATATATATATATATTTATATATATATATATATAAACATATATATTCATATATATATATATATATATATATATATATATATATGTATATATAAATGAATATATACACACTCATATACATATATGCATATATATGCATATACTGTTTTTATATATAAATATATACGTATATATATATGTTTATATATATAAATGTTTATGAATATATATCAGTATACATATATATATAAATATATATATATATATATATATATATATTTATATATATATACATATATATATATTGATAAATACATATATACATATATGTTATATATATATATGTTTAAATATGTATATATGTTTGTAAATATATATCATTGAACACACACATACATATATATATATATAAATACATATATATATGTATATATATATATATATATATATATATATAAAATATATATATATATATGTGCATGTGTATACTTATAGCTATATAAATACGTATATTTATATGTTTATGTATATATATATATATCCTTATATATATATGTATACATATATATATATTTAAACATATATATATATGTATTTATATATGTACATATATAGATATATATATATATATATATATATATATGTATATGCTTATATACATATATATATATATATGTATATATATATATATATATATATATATATATATATATATATATATATAAACATATATATAAACATATATATATATATCTGTATATATATATAAATATATATATATATAAATGAATATATATGTCCACACCGAATCAGAGATTATTTTTGGCATGGATGCACATTGCAACGATATGTCCAAGTGAGTTGTATACTTCGATGATAGTTCATTTGTAGCATCAGAAAATAATTACCGCATTGTTGTGAATATTGTCAAAGATTTGTGCTACATACTGCTTTTGAAAGTAGCCTTGATAAGAAAACTCACCATGGTGCGACAAAGGGCTAGCGCTTGATCCAGAAACTGTTTGAAAAAGTAGTTACTGAAGACAATGTCATCCAATTGTGTTTTACAGGAAGATTTGAAGCAATTATTTTACAGGGCATCGTGCGTTAACACACATGATAATTCGCAAGCCAAGCAATTCCTTAATATCAAACCCAATTTTGCACATAAATGTAAAAAAAATATTAAAAGAAAGGTACGGGAGAAAATCTCCAATCTGACGGAAATAACCATAAAGTTGTTGAGAAATAATTTTATCTGAGAAGGTTTACAAACACGTATATACGTTTCCCATTACTTGTCGTGTTTAACAAATAAAATGAGATTGCTAAAACCAAACCCGTTGATGCCTTCCAGTTGTTAATCAAAGGCGAAGACAGAAATTGTTCAAATATGCGAACAGAAATGCGATTGTTAAGATCTGTGAGTCGCTTTATTTACACCTGGACATACAAACAGGTTTGTCACGTGTAGCATCACTTTGTATTGGACACTAGGCATTTTGGTATTTTTTAAGGTCCATGAGGGTTGCCGACATTACAAACACTATAACCTTGCATTTCAGAAGTGAATCATGACTGGCATGGCTTTATCATACCAATGATACCTACCAAATCGCAACTTATCACAGACCAGTAGCCACATGAAACAATATATTGGAGTACTGAGAACTGCCAGGTAATACCATTTATAATTTCTATATGTTGTGAAATTTTTCATCCTTTGCAGCCACATTTTTACTACTTTAGGCTACTCTTGTAAATATTGGATCTGAAATTAATCAGATGTGCCAGGAGAGCCAGGAACAATACTTAAATCCGAATTGCAATAAAGCAAACATTATTGCGACACCAAGATTAGACCTTATAAAAATGTCCTTCGCGTGCAGCAGTTGCCATGGTTATTATGACGCTGTGGAAAATTGGCGTAGAAGACAAGTGACGAGAATCTTTCATACAAATATCTGTCTACAGCATGCAATCGTTCGAAATGCGAAATTGATTAAGTCACAGAAAATCGACTTGAAATTATAGGCAGGGCTTATAAATCTTGAAGTTGTGCATTACGCAGGATTATTTGATGGTGACACATAATATAGTCGACATCGTAATCTAATCTGTACAGTTATTTATGAGGTATTGATACCTGGTTATGTTCTCACACAATCTGTATAGAATTGAGCACATCATGGAGCAAGCATGGTCATGGGCACGTCAATAATCGTACATGTATATGTATAAAAAGACTATATCATATCATTTACACGTTAAGCACGAGATAATGAATTACACTACTGATTCTTGGCCGTGCGACAACCAGCAGACAATATCATTTCCAGTGCCAGTTGAGACTTAGTTACTCGTCGATAGCTGCAGTTTGTTATATATCTGGATAAATGTGCAATATAGAAGAATATTTTATTTTGCATGCGTATAGCTTTCAATAACACGTTTAACTTAAATATGAAATGATTACGTGCATTCAAGCGGTACATGGGGTCGCGTGTGGGGAATGATTTTTTCTTGCACTGCTTTTTGTTTTATATTGACATTTGCATCGTGTGCATTTGGTCATAGTTCATACTGTCAATGAAGTCTGCCTCCTTTTGTATTATCCACGCACTTTTGGCAAGCATTGTGGGTTATTCGGTTGCAATATTGCCGTTCCAATATTGATATGCACCCAAAGATTCCACACTACACACCAGTATAATGTCTATTCAAACAGCGGGATGATGCGATTTAGTGGTGATGGGGTTGTTAGCAAATCATTATTTGTTTGATATGATGTGATTAAGTAAAATATAAGGTTGAATTGATTAGGAGAGGAGAAGTGAGTAAGCCGAATCTGCAGTCGATTCAAGAGTGTGAAACAGTCGACAAACATCGATTGTTGGCACAGCAGATTTATAACAGCACTGCAATCTGACGGAAAGTGACAATCCGTTCCTCAGCATGGCACGCGCAAAGCAGCTTGGACACACAAACCTCGGACGCCATATGCATTTTAGCTGGCAACCGCGTCGATATCCGACCAATGCAGCTCTGATGTGAAGTAAAATGTGAGAGGAATGACCTCTTGCATGGAAGGTATAAAATCAATAAACGCCGCTGGCTTATTTGCTTGGCCATGGGGAAGACATAACCACACTCCATGTACGAACGTAGCAAGGGAAGGAGACTTAGATTGTCGCATATATGTCGACGCCATACCAAAGACGCACCAAGACGATCTATATCAGATACAAATTGCTCTATCAGCATTTGCTGCTCGCAGTAACGCTTAACTGGTGCACTCAAAGTCGCAATGGCAGATGCTTACGTCTGGCATGGTTTTGTTGTATGTTATTTTACTCAATCTTGAGGTTTATGGGTGCATCTATGATCCTCCTTACACCGAGGAAAATACAGACCCAGAAACTATACTCAAGACATCGCGCTGAAGGGTATTTTTATGTGTTTAGGATGCGGACATTCGTTACACTGCCCAATAACCCTGGTTACCCCTGGTTTTGCTCTCCACCATTTGAATTGCAACGAAATGTGGTTAACATATGATGTACATGTTGCGCCACTGCCACTCTTATACTTGTTTTCCATCGATTGGTTTCGATATTTTCGGAGGAAATTGAACTAAGATACCAAAAAGGGCATCATGTTTGCTACTGAGGTAGCTCTTTTTACTGTAAATTACCGATTACCGCGCCCTGGCTGCATTCATGTTTCATTCCCTTACTTAAGCTAGTTACCTTATCGTCATCTTTTATTGCCTCAGCCTCCATGCCGTATACGCCGTAACTGCGTTTATAGGGCCAGAAGATACGGATTTTAATAGCACTGAGAGTAATATTTCAATGTATTAATACAAATACTACTTTGACTACTTTGTTCGAATTAGTCGAATTTCCTCTTTCTTAGTTTACAGCTAATGCAGTATCTGACGACGGAAACCTCAGCAAACAGCCCACATCATCAGCTAGTGAATATTTATTATAGTCATCATGAAAGTCATAATTACTTTTAGAAATCGTCAGGCTGTATTAAAAGAAACAGAGTGTGTAGTGGATGGCAGTTTTTTAGACACTGAGAAAGGGACAATGCTTGTGTTCGACATCAACATAAAGGCTGCAGACGGTATGTTGCTTATCTATATAAACAGCTCTATTTGCATGCTTGTGTCTGTCTGTCTGTCTGTCAGTATGCTTTTGTATGTCTGTGTGCATGTATGATGTTTGAAATATGTGATTAGACTACATATTTACATTTTTATTCCTGTTATCAAACAATTGCATTGCTTTTATTTCTTCAGCTATGCTTCACACTGGTCTAGGTACAAGCCACATCAGCAATTTCATGTCCGCCCTCGAGTTGCCTACATTGCATTACAGGGCGTTGAAAGACAGAGAGAGAGAATTAACGAAGAGTTTACATGATGTTGCTCTTGGTAGCTGTTCTAATGCATTGCAGGAAGAGAGAGAAAACACAATGTATATGTTCTTATCAACTTTTTTCATTAACTTAATCAACATTTAAATGCTGGTCTGTTCTAGTAAGTTTGCAGAATTTATTTCTGTCAATTATTTTGGATATTTGTCAATTACCGGCAAATGTGGTATTTTGAAAATATTTCAGGATTTGGCAGATAATGTAGATATAATAGCTCCCTGCGCAAGCACTAGCGTTTGTGAGAGTGTAAACAACATGGTTGCATCAAAGGCAGCAAAGACCAGGTATCTGAGCAGGTCAGGAAGTCTAAATACCAGTGTAACTTGTGCTGCTAGTCCTAAGAATGAGGAAAACAGTTATGTAAGTAAGGTGTATGAGTCAGCGGGTTTGTCTCCTGGTTCCGGGTTCTCGAAGCATGCAGCTAAGCAAGATAAGAAAAGAGAGTATTGCAATACATATAAAAGGTTTTGCACATAATGCAATAGAGGACGCAAACGTTTTACAAGAAGTTGTTGGACCTAGGAGGAGTACCAAGAAAGATTTGTTTGTGCTTTTCAGTCTCTGTAGAAATAGAGAGAAACATGGCGAGATCACTAAATGAAGGTTCAAATGAACAAAATGTTTGGTTCTGCAATGGTAGGGAAGATAGCTGCAAGTGGTTTGCAACTTCGCATCTAATATTAGCATACAGACGGAATGGCAAAGAAGGGTTGGTGTCGCTTTTTGGTGACAACGATATAAATGGGCACATAAGAGTTACTTAAAGCAAAGGGTGATTTCATCTGTTGCCATTACTTGAGTCAACAATGTTAGTGCATGTTTCTGGCTATGATTCATTGAGTGGTAAATGTCTTTTGGAATTTATACTTTTCGGAAATTGATAGTGTCGTTCAAATACATTTTGATGCTGTGATAAATAACCTGCTTGATCAAACGTAACTTACTAGTCGTTATTGTC
Organism: Urechis unicinctus; assembly: GCA_034190875.2. Taxonomy (NCBI): domain Eukaryota; kingdom Metazoa; phylum Annelida; class Polychaeta; order Xenopneusta; family Urechidae; genus Urechis; species Urechis unicinctus. The sequence continues at coordinate 27,217,025 of CM067345.1, read as the reverse complement.
TGTTGTTTGCTGTATTGATGTCAATGATATAATATTTTGTACGTAATTTTTATGTGTTATATAAATAAACAAATATATTTTAGAATAATCCATAGCAGTCATTTTAAGTCATTTGTGACATGTTTTAAAGTCAGTGATAATTTTTTTATAGAGGTTTGAATATTGTAATAGACCACACTCACGGAATACAACAACAAAATCATTGCGGCTTCCCATAGACTTCGATGATCTATCATTTTTTGAATTTCTGTGCATAGTACATATTTCACTGAATACCAAGTTAACTTCAAAAGTCAGTGGTCAACTTTTTTTATCGAGGTTTGACACCATAGTTCAGGAAATTAACAATAAATTGAAATAAATGGCTTGCCGTAGAGTGCGACGATACATCATTTTTTTTAGATTTTTTGTCTGCATGTCAAATATAATGTGATTCGTTGAATGATGTTTTCTATAGAAGCAAAATATTATCAAAAACGCATAATTCCCATGTGGATCTTAAATTCGTCATACTGAGAAATTTACACCAGTGACCTTAAATTTTTATTTTATATTTCTTTAGCTATATATACGAGCTAACTCAGTGCAAAAAATCTTGAAAATCTATGTATGAATTTAGAACTGTCGCAATTGCCTCTAGCAAACGCTACAACCATGTTCATTTTTGAAAACAAACACTGAGTGAATTGACACGCTGCTTGCTGCACAACGGAGCCATACCCAGTCACTGACAGATTCAGTATCATGATTCTGATGGAAATGGATATCGTGTTCATTATAAAGCATGTATCCATATCTTAGTCTAGAACATGGAAAAGGCCCTTTGCTGCAAAAGAACGTGAACAGTGCAGAATAATTCTTTCAGATGGGAAGGCCTACTATTGATGCACCAAAGTAATTCGATGCTTGCGCAACAATACACGCGTTCCGTCTGGGCATGCTAATTTAAAAGGCACAGCATATGTCGTAATTGAATATCTTTCATGCACAATTGTAGCAATTAATGAGAGCACTATGTAGCGGCACTGTAGTAACAAATTACCCGGACAAGTAATTTTTCGCATAAGTGATGTATATATTGAAAGAGGTGTGAATTATCCTCTTGTCGACCCTCCTGCATGTGTACGGAAGGTGCACTGTTAAAGATGTATTTTGCGGCGGTTTTGTACAATTGTTATTTCGCTTCCATTTTTGTGAAGTTGCTACAATGATTTGTCTATAATCCTTACATGTAACTGGGTTCAACAAATCTTTGATAATTAATCGATTAAGACGCACTGGAAGCAGCCTCCGAACTTTATTTACAGAATATTCAAATGAATAGCGAACTGAACCAGTAACTATGCATGCGCAAAATGACCATTTTCTGGTATTATCGTTCAAACTCCTCCATGTTTTGGATAGCATTATTAAACCTAGTGGGGAATCGATCGAAGGATTTCTTTTTCAAAGCTGAATTTCGATGATTTTTTATATAAAGCACCTTTAACTCCATATACGGGATGCATAAGACTAAAATTGCCAAACTCATTTACCAGACATCACGTTAACGAAGTTATACAAGTGGGGTTATAGTTCATTTTCGATTTGCGCCTGAACTACAGCAATGAGCAAAGTAAAGGCCATGCCTTATTACTGAATGTCCGCAAGCTGAGAAGATGATCGCTAAACATGATAACTAACATAAACGACGATATGTTTGTGCAAAGCGAGGAGCTAATTAATGTATGTCAAATGCACTTGAAGGAAGGTACAAACGTCTTTACTCAAGTCGAATTGTGCTGTACAGTAAATGCAAAATATGCGTGACTGCATCTTCCTCTTTAAGCCAATTGTGCTCTGATATCTAGCTAGTAAATCTGCTAATTGATAGTAGCTAAATGGTCAGTATACTGTATTGCTTTGTTCACAACCATACTAAAAGCATGAGGTAAGCACCTACAGAAGTGTGTTTATGATCCAGGAAACCTGGATCAAGAATGCACACACCAGCTGATAGGGTTTTCTAAAGGGACTACAAGCTGGTACAACTAAAAATGCGCGTGTATTGCTGTTGCGGGATCAATACATTTGTTGCCAAAGTCTTTGTGATAAAACCCGCAGGATGAGTATTGCAAAAGGGAAGTCATTGGGGAAGAAGCGCCATCAATATCTGTATGCAGTTGGAATACTAAGGGAGTGCAACGTCGCAGTACAAGTATTGTGTGAGTTTCTGAGGGTGCATTGAGAGTATGAGGTCAATTGTCGAACTGCATGCAAAACATGGTAAACACCATGCCGCACAGATCCAAGTCAGAGATCAAACATCCTTGGATCAAATCCAATGTTCGTAACCACCCCTTGATTGGAAAACGCTTACAGAGTGTGTTTCTTCTCGACTTCCCCTTCACCCGAATTAATCCACCAATTTCGAAGATCAATTTTGCTGCATTTCTTATCTATTAAAGTCGGTTTAACGCTCCGTTAGGCGTGTTGTTTAAAAAAATGAAATTAAGATGAAACAGTCAGGGATGAATCGGTGAGATGTGCGCTGTGTGGACGGTGGCGATGTTTGAGTCATGTCATGGCTGGTTTGATAAGCGTGTCTATCCCACGGCGCGTCAGTTCTCTAATCACGTTTCTGACGGTTTAACTTCAGGGCGTCTGATTCAGTTTATCCTAAATTGATACTAGCCTTTCCTTAAAAATGTGACTTCCCAGTGTACATATGTCGTTTGGTTTTTGAAACGTCATCGAGGTCGATTTTGTGACGTCGTTTTTTTTTAGAAAGATCTCCATATACCGATCTGACCCGAAGTAAAGTATGGACGAGTCTATTTGACGCAGCTATATAAAATTAGTTATCAGGTTATGAACAGTTTCGGGAGGAAGTGGTTTTATGCTGTTTGTTATCTGAAAGATGCAGTCTTATTTAGATGGCGGATCTTTATACATGATTACGTATAGGTGCACCGCTCGAGGACTTCTGATAAGGTATGCCCGTTAAAGCCTATGACAATGCAATGATGACCGCTGACAATTCGATCGTGAATAATAATCCCTATCCCTACTCTTTGGGCGATTATTTCCCAGGAAGCGATTTGCTTGTAACCTAAAGTAGGCGGGGCTTACGAGGATGTCCAATTACATATACCGTACTGACAATATTTCACAAAAATGGCAGAATCGGCAATATTCTGTTCAGCGTAGCAATTTTACTATTATACCGATTCATAGATATAAGGGGAGTAAGGTCTGTCTTCAATGAGAATACTAGCCTTATCTGCAACGATAGTGTAGTCTATTGTCCTGTCTATCGAAAATGCTGTTTATCATGCAATTGCTCAGATTCTGTTAATATCAAAATAATTTATTTATACCACTATTCCTATATTGGTTATGGACTTCTTATAAATCCCTTATTAATCCGTGTTTGTAAGGCAAGTTAAATGGCTAAACCACCAAGTAGAATTATATGTGGTACATTATGGGTCCCGTTGATGTGGCTTGTATGTGGATCACCAATTACCATAAAACATGGCGCGTCACACACGTGACCCGCCTAAACATGGACTGATGAATGCCAAAGGTTATGTACCTAATGCAACAGCTTCCTACGTTTTTGCTTTCCTTTTGCACCATGGCCCCACATCTTTTCATCATTGTGATTCACTGAGCTCTCTGTCTGGAATACAGCAAGTGACCTTATATTAATCACTGAATCCCAAATATTATCCAAATGAGCATATGCCCATATCTAAACTATATTTAAATTATGATCTACGTATAACTAAGCCAGTCAGGTCCTTACCTTTGAGGTTCATTTGTGCCAATGGGATGTTAAACATTTCCATTGCACGAAGTATACAATCAAGTGACAATACCCCACGTAACACACGCTGTGTGTTTATCCTAGGATCGCCCACGTAACACAAAATGCGACAGGCCAGCCCTATTCGCCGGTGCTGTTACAAATTGCAAGAGGAGTATAATAGTCCAGACTAATTCATCCTGTCGTTGCACTAACTGGGCCTACAGCATGTGGAAATGCCCACCCTATAAATGCTGCAGCGAGAGTTTTTATGGAGGTTCGCTAGTCAGAGGAGTGTCTAGCAGGAGAAGTCGCGGTGCTTGAAATATGACAGATATTGCAAACCCAGAGGTGTTATTTGAGGGGTGACGTATTTTACGGGGCTGTTATTGAATATGTAGCCTATTGTATGTGATGTAGTCTTTCTGTTTGAATTATCCAGGCTATCATTAATCTCACAGCCGTAAGAGAGAATAATATGCATGGGTGGAATGTACAAAACTACACAGCGAGGCACCACCGTCGACAGGCTCAAACTTACGAGGCCACATATTCTTGCAAGTGTTATGATGTCACTGTAGTCGTTTTGTCATTATCTGTAACTAGTATCTATCAACACATCAGGTGGCATTTGGCATCACGATAAGTTCACTGTAGCTATATATTTCGCTTTACAAAAAATATATATAGAGAAGTAAATATGCATTGACATTTATAAACCTGGCTCATAAACTTTGAAATTCCGAGAATTATCCAGCCGAGTACAATAATTTTCGTTCACATTGTAAATTGTGAAGTTATAATTTCCTTCTGGGTGCCATGCCAATTATGGAACATGTTCGTTGAATAACTTAAACGAAAGTTTCAAATTAACGGCACTCAGATTACGTGTTGCACGACCTGGTGGTGTAACTAAGACGATACTCAGAGATTGATACATCAGTTCTTACCCTACCTCAGGTTAGCCTATAAAACGCTCAGATTAATCCATTGGCGAGGTGTCGAAGAAACTTCCCTTGCATGGATTGTTTTGTTGTTTAAATAGCCTCTCGTCTTTACATCCTATTCCTTTCACATATGCATCCAGTGATATACAGTGAAATACATCATAATCTAGCAATTAATTGCTTACCTCATTTGCTATGTAATTGATATTGTGGGCGGCATCGTTTTACAGGCCATAAGGCAAACCTCTATTGCTGTGCGGTAAAAGAGTACAATATCCTTAATGACCGCGCCGAACACAGACAAACGGTTGCATAGAGCGCTGTTGATTTCGAAAGTCAGCGTGAAAAAACATTGCATACATATTTATGTACATATATATATATATATATATATATATATATATATATATATATATATATATATATATATATATATATATGTACATATATATATATATATATACTTACATATGTATATATTTATATGCGTGTGTATATATATATGTTTATATAAATATATATATACACATATATATATGTACATATATATATAAAGGCATATATAAAATATATATATATATATATATATATATATATATATATATGTATATATATATATATATATATATATATATATATATATATATATATATATATATATATATATATATATATATATATATATATATATATATATATATATACTCATATATGAAAAAATATATATATATGTGTATATGTGTCGGGTGGAGTGCTAGACAACACAACCGTCGGAGGGCTTCTTGTTAATGCGCCGCGCGTGTACAAAAGCTTACATCAAGTCGTTCTTACAGTGCCGGTGATTATGATTCGGTAATTAATTAATTTGTTTTTGTGTCCCCCGACGGTCAAGCTAATTTATAGACTAAATCAACATTCGAAAGACTAGGCCCTCAACGGTCTTTTCCCGCCGAAAGTCTCCCAACAGTCGATGCAAATAATATATATATATAAATATTTGTCTGCAGATGTTGCAATATTTAGCGTACAAGTGCTGCAGAGCGCATAGTTTGACCGGACTTGCGATATCAGTGCGACTCAATCCGATCGATGTTTCGTGCAAGTCGCAATTGTAATTTAATAGGTTATACACCAGTTTGCAGTCTGCGCCCTAGACTCCAAGAGGGTTCTGCTACGCTTCTCGCACTGCTGGTGCGCAGTATTGAATATTTTTAACATATCAACAGGGTCCGAGTCCAGGGGATTGGGAACCTTGACTTACCTGTCTACGACAATTTATCTGATTTTCAAATATCCAAGATAATCATGGTTGGTTTAACCGCACGCTTCATTGAGTAGAACATGAATGGAACCATTGTACCTGTCCGCCCTCACAATAATCACCATAACTACGCAAGTTCTAGGGTGTGTTCGCTTAATAGATTTTTTCACGCTGCATCCGGCAGAGTCGGCTGCTTGCATGTGAAGTCTACTGTAGTTGTCAGAATGCTTTCGACTCTTAGATACACATAAGAAGGAGCACTATCTACACGACACCACTAATTACAGCTTGTATAAGATTTATGATTTTTGCTTCCAGTGTTTTGGAAGCAGCTTCCAGATGACCCCCAACAGGGAGGCGGATCGCGACTCTGCCGGAAGCTACGCTTCCTGTTAGTTTGTCGGTAAACTTACGTGAACGTAAGCCACCGCTTTGAGTCATACGGGGAGATTGACACCTTGTTGACGTGTTTTCACAAGCTCGAGTGACACCTGTTGTGGTCTAACAGGAAAACTCACTTTTATCGGTAGATTGACAAACATGCTTAACTTATCATCACTTATCACGTTAAAAATACGCACTGAGAAGAATTTAATGTCACCAAAGGTGAGAGTATTGACTGAATTTAATTGATAAGGATCTCCGGGCGAACCCTTGATATTCGATTAATTTGTAACTTTTCGGCAAAATTCCACTCCGAAATCTGGTAGTTGCCAACAACCGGTCTCTTGCATGACGTTGTCGTAAATGGCCGCGAGGAATTTTTTTTTATCATACCGTTATTGTAATAAATCTGCCTGATAATACATTTCACATGTGAGTCAATTCATACTAGATTTATACCTTATAACTTTCCGACCTAGTTGCCTTTCCTCTCCTTTATTCAGCTTCATAACAAGCCCGTTACGTTGCGCAATCTCGCCGCCATATTGGAAATTAGCTAGAAAAGTAAATCGCCTCCCACATTTTAGGCGATTATGCATATTTACAAGTTATTGCGGTTGCTGAGACTCATTCGCCGAACATAATAACGATGACTCATTAAATTGGACTTGTTTCATCAAGTGGACATCGTGAAGGTAAGGTCTTATCATCGAATTATCTACATTGGCGAGGCCATCCTCGAGAACCAAGAGGTAGGGCAAGAATTCAAAAGAGCTAATGACACGATGGAGCCAATGATCCCTTGAAGAGCAGTGGCTGCCTTATCGGCTAGGCCCTTCCAGGTGTTTGTCAAGAAGTTCAGCTGTTCTTTTATCCATTCCAGCGCACCAGGCTTGTCAGCTTCCCCCTCCACCTGTCAGATCAACTACCAGGGTTGAGATTACCATACCAATCGCAGTGAAGATGAAGGCAATTGTAATGTCCTGCTCCCGGAACAGGGTGCGTACACGCCCGGCTAGCGTTGTGTCCTCGTTTCCCTGATGCGGTGGATTTGGTCCGCAGCTGCGTCGGTTTAGAGAGGCAGCTTCTAGTCTTACTAGTCTTTCTTCCAGCAGCTCTGCAAGCCTACGCTCTTGGAATTACCTCTCGTTATCTGGCAGCTCCTTCCGCTTACGCTCCCGACTGCTATATGCTGGTCTGTTTTGCTAAGCCGCGCTAGGTTGTTGACCAGCTCCCCCCTCTGGGTCTGCATTGCCTTGTCAAGCCCTATAAGCTCACGGAGTAGCAGACCATTTGTCTATGTACCCACTTCTGCTATAGCGTTATGAACGCACTCTATAAAGCTTGTTTCTTCCTGTTGAAGTCGCATTTTTGGGGCTGCTCATTTCTAATTGTTCTGGAAGCGCAGCCTCCGCTATAGCAGCTGCTTGGTCATCTTGAACAGCTGCGACCGCTTTTTGCATCACGGCTTGTCGGGACCACTCAGTGAACCCCAAATCATCACGGATGGCATTAGCCCTGCCATACTTAGCTATTGTTCTAACCGCTAGCGGTTTTCTGCTACGAGAATTTGAGATACTTATGTCAGGGTAGTCCTTCAAACGTAACTCTCGTTCAACAAGCTCAAACTTTGTATAATCCCGACTGAGGGTTGGTGTGTGACCATTTCAGCCTGCCTGTGGTATCATGTGATCTATTTAAATTTCCCCTCCTATAGCACCCTGAGTTGGGAAAGGGGCCTCTGGGCGAAGGGCCTCTCGGGGAGGGCCCTTTGGAAGTACCTCATCCTCTCCGCCCGTGTCCCCCTCCAAAGCCCCTCATTGTCAAATGTTAGGTTGTCAAAATCCATGTGATTGTATTAAAGATACAGTTGTAATAGTCTAACTGTTAACATGACGAGTACGAGTCTGTGGTAATTACAAACAACCGAAGCACTATTGACCAGAACCAACAACAGCTGGTCCGCTTCCCCAACTTGGGTGCACACGACCTTCTTGTCCCGGGGACAGTCCGTCTGGCCTTTACAATCACACTGACCTTGACCGACGCTTACCACAGTATGATCAGAGTAAACATTAACAGCGCAAGTGCTTCTTTGAGTGATGCCTGCATTTTTATACCACTGAGAAACTGCTCCAGACGGACAAGCCTGAGTGCATGGGGATAGGGCACACAGCTGTGCGAGTTGACATGCATGACGAAGGGAAGACCATAATATCCTTCCAGATGTGGCACACGCGGTTGGCGCTACCGTATATTATCTAAGCCGACTTTGAGGCGCTCATCGTGAAGCTTTCATGCCGGGCACCTGATGCTACCAATAGCAACACGCAGAAGACAGAGGAACATGAGCCCCGCGGTTACGGCTATGTAGTTGTCCTGTGCGATGGTCAGACTAAACCCCCTGTGGCGTACAGAGGTGGCAACACTGTCGGGGTAATTCTTGCGAGCCCTGCGACAAATAGAACGCATGATCAAAGCAGTTCTGTCAAAGCCTGCTCCCATGCACATGACGCGTGGGATAGAGGAGCCCACAAGGCGGCAACCCACTGTCACGTATGTAAAGAGGAACTGGGCAGCGACTCCATCAGCGACCCCTGCCATATAACAGGTAACAACTACATGGGACCTGCTCGTGACGCCATGCCTGTGGTCTTTCACAACCTGCAGGGTAATGACTCCCACCTCTTGATGCAGGCCATCGGCAAGGTGGAAGGGAAGATCCGTATCCCAAACAATATGGAGAAGTACATATCTCTATCGATCAGACAGTTGCGCTTCATTGACAGTGCACAGTTTCTGCTGGCCTCACTTGACAAGCTGGTCTCTGCAAATAACCCAGACGCCTTTGCAGTAACAGCTAAGTATGAGCCCAACGAAGCGAGGCGCCGGCTGCTACTGCGCAAGGTAGTGTATCCCTATGAGTTTATGGGCGGCTGGAATAAGTTAGATGCCCCGCTGTCGCCAATCCAGGAGTTCTACAGCAAGCTCTCTGAGCAAGGCATATATGCTGCCGACTATAAACATTCGCAGAAGGACATGTTCTGGTGTTAAATCATGGGCGACTACCATGTCCTAACGGATGTGTTTGAGATATTCTGCATGACCCAGCCAACCACTATACAGCCCCGGTCTGTCATGGGGCACCCTGATTAAGAGCACGGGTGTGGAACGTGAGTTTATCACCGACTATGACAAACATCTGTTCAGTGAAAGGGCCTGCGTGGTGGGATATGCATGGTATCAAGTCGCCACTCTAAAGCCAATAACCCTTACGTGGAGGGCTACATCCAGTACCTTGACGCTAACAACCTGTATGGGTGGGCGATGAGTCCGAGGTCCGTACGCATTACTAACACCTGTCTGATATTCACAAGTATACTAAAAACGCTGCGTTGTTATTGTTCTGAGCAAGGAGTTGTTCTGAGATTTCATATAATATGACATCGAGCGACCCATGGCGTTTAACATAGACACACCCGCCCCCGACTAACATTGCTGCGATAGATTATTCAGAGCCGCGTGGAAACGAGGTCGGATCGCGCAGAGTGGTTGCTACGCAACGGTCAAGGGACCGAAGACAAATGGCACTGGTGAGGCTACTGATCGTTTTATAATGATTGGATTGCCGTTAATGATATTAAACAAAAAGGTAAACAATTGTCATTTGACACTAGAATAGTACTGACTTTTTCAGTCCTTCATTATCGACTATTTTTGGTATGGATGCATACTATATAATTCCATTCATCTTACCTTGATTACAAAGCGTTGTAACCCCTCCACCGAGAACCGCGCTAACTTGTGTAAGCCCGAAAGAGCAAAACATATTCACAATATACGTACTGAATCTCCTGACTGCTACCTATTAAGATAATTGAAAGATATTAAGATAAGTGAAATTGTGGCCTAACGGTCGCATTTGAGTATATATATATATATATATATATATATATATATATATATATATATATATATATATATATATATATATATATATATATATATATATATATATATATATATATATATATATATATATATATATATATATATATATATATATATATATATATATATATATATATATATATATATATATATATATATATATATATATGTATGTATGTATGTATGTATGTATGTATGTATGTATGTATGTATGTATGTATGTATGTATGTATGTATGTATGTATGTATGTATGTATGTATGTATGTATGTATGTATGTATGTATGTGTGTGTGTATGTATGTATGTATGTATGTATGTATGTATGTATGTATGTATGTATGTATGTATGTATGTATGTATGTATGTATGTATGTATGTATGCATGCATGCATGCATGTATGTATGTTTGAATGTATGGATGGATGTATGGATGTATATATGTATATATATATACCCAGTGGGCACAACACGTGGAAACCACGCGGAAAACACGCGGAGAGACCACGTGGATAATACGCGGATTTTACGCGGGAATTTCAATCGGAAATCACGTGATTATTTCCACGTGGAAATATCCGCGTAGATGCCACCAACTTATTATGCACTTTTTCGACGTGAATCACAGAAATAATTTTCATGATTAACATATATTTATTGGTCCTAACACATAAACAATAGCGCTCAGTAGTAAAAAAACTAACATCAGGGTTATCACCAAGGACTCTGTTGTGATGAACCCTAGTTTTATACTTTATAATATAAATATATACTAGTATTCTATATCTTATTGTAAAGGGATCTCTAATGTCATTTGTATTCAGCAGAATAAAAAGAAAATATTACTTTAGGATTAAGGTGAACATCAATTCATTCTCTTACCAACAATCATCTTCCACAAAGCTGAACCCAACTTTGTTTCCCCGGGAGCCTTTCATATTGAGACCACTCATCAGATCATTTGTAATGAGCCGGCAAATGTATCTAGAATAAAAGAAGATCATATCAAAATCATGCAAATTAAATTCATCCAATCATCTTTGTCATATCCATCTTATGTCATATATTTTTAATAAATTATTCAGTCTCATGCAAATATATTTTATGCAAGACGTGTGTACCTGATTGTCAGGTTATTGGCCATGTCCTTGGGATCGGTCCAACTTCTGCAGCTGCAATCATATGTATATTTTTGTTTAAAGAGCCACCAATCACCATAGACATTAATATGAATTAACTATCTCTCTTGAACCACATTTGACACAATATTATCAATGCTCATCAAGGAAAACAATCAATGTTCGTGCATGATGATGCAATAGAAGCCATAAATTGAAAAAGAAATTCACCTACAAAACACAATAACTATCACCTAGCACAATTAAAAACAACGATTAGTTTCAACCAATGATTCTAAAGCCTATTCATTTGTGAGTTATATGTCCAGGGTGTGAATATAAGCCAAAATTAAAATTCAGTCTTTGAAGAAAATTGAAACAAATAATGAAACCATTGAAATAGAAAATAAGAGAACTTCCTTACAATCAAACCTAACCCAACCCTGCCACCAACAATCCCATTTCACAGTCACATACACTCTCATGTCTCTCGCAGTTTAGCCTTTCCCCTCCTCATGAATATTCATGAGTATGATAATGGCGCCGCCGGCATCTTTGTAATCTGTTCATGCTTAAATAAATCTAATAGACCGACTAGCCAAGTATTCAGGATCATTCATAATGTCGAATAGACACAATAACGACCGAATTACCCTCTCATCCCGTTCATTATTCTATGGCGGTATGAACAGATGCATTGACGACGTCTGATGCTGCGGTCGGGCGATAATAAGACAAGTCTACCACAAACCAATAACACAAAATAAATAATCGTCACTCCATAAAACATTATAATTTCATTTTACTTACATTGGCAATAATCCGATCAGTGTTGAAGGTAACAATCGTGAGCATGTCATGCAAAATTCAAAGAGTTGTTTTCCCGCTGAGATGCTGCCGAGACAAAGAATGATGGCGGACGGAGTCAATGCGCTATTCTACCTCCGATTAATTTTTGCTAATTTATGGTATCAATTTATGGTAATATTAATTTGTCAATTGCAAACTTTTTAATGCACATAATATGCCGTGTGCATGATCTGATGATAAGTCAAGTATGCTAAGTCTAACGTCTGAGCTGTGCTTAACATTTGTTACGTTTCCCATTCAATGATGGGTATCATGGCTTTAACACACAGAATCGACCAAAAATAATACCCCGTTATAAATACCTACCACTACCCATGCACAATTTTTTCGTGATGCTGCATAATTAAAATTTTGCATTAATTGACAATATTTTGGTGAGTTATGTTTAAATTATAAATCAGTGGATCGAATGTATCTATATGAACAGAATCTCCTAAAAATACAACCTCGTGGAATCCACGTGGATATTACGTGGATATTGGTGGATGCACCTATCCACCAAAATTCCACGTGATTTCCACGTGGATTCCACGTGTTGTGCTCGCTGGGTTTGTATGTATGTATGTATGTATGTATGTATGTATGTATGTATGTATGTATGTATGTATGTATGTATGTATGTATGTATGTATGTATGTATGTATGTATGTATGTATGTATGTATGTATGTATGTATGTATGTATGTATGTATGTATATGTATGTATGTATGTATGTATGTATGTATGTGTATGTATGTATGTATGTATGTATGTATGTATGTATGTATGTATGTATGTATGTATGTATGTATGTATGTATGTATGTGTATGTATGTATGTATGTATGTATGTATGTATGTATGTATGTATGTATGTATGTATGTATGTATGTATGTATGTATGTATGTATGTCTGTATGTATGTATGTATGTATGTATGTATGTATGTATGTATGTATGTATGTGTATGTATGTATGTGTATGTATGTATGTATGTATGTATGTATGTATGTATGTATGTATGTATGTCTGTATGTATGTATGTATGTATGTATGTATGTATGTATGTGTATGTCTGTATGTCTGTCTGTCTGTCTGTATGTATGTATGTATGTATGTATGTATGTATGTATGTATGTATGTGTATGTATGTATGTCTGTATGTATGTATGTCTGTATGTATGTGTATGTATGTATGTATGTATGTATGTATGTATGTCTGTATGTGTATGTATGTATGTATGTATGTATGTATGTATGTCTGTATGTATGTATGTCTGTATGTATGTATGTATGTATGTATGTATGTATGTATGTATGTATGTATGTATGTATGTATGTATGTATGTATGTCTGTATGTATGTATGTATGTATGTCTGTATGATGTATGTATGTATGCTGTCTGTATGCTGTATGTCTGTCTGTATGTATGTATGTATGATGTCTGTATGTATGGGATTATGTATGTGTGTCTGTCTGTATGTATGTATGTATGTATGTATGTATGTCTGTATGTGTATGTATGTATGTATGTATGTATGTCTGTATGTATGTATGTATGTATGTATGCTGTATGTATGTCTGTATGTATGTATGTATGTATGTATGTATATGTATGATGTATGTATGTATGTATGTATGTATGTATGTATGATGTATATATGATATGTATATATGCATATATATATATATATATATATATATATATATATATATGATATGCATATCTTTTATGTATATATGTATTGATGGATGTATGCATGTCTATATATATATATTATATCTATATATATATATATATATATATATATATATATATATATATATATATATATTATATCCATTAATCTTTTCTCTTGGCACAATTGCGGAAGTCATGAAATGTCCCAGAAGCCATGGCCATCAGACAGCCATCAGACAGACTGGATAATTAAAGTGTAGCAGCAGAATAAAATATGCTCGGCCGTAATAGGACATACTGTAGCTTAGGTGGTTTGTTTTAATTAACACGGCAAGAACGGCCTTTATATATAAGTAGGTACCCCCCCATAAGTACACCACTCCCTATTTGACCCTGACATGTACTTGACAGGGTGATGTCCAGGTGCCATATGCCCCCGCATATGCCCATCCGAAACCATCCCATTATATGCACCTTCTTCTCTACACAGTGTCAGATTCATTTTCAATTAGACACACCAAGGATGTTTTATTTCACATGTAAGTGGGACCCTTCAATTACCAAATATCCGTGTAGTAGTTCCCAATTACCCATCCACATGGTCTACTCTGTGTCTATTTGTCTGCCTTCGCTGGCTGTACCATTAAGACCATTCAATTATACGGTTCTTCTCCACCCTCACCTCCATTATGCTGATTGAGCTTCTTTATACTATAACAGCCTCTTTGGCCAACTCAAAGTACCACGCCTGGCAGTGTCTTTCATTGGGAACATTCAGCACGCGAACCAACGGTATGACTGAAGAGGACATCATGCCATCTGATGTCACTCACTCGGTGACTTTCTGACTGTTTTAAATACAGGCACGCCAGGCTTTAAATCACTAGTTATTTCTTATACGGCTAATAATAGTTACTGAGTAGTAAATAAAGTGGTAGCTAACACAAGTGTCGATGGGGTACGCTTATATAGCATAACCAATCCAACTACCATCAGCCGTGTTTGTTTTTATCCTTTGAAACAAACTGATAAACGAAATGCTCTAGTGCAAAGAATTACAAACAACACCAAAACGTGGTATGAAGTATTATCTTTCTAATGGCCTAAACATTTTGTCAATGAAGGCATATTTAGCACGGTTGCTTGAAGTACAGCGGTAGTTGTTTACGTTGAATTTCAAAATCCCGGAAGGTGAATAAAGAAACAATGAGGCGGTGTTTCATAATAATAAGCATGATGAAATAATGCTTTTTTGAGGGAAATATTACACAGTTTGCTTCGGATGTGATGGTCTTAGCGTTATGAAATCGGAACACACCTTAAACTGAAAATCTCAACAGTGATGATTGTCTAACTAATTGATGTCATAAACATCTCTGGTAAATTAACTTGATTTGTCATATTCGTGGCGCCTCAATAATTCATTTTTGAATGGATGCTGCGCGGAGAATGCAATTGAAATGTTTACCTTTACTACATGAAGAGGTTGATGTTGTCGTAGACCACGCCAAATGCAAGTTGTATATTCATAACATTGAAATTTATTGCAGCACGACAAATAATATCTAACATCAGAATATCATTTGAGTTTTTTAGCAATAATAATGACAATCACAAATGTTGATTCGATCAGATAATTGCGTTATGGTGTTGAAGGGGACCACGTCAAACGTCGTATTGAACCTGTAACAAATATGTTCGCACTACTATACCGCAGATTCTTAATCATGTCACCGTTTGTACCTCAAAACTAGTCGACACCAACTGGTTTTAATCACGCTGAATGGAAGCTTTTAAAGCTATGATCGATTATCATTGATGTTAATGATATTTGCGTGCCTAGTTCCGATTGCCCAATCAATCCCATTATTCTGCACTGAGCCACGGAACAATACCAAAGAGTAGTTATGCTACCATATATACCAAGCCGGAAATCCTCTGACCACTTACTGAATGTACCATAATACAGGATGACGACATGCTACGCACTTACGGTCAAATGTTTTGACCAGTTATTTGGGAGACTTGTCTCATGTCAATATGTGTTTTTCAATCATCATTATTTAAAAAAACATAATCACGCATTAGCAGTAAGCGACAATCTGCGGTGCATCTCATTATCTAAATGATCGATTATTAGTTATCGATTATATATTCGGATTGTAATCAAAGACAAAAAAATGATTTTCAAGGACAAGCACTTCTTGACTGAGCCTGTGGTGATGCTCATACAAACCGGACTTCCAGCTATCCAATCCAGCTGAAGCTTTACTGTTATACAGATTATCTTTTGTAATAAGCGATTACTCTAATTGCGTACTAAAGATCATTATTTGCACAGTACTCTACACAGTTGATTTGCTTGAAGCCATATGCAGGTTGTTAATTGGGCTTAAAATGCTTATGGTGGCAGTTAATTCTCGAATCAAATACAATTCCAATCATTACAGCATATCAGATGGTGAAGACCAGAACGGACGAGCGACTGTTCTTATGTTATACGAATAAAGGGGAGAGAAGATATACGTGGTATGCATTCAAGCTGTGATTAACTTATCGGGTGAATTAATTCGATAATCGCTCTGAAATGGAAGATTGTATTCATAGGTTATATTCTTTCAGACACTACAGAAGGATATATTGCCTAAAATTTCAATGAAACCCACTGCCTGTGAAAAACAGGTTGCAATTATTTAAATGGCGCTATTCAGACTATAAATGACTCGCCCTTTTGGGTGGACGAGTAAACTAGACAGGTGATGAATATGTGAATAAGAAGACGTGTGTCAGGCTTAAAGTGATGCCACGGCAGCGATGAGGGTGGGGGTCAGGGCGAAGATATGGGTGAAGTCGCAGTGGAGATAAATGCGGGGGTAAAGGAATACTGTCATTACCTGCCAAGCTCGCGCCGAATATCGCTTCAGTAGCAACAACTCATTCATAGCTAAATTTATGCCCACAAATGGCCGGACAGCCAGTGAGTTTGCTGTAAATACTGATAAACAGTCCCAACTATGAGATGTTTTTTATTTTTAGAACTGGTGCCAAGAATAACTTACCCAACTGTCATCAATTCATGATATCCATGAGGAGCCATCCGAATATTGATTTGAATGTCCAGCGCTGATCTACCGACGGTGTTCATGTCAGCCCTAATGTTTACAATTAAGAAGCAATGTATCCATCGACGCAATCTCGTATTGAAGATCTATGATTGCTGTCACGGACAAAGAATGGAGATAAATTTATTTCATTAATGTAGTGTAATTATTTACAACGTCGAATTTCAATCACAATCGGAGCAAGCAGAATGGTTGAAAACGACGCGCAAAGTGCTGGTTCAAATTGCATTTGCCACCTGCCCTTGTATAACAGTACATAAAAAACTTACAAATGTTTGCGCATTTTGCACCAACGTTTGGACTTTCTATTGAGGTTGATAAAGTATATCAACAATTCTTATACACTGGTCCAACTCAAATAGGTTCACCTACTGCCTGTCGTTATTCTTCATCAACAGATAATTATCCAAGGCACATGTTGCATGGACATGCATTTAACACACATGATGATACGGAATCTTTCTTCAGCCAAGCAATAAAACAAAATGACAACCAACCGGAAGAGGTGTTGGCTCAGGGCAAATACTGGCAGATTACCACGAGCTCTTCACAGCCATGGATCTCCACGATGTAGTAATAAGCAATCTTTAATATCATTGCAAAACTTAACTACAGCCCGTTGCAATATTTTCATAAGTAATTGATATATAGTGAATATGCAAAGTATCACATTGTGCACAGAAAATAGTTTGTTTTAATTGGATTTGAATGGGATTGAAACATTAACAGTTTTGCTCCAATATTCCGCAGATATGGCCACTCTTTAATTGCCAATATATTATAATTTGGCAATTGCAGCAATTTAAGCATCTATGTTGTTAAGCGGAAATCATTGAGACCCCGCTGAACCAATATAGAAGAACAAATATACCTATGCAATTCAAATTTAAATATACTCTGTGGTCGATACAAAGTATCCGAACTTTTACCCTGTTTGTTTACTAAGATATTTTTAAATAAGAATTTTCCTGCATGGTTTACGCTACTGTGCTGTTCGGTGGCGAAATACATGATAAATTTTTTGACTGTTTTGGTTGTCCAAAGTTGACGATATATGAGGACAAATAAGATGTATTGACAGTGAGTAAATTTTTGCAGCATCAGGGTAAATGATTTATTGTTGTGTGCATACACATGTCATGGTGTGAATCGAAGTCAGTCATCTGTTTACGGTTCTTAAAACATTCATTACACATGCGGTTGTTGCGTTATGCTATCGGATGCATTGTGCTTTTCATAAATTGCCGATAAGATATTTGCATATTACTGAGCTATAAAAGCAACGACCCTTGTAAAAATGATTACCAATTTTGGCATGCAAATCGTGATATTTTTAGCTTGACATTTACAGTAGGTACACTAGTGCTATACAGAATAAGTGGTGTGACATATTCATGATCTGCTTGTTAGTTTTATCACATCGTTGATCATATGTTGCGCAATTTCCAGAAAACCTGCATGTAACATCATGAGATAATTTATCAACTAGAATACCAACGGCGTGCTGATCTTAACCACATTATCAGAGACCTTCATCTGATTTGTAAGACGAGTGCTTACATAAAACAACATGTCAATCAGTGTACCGTTCTTCGTAATCAATTGGCACTTAATGGATCATAACTACGATAGAATGGGTCCTCAAAACACAGGTCCATCATGATATGCTCCTCATAGCGTCTTCGAAAAACCTAAATGCCCATGTGAAGAAAGATTCTGTGCGCTAACGTTTTTGCGTTTTTTTATATTATGCACACAAGCTACGCTATCATCATTTGCCAGTGTCGTCTGAGTGCAGTGGCAGACATGAATAGACTTGTGTTTAATGTTTAGCAGAAATGGGCCAGTGTGCTAAGTGTGTCTATGTGCAGTGCAAAGCGGGAATGGACGGGTCAACCATAAGCGTCTGTGTCTAGTATCAGATCGTTTACCGAGTTTCATTGCATTGTATCTAGAATCCACGGCTAGTGCTAATTGACATTACAATAAATGGGCTATTCCTGTAGCCTGATCCCCATGTCCGTAAATGCATTTGTGACGATGGGCATGTTCAGTGAATTGAATAACGGCCAGGTTACACGCTCCGTGGTTTTTGAATAGAGTGGGTCAATCACATCCGCAACAGAACAGAATAATGCCAGGGGGATTGATTGTGGTCAAATGCTGCAGAAATTCTTAATCAATCCTTCATCGTTTTGGTGCATAACTTGTTGAAAATTCTTAACCTTTTTCCAATAGACTACAGTAATGGTCGACTATGGTCTCTAAGATAATCAGCATCATAGCCAAACAGAAATAGTGTGCGTAAAAGTGGCTTGTGATATAAGTTAATAATGCACAGCGGTGTCATGCATGTAAATATAATAAATATGGGAATGAAGCACATCTCGTGGCAATTCTTAACACACAGTTGGTATTGTGCGTGATATCGGTATTGTCTGCGTTAACAGGTGCTTGGAAGTGTCGTGTCACTATAAAACTCCTGGTGCAATCTACTTATGTGTGACTTATTACAGGATGTTCAGAACTCAAGACGGTTGCGTTGCAAACATTCAACCCAAATTTCCTTCGCAAGCTTAAGGCAGTCGTTACACAACTTTGCGTTCGGTTAGCAACGATTTGGTCCAGGTTCGGCAAAGCAAACATTTTGACTGGCTGTATCAACTGGACAGCAATACCCATGATAATTGCTGCATTGATCGTCAGGACGATACCTCAGGCGTTTTATCCCGATTTAGGCAATGTTCAAGTCCGATTCAATTCAAACGTTCACAGTATATCCCCGTTGAACATATTGACTGAAACGATTTACGTTTATCATAGTCAATGATTTACGTTTATCAATAATCTAAGATGTACGTTTATCAAAGTCAATGATTTACGTTTATCATAGTCAATGATTAACATTGATCATAGTCAATGATATACGTTTAGCAATGCACTAAGATTTTTAAGCCTCCATGCCAATTGTGCCGATTATAATACACAATAGTGCATTTGTTGTGTAAATTCTCCTATAATACAAGAATGTTGTGATACATGTAACAGCATATGTGCATTCACGATAGGATTACTGAGCAATACCGAGTGTATGATTGTATGATCCGACTGGCTGACATTCACCTACCACAATTGTTTTGGCTGATTTTACATGGTTACATAGCCGTGACGCAGAGTACACTAGAGACAAGAAGTACTCTATGTGAGCTTATCGGAGCTTCTTTGGAATTCGTTGTGGTCATTTTATCAGATCGATCCAATTACATAACAATCGTGATGCATGTGAAGAAGACAAGCTTGCCAAGACTAGGTTTATCGATTAAACTTTGACGCAAGTGGAAATGTGTCATTCGGGTGTTGCGCTATCATTTGGAATAATTATTATTATTACTCTTCACAAAATAATTTGAGCTTTGTCTAGCACGTGATAGTGATAAATGAGGCTTTATGGTTAGAAGGCGGGGGTGTGTTTGAACCTGATTGCTGCTTCTGTAAACCTGTCTAATCTAATGGCTCTGAACAAAATGCAGTTATGGCTTATGTTAGTGAGCAATCTGCAATCTATGGGTCTTAATGGCAAATATATGGTCGAACGAAAGTTGTTATGCATAAGTATTACAATTGGAATTCCCCTCCAAACTTACTTCTATTAATTTTAAAGAACAAATTTAAAACGATATTTTGATACACGTCATAATTTGCTGATTAGTGTGCTGCCTCTATGAAATAAGGGATGGATATTAACAGCAAGTCAGGGTCGCACACATGTTTGTTTGTTTGTTTGTATATATGTATGTATTTATGTATGTATGTATGTGTGCGCTGTCTTGTGATTTAGACATAGTTATATATCGACTGGTGTTCACTCACAACTCTAGGATGATGTTTATAAGGGTATAGGATTTATCTACCCCGCAGATCCTCTAAGCCTGCCTTCACAATGGCTCAGGCTATAAAACACTGTTGCCGGGTGTGAAATCTATTCCGTCTAGAGTGTCGTCTAGCAGCTGGCCATTAACAGACAGAAAATGTTGCATTTGTGGCGAGAAACACATGTTATTATAAGGGAATTCTCTGGATGTGTTTGAATAGCTCTCGGCGCTGCCATAATTTTACAATAATTTACATGTTGCTTACGTTGTGGAGCCGCTGTAAATCACTTAACAGGAGACGTAGTGTCGAAAACGCTCCTTGCAACCATGAATGCGTGCATGTCATCTGATATGAGGATGAATATGAAAGCCATTATAAAGCAGACAAAGAAAAGATGACAAAGTCTGGCCTGGGGTACCAAGGACGAATGGAATGTATATCCATAAAGCACATGAAGAGGTTATTTCAAAGGTACAGACTCAGACATGTGTCTCGCAAATGTGGCAAAGGCACCCAGATGTAAGACATACAGGTAGTGATGAATGCATCAGAATGTTCTACACAAAATCAAAAGTTTTACTAGTTGTCTCTATGCTGCTTAGGCCAACTACACCCGGCATGAAAATGAATTCCACTTTAGCATAAGCCCTACCACTGAAAGGTGGAGAAACAGATAAAATAGTGCAGTTTGCAATTGTCTGCGTTTAACTATCGAAAATGCGTTACATCAATTTAGAGTTATTGCCGAAGATATAATGCTTTTCATTATTGTGCATTTCATTGTGAATGGGTTTTGGTTCGTTTGATTTCGCATATTTATCTCCTGACAGTGAGAAAGTATTGTCCAAAGTGAGTGGAAACAATGCCTACAATTTTCTGTAGCACATTATGGTTTCGTTAAGTCAGCTATGATGTATATGCCTCAACCTCAATGCATTGGCCGCTATATTATTGTAAATGTGTGGATAAAGTTTCTTTTTTGTAATTATTTCAATTAAGCCCAGTATCTTACTTTAGCCCACATTCAACTAAGCTATGTATACATTGGTATGATAACCAGGTCGGTTTAATCAGTACATTACTGTCTCAGCGTCACATTGCGAGCAGCATGTATTGCGTTCTGCTCCACTGTCATTATTCCATCAAATCCATATGGAGATTTCTAAAGGAAGTAAAAGGTCAATTTTGAGCCCACCACAGATATGCATCACCGCTGATAACTGGTGTAGCAACTGTTTTCAATAGCGTCAAGAAACAAGATGAGGCCTGATGCTACGTATAAGTTTAAGAGCATACGGGCTGCGTTTGGCCAGATCGTCGCGTAATGGGTACAATAATAACGCTTGCCAGTTTAGAGAGCCATGATGAAAAGTAGCATAATTGACAGAAAAAGAGCTGAAGTATTCTATTATAAACTTTATCATAATTTGTCATTTATTCCAAACGATCGTTTGAAAGAAGTATTTTGTATAATTAATATTTTGGAATATGTTGCCCTGCAAGTGAATTTTTTTAGCAATATTGTATTTATTGATTCCGGCTGAGCAGGTACAATATTTTAGAATCGACAGTATTCGGTCAAAGCACATTTTGAAGGGTAAGGAACGTGTTCATATGTAGCAGCAACTTGCTATTCATATTACCCTCCTGTCAATTAACACATTTGTTGGTAAATCATGGTGCTTTTTTACATGGTAACATAGAGGAATATGCGACGATATTTTCCTTGGTTCTTCTTGTCTTTATCATAAATCCAATAAGAAATTCTCAGTATTCTTTTATCATACAAAAATGGCCCACTACAATGCGCCGTTGATTAATACCTACGGACACAGCAATCATAATGGAACTGATGCAGAAGAGTATATGAGGAATATTTAACGGAATTCTAAAAATTTTGGCAAATGCAAATACATACAAAACTATGGAATTTTCATTGTGCTGTAAACATGATTAATCTATGTATACCGCTACGTGTTTAAAAAGCCTTTAATCGCTTGCCAACCTGTATATTGGGTGCGGATCATGTGAACCAGGGGATCGTTTCACTAACAACTCGTACGAGCAAAAAACGCTCGTACCTACCATTTTGCTCACATCGATACGAGCTTTTATTAGTTGCGTTTCACTAAAAACTCGCAGTTCAAAATGCTCACAATTTTGATCGTATATTCATTTCCCTCGTATATTTACGAGAATAAAAATATTTGCGTTTCACTAAATCGCTCACATCGCAAAAAGCTCGTAATTTAGCTCACATTTTTACGAGCGATCATACCACTCGTACGAACGCTCATTTTATGACAAAATGGATTTTATACGAGTACTTCGGAATCGTAGAGAGCGCGATTTTCGTAAACAGACGAAACTTGGAGACATTTCGGACTCTGAGTTAGTTCACTATCGGTTATATCAAGGCCGGTGATTCAGGAAATCGTCGAAGAATATTCCCAGAGTGAATGGTCAAACCACACCAGACGCTCTCATGCCATATCCGATGAGACACAGGTCTGGTTGGGTGACCATGTCATACTCCACGGAGATGCCATCGATTGCGTAGCTGGCGTTGGCGTCACCCGTTGCGTTGATCTCACGATTGTAGTCGTTGATTGTGAGCTCACATTCCAGTCTGTTATCAAGCACACTCAGGTAGAAAGGCATGTGGCTCATGGGGAGTTCAAAGTCCAGTGGTATATAAATTCGACAGCGATGGCCTTATCTTCTACCTCGGTTTCATCCTTGTCTCTGTCCCAGTCTGTATCTTGGTCACATTTCCGTCATCTGATGTGTCAATGCCTTGGTACAGGGCGTTAGCTCTCTCCGGTGCAGTTTTTCATAGGTCGCCGTAACAGTGATACACATCACTGTCATCGATGGACACGATGCCGTAAATCTTGATTGTCATTTTCTTAACTGCGGTTAGCGTCGGTCGATGTCAGTGTGATTGTAAAGGCCAGCCGTGCTGTCCCGGGATAATGACGTCGTCTGCACCCAGGTCGGGGAAGCGGACCAGCAGTTGTTGGTTTTGGTCAATAGTGCTTCGGTTGTTAGTAATAACCATTGACTGCCACACGTCCTTTACCCCGAGGGTATGCGATATGAATTTAGCTTGCGACCGTTAGTACTCATGTGACAGTTTAACTATAATAAGTATATCTTTAATACAGTAACATGGAATTTGAGAACCCAACGAATGACAATGACGTCGCAGAGGAGCTGGCTATAGGAGGGGGGATGATGTGATGAAACGTTGGATACCTCTAGTACGACTAGTCTGCCATGGGCTATTACTGAAATGCCTGCTGGGTCGACAGAGGATCAGTAGGGATCCCAGGAAGAAACAATTGTCTTAGTCACGAGGTGGGAGAAGACAGTGTCCAGCGTGGGTTGCATGATCGTCTAAAGAAAGTGATCGTTGGGTTAAGTGGGGTCATGGGTAGTAGCTCCTGGCATGGAAGGACAATCCTAGCAAATTTATTTCGCCTATTGCTGTTGAGAAGTACAGTGTACAGGTTGCCCGAGTGATTCCTGAACTTTCCATAAAGGCAATAACTGCCTTCCAAGGCAGCAACTGAAGCCGTGGAGAAGTTAGAACTCCAATGAGTAGCCCCGAAGCCGTGTCAGAGCAAGGTGGCGTAGATGAAACAAGCTTTATAGAGGTCGTTTATAACGCCATAGAAGACACGGGTACACAGACAGAAAGGTTGACACTTCGAGAGCGTATAGGGTTTGACAAGGCTTTGCAGACTCAGAGGGGAGAGCTGGTCAACAACCTTGCTCAGTTAACTGAGATACAGTGGGAGAAAATGGCAAGTTTGGAAAGAGAAGAAAGTTGGGAGAGTTGGGCATGGAGCTGCAGGACCTGTGGCGTGTCCATGTTGAGGCTGCCTCTGTAAACCAGGAACGGCTGCGGACGCAAATCAACCCAGCATGTAAACTATCAACAGACTAGCTGAGCTTTTACACACCCTATTCTGAGTGCAAGGGGTTACAATCACCTCCATCCTCACTGCGATTGGAATGGCAATCTCAACCCTGGTAGTTGCTCTGACAACTAACAAGCCTTGTATGAAGGAACTCCTTGGCAAACGCCCTGAAGGGAATTAGCTGCCCTACCAGGGATCATCGGCTCTATAGTTCCATGGCTGCTGAAGTCAGTGCAATGGTGACTGAATGGATGACAGAACATGCTCCTTGACCTACTACACAGCTAAGCCTATCGCGATTCCGCCTACAATAAGAGCGATTTTTTTCATCATCGTGCGCCATTCCCATGGTGGTTTCATAAAAAGAGCGACTCAAGGTGAGGGACCGTCGTGTTCTGCTGTGTCCTGTGGCTTGTCAAAGCTTCCTTCATGGGAAGCCACAGCCACGTTGACAAAGGTGTTTATGCTGATCTGCTGTAGCTCATTGCAATATCGCCTTTGCGGAGAAGCAGCTGGGCCATGTAGAGCCCAATGCCAAAGACAAAGTCCCAATGCACCCTCTTCAACGTTGGGTCAGCAGCGAAATCGCTTCACGGCGTCGAACGCAGCGCCGGTACCCAGTATGCGGCTTCAAGTCTGTGCCTGTGTCCCCGACAGAGCCCAGACATAGGTCCAAATGCTGTCAATAACGCCGGGCTGTGTGAAACCCTCAGGCGTGTCCAGGA
This sequence comes from Urechis unicinctus, assembly GCA_034190875.2. Lineage (NCBI taxonomy): Eukaryota > Metazoa > Annelida > Polychaeta > Xenopneusta > Urechidae > Urechis > Urechis unicinctus. The sequence goes on along the minus strand of CM067345.1, from coordinate 27,191,399 downwards.
TAAAGGTACTTCAGGTTTGGTCTGCGTCGAACTGCGCCCATTTGCTCTTGAAAGGATTGTAGGTTGCTCACGTGGGCAAACCCTGGCTTGTTAGCCTTTTTCGCCTTAAAGGCCATCCGTGTAGGGTCATAACGGTCGTCCCGGCCAGCAACGTTAATGACGCTTCCGTAACCATACGCATCATGTGCATAGAGCACCCCAATGCCTTTGCTGACAGCCGTCGGCTTCCGGCGCAAGTCAGTGGTCCACCAAACTCTCCACAGGGTCGCTTATATACCCTGCGAAATCATGGATTGACATAGGGGTCGTTGGCATTGTCCTAAGTAGAGGTGCTTGTAGCTCTGCCATTAGGCACCGCACTGTATAATAAACGTGAGCGAGCTTGAATGAGGGGATCCTTGGCCTGTAGTTGGTCGCGGGATGCCATGCCGCAGCCTGTGCATCTTGGTGAGATAGTGAAATTCTGGTTTCAGATATATGGGCTACGCGTCAATTAGGTTTCAATCTTCCCGTTTGACTCAAAGCAGTGGATAGCCACGAAAGGCGTAGACACCATAACCTATGGTCACGTTTATTTACCAGTAAACTAACATAGCAGAGCCAGGCCCGACCCGCCTTTTTCCACTTTCTATCGAGTTAGCAAAATGTCCCCAAAATGTCACAAAATGTCTCAAAGTTGAGAGGCACAAAATTTAAATGCTAGCTTCCAGAGGTCGGATTAGCCGTGTAGTCTCAATAATGAGACTTTGATACCTGTAGAGGATAAATAGTTAAAAAGTAGCTTCCAGGAACATAGTTTCCCAGAACCGCCATTTACTATAGTAGGTATTGAAGTTGGGTCAAGACAAGGTCAGGGGCGGGGCACAGACAGGGATAAGGGTAGGTGACCTTGACGTGGATTATGTAGGGGTCATGGCCGGAATTAAGGTACCAAGACATACATACACATTTGCGCAGTCACTCCCGGAAAATCATTTTGCTTGAGAAACGATGGATTGGACAAAAACAATGAACCTGACCTGTTGATTATGATAACATTAGGTTGGTAATTCTATGTTGTGGCTAGAACGCATCCAACTGAGCCCCAACCGGCTGATACGACAAGGTGTGATAGTGCCGGGTTTCTACTGAAAACGAACTTCTGAACCTTATTAATGCAACCAGATTTTGATATTACAACCTTGTCAAACTGATGGATTATCTTTTCTCGTTCCCATATGGGGCTGAATTTATCCACTTGTTTTATTGAGCAAATCTGTATCTGAACATCTATGCTGCGGTTAGTGATCCCGCTAGACACCCTTCGTGAAAGAAAATGCATTATTTCCGTAGCAGACTTATAGGGTATATCATGGCAATTCTTGAAGCTCATTTAACCAACCGAAGGTAAATTGCGATAACTTTTCGATGACATACCCTTTAGCTTACATCATGCAGATGTCTCTAACTGTTATAATGGACTTAGCTCTTAACTCACAAGTTTTGAGAGAAACTGCCTTCTAGGTTCATATCGTCCAGTTGTCTTTCATTCCATCTATTCAAGTATTTTGCTGTTGTAAGATCCATTTGGTTGCCACCACAATCATCACCAGAAAGTAAGACAACTAAGTAACCCGTCACATTACTTTTTAAAAGCTTTTAAAAGCTACATTACCCGACGAGATCAAGGGGCAAGCAGGGAAGCTACTCATCAAATGTTTTTTTCTGCAAATACTATCGCCGTCAATGTAATCGCGAGGAGACAAGATTTTACAGTGTATTTGCGTGCTGTGGAAGACCTTATAGGGACTTGTTTGACCTCAGAACTGCGGTAAAAGGCCATCCCTCAGGGTTGAGCGACCACAGATAATTAGAATATATCCGTGCATCCAGGATAAATGAGCAACACAGGAAACGACGGGCAGTACATCTAGACTATCAACTGCAATAAATAGCTGTAATCTACGAATCATTTTAGAGCTTAATTGACATTATGCCCCTGTGATTGTCCCTGTAGCAATTACCACACCAATAAATATTTTTGTTCAATGCGCGGTGACCCTGTGTATTGAATTGATTGAATGAAAGCCAGGTTCCACAGCGGCTAAATGAAATATAACAGCAGCATTGTCCACACGCAGAGATGTTGAGGTATACAGTATTTATCACAGACATCGCATCATTAACTCGCCCCTATTTAAATGAGTTCAGGAAACAGTTGACAATACATACATAAACACCGTAATCCTTTACGCCCTGCACCCATTTCAGGTCCTGTGGATCGCACATACATCCTCTTAATCTTCACAGAGTCGATCGCTTACCCTCAGGGATCACATTATGTCATTCGTGCCGGATGGCGGGTAATCCACACACTGGGCGACGATCGGATGTGTCCCGCTCTAACGAGTAGCTAATGTACGTCACACGAAAACGCTGCGGAGGAACACTAAACATTTTCTGTAATAAGTAGGTCACTCAAAAAGTCAGAGCTAGGGTTCTGGTTCGACATTTGTCATGAAAGGTTTTGTGGGCTTAACGTTATATGCAACCTGAATTATTCATATTTATTCATATTCACATTTGTTATAATCAATATTGTACAGTTTATTTATCATTATGGTAACGATAGCTAAAATATTATTGAGGTTACTAAGTTGTCTCTAAGGCTGATTAATTTGAATCAAGGCTGCATTAAGCGTAGGTTAAATTCAGGCTGATTAAGTTTAACTCATATCAAAGTTGGTAAAACGCGATAATATTGAGATTTATATAACTTAGCAAAATTGAAGGTTGATTCAGCCTTGTTATCATTAATAACGATTTAAGTTATTTCACATAGAGGTGGATATAGCCCCTAGTTATCATCAATGTACGATTAGATTACTAATTATTGAGATTAATTTAGCTATCTGAGTTGATTCAGCTATTTTTGTTGATTTAGCTCTTTTATTTGCTTTAGCCCACTGAGTTGATAGAGCGCTCTTACCTGATTTAGCTCACTGAGTTAATTCATCTCTCTTAGTTGATTTAGCTCTCTTAGTTGATTTAGCATACTTAGTTGATTCAGCTCACTTAGTTGATTAAGCTCACTTAATTGATTTAGCTCACTTTGTTGATTTAGATTTCTTAGTCGATTTAGCTCACTTGGTAAATTTAGCTCACTTTGTTGATTGAGGTCACTCAGTTGATTAACTTACCCGATAGTTATTATCAAGGTTGAGATGGTTTAGTTATTATGAAGGTTAAGTTAGCATAGGTTTGTTATTAGTAAGGCTAATATATCTGAGCTATATTTGAGGATGATATAGCATAGTTATTACAAAGTTTGATATTATTATTAAAGCTAACATGCAATAGTTCAAAGTGCGGGTGATGTTGCCGAGTGACGATAGTCTTCGTTTAGCTATGTAAAAAGGGTAGGCGCACACTTTGTGGCATTCAAACATTACGGATAGGATAAATATCCCCCATTTAAATAACAATTAAGTATATTGTTGAACATCGGTACCCTAACCATTCATCATATTTTCCAAGCCATATCTATGCAAATTATCGTACAACAACCATTCCTGAGAAAAGTTTACAGTGAGTTTATAGACAGTGGATACATACTTACAAGTTACATATTCTGCAATGGTTGCTGAGGTTGGTTAGGAAAAAACACAACTAATATGATGTATTCAACAGTGATTCGACAACTGTTAGCTAAGATTAGTCGCAGTCCATTTATAGGTTAGCATAGGTATTACACATCACCACACAGCATGTCTTTGCACAACTTACAGTCATTTGTCGGTGTATTTTGCAAATCTCGTCACATTGATCTGGTTAGCAAACGCATCTGACGTAACGTTATTTGGGTCAACATTTGGGGCCGTAGTTCATGTGGTAGTCCTGGGTAGGTCGCGTTATTGCCCCATTCCTGCTTGAAAGTTGACTAAGACGTCGTTATGCATGTTAACAACGTTCTGGATATATGTCCATTAAGCTGACCTCCGTCAATTCGGTGTGCACCTGCCTAATATAAATTGTCCATGAATGCCGTCGTCGAAGTCATTTCACACATCACTCATTATCCAGGCACTGGACACGACAATAGATTTTCATGGAACTGCTGGCAGAAGCCGTGAATAAAAAAATTGCTGCATATTCAAAGTGGGATACTATCGCTGCACTTAGGTTTCATACCGATGTAACGATAAAGTAATCTGTTATGGCCGAGTCAGATATGCTTTGACCTGAATAAATTGGCATCACCAGAGCGCCAACCTATCCATTGTTCACTGTGGCTATATTACCGAATGATCATAATAAGCATGACCATAGCAGCAATCTCATATGCGATTGTCGACCCTGTTGAGAGCCGACTGTGTCTCTTGAACACAGCTTCTCCCCGCAGGTGAATAATTAATTCTCCTTATTGACCACATGCTGCATCTAAAAACGTTGACGTTGTTTGCAGACAGTCGTGCTGTTTGTGAGCACACTCACAGTTTAGTAAAGTGTAGTTATAGTAGCTATCATAGCAAATATGTGATCAAGCCTATGCATAGGCATTGAAATTATGTTGACTGTACTGATCCTGTAAACATACACACCGGTAGATTAAGGTACAAAGCACTGTGCAAATGCTCCGAGAGAAGTAACTTGGCTATGGGTAAACATCAGAAGAGGTTTTATTTAACATTGGTCTTAGAGCATGCACAGCCAAACAATGTATGCAACGACAAGGATCATAATTGAATACCATGGACCCGAAACTTTATACGCTTCACATTTCATTGCACCTTTGATTGCATATTTGACAAATATGGGATAGTAATTCCATTAGTACTGCATCACACTCAGTACAATAAGCTTTGACAACTAGCATGGCTGAATGTACATACGCCATACGCTTCAACTGCCAGTATACGTTTGCAAATTTCACAATCCTTTATGCACACATCCTGTGAACAAATCCCTTACATATTTAAGTACGTCGGGGTTCCCAACAGTCATAATAAATCAACGAGAACGCATTATTCGTTCTATATAGAAATGATTTTCAGCACAAAACGATAATGATAGTAAGAATGGTCATGTTTATTCATCAACTGGGAAGCTTCGTCGGGTAAAGATCGGTGATCAACGGCTTTGATCTGCGGCAGAGACAACAATAGGTAGGTTTTGTACATGCAAAAGGTCGAGTAGCGAATTAGTAATCTGGCGATGGAAATGAGTCACGGTTGTAGTTGTTATAAATAGTTACTCCCAAATAAGATATAGATATAGAATAATCATCCACCGAGGTTGGACTTATTATGCTTAACAAACATATATCGATTATGATGCATCTTCGAATTTATTTGCTAGGCTTGATAACCCGGCCATGTCACACAGAGTAAAACGTTGATACATTTATTTCTGTGGGTGACTGCTAGGCCATGAGCTACGCTCACACCCCTAACTCACCCCCCCCCCCCCTCTGACTAACAAACCTGAGACTCCAATAAGAAGTTGATTCGAACTTGTCATTTGTCGTCTTGTATAGGGGCAACCTCAAAACGTGACAAATTGCATTTCGTATCGCTATCTGTTGGAGCTTTTTTATATTTTGTTGAATGGAGGGGTCATTAAAATAGTTATGCACTACAAATAAGCTACCTAAATGAGTAGTTTGCATTCGGTGGTTCTGTCAAAGCATATTAAGTCCAGACATATTAATGAAGGTTTTTTGGGAATATATTCCTACACCCGTTGTATAATACGGCTCATCACCAGATGAAGAATAAGAATCACATTTCTATACCGAGGAAATTGAGACTTTATAATGTGATCTTGAAATAGCATATGCCTCCATACCTACCATTTGTCAGTTATGACAAGTTGATTAAGTTACGCCAGTTCAAGCCCAATGGTTGCTACGTTAAATAATGTCACAAAATGTGCTTGATTTGTTGCATACTTGTGTGTGCAATGATTTATTTCCTCTTTGTTAAGTTTAGTTTTATTTAAGCACTTCAAGTTGGAACAGTTTAGCAAATTTTCACCTACAAACTTCCAGTTTGGTTTTGAACACGGCGTCAAATAATTGCAGAGACAGATAGGATTAGTTAAGCTTCACTCCTTCTTGCTTTATGCAAAATTTTAAGGCGGTGGTATTGGTGCTGATGGCGTTAGTGTTTTGATATGCGAAAAATAGACGAGCGCTCTCCCAAATTCAATATCAATGTTGTCGTATCGTGACCTGTGGTGTGGAGAGGAACGCGATAATGAAGATAATGAAGGAAGACTCGAACTCCATGCGTAGGGTTTAAAAACTCTTGAGCTTTATTAGTTGACGTGATATTTGAATTTAAGATAGAACGTTGCCTGAAGATAGGAGAGAGATGTGTCGAGTCCGGAGATCAGGATAGAAAAAAAGAGGTTACCAAATCTATCCGGGTAATGTGTCGACACACCAACATTCGTATAGTTGCCAAAGGACATAGTTATGACTCAATATACAGGACGCATTGAACACAAACTCCCAAATCAGACATCACGTAAAAGTAGTGAACCAAGTGGTACATTCCAGTTGGAATTTGCGTCTGAATGAAAGGTACGTAGTATAGTCACAGTCTTGTCCTATTCGTTAAGGTAAGCTAGCCGAGGGGATGATTGATAAATGTCAACTCAAATCCAGCGTGAACGTCACAAAAAGAGACCTGACAATATCAGTGCAAGTTACCAAGAGCCAAACTGGTTGGGTTTACTGACAAACTGTGTTATACTCTAATTACCATTACAGCACCCTGATGATATTTTTTGGAGGATGCGAAGTGAGAAATGTGGTCTAACAGAATGTACCGGTGATATCATCCCTCTTGACATTACGTTGTCAGGGGTCTATCGCACGCGAATATCTACGAGAGTCTTGATAAAGGTTAGACGTCGCTTTCCAGGCACGTGATGTGTCCGGTGACATCTTAACAGTTCACCACAGAACGCAGCGAAATGTTATGCACACAATGAATCAGATTAAGGTACAGGGAGGTTGGTTTAGCAATGACCGTCAATAAAGTATATGGAACACAAGTAAGCGTACTGTTCTAGTTTATGACTTACAGGTACAATGCAACTACCACCGTGTAGCCAAGCCAAAAACTTCAACCTATGCAGCAACATTTATTGCTTATAATGTGATTCTGCATTGCCAAATCGTCTTGCAGTTATTCTTAAATTCTCTTACATTGAAAATTAAATATACTCTCGGCATTTGTGTTCATTACGCCGCTGTTATTCATTACAAATTTCAAACTCACTGCAACTCATGGAACAACCTCCATTGTGAAGAAGAAAAGTAATAATTAGTTGTGGCCGGTGGCAGTGGTAAACCAATTAGATATCCGAATTGTTACCCGATATTTTTAAAAAGGAATATGCATGTATGTTAAATTTGTCTGTGATGATCATCTTCAAAATTTCTTTCGACAAATCGTGATTGAATTCGGTGGTAAGAAACATGATAACATTTTGTCTTTGCAACTTTCAGCTCTATTTTGTTTATCAGTTCCGGCGGTTTCATTATACATACCCGAGTTGCATGATATATGCGAACGATTGATTGGTCAGGTCAAGACAAATAAGATTCATTGACAGTGAATAGATTGGTGCAGCATCTGGGTAAACGAGTGATTAAGGTGTGTATAAATGTGTCATGGTGTTGTGTGAATGCGAAAACCAAGTCGCAGTCAATCATCTGTTTACAATCCCTTAAATACTTACACATGCGGTTGCTTTGAACTATACCATGGCTTGTGCTTGTCATAAAACTCCGATGGGATATTTGCAACTGCATGAGCTATCACTCCTGAGAAATAGATCAATAATTTACTGATTTGGCATAAAATACATAATAGATAAACAGCATAAAGACAAACTTATACACTTGAATATAATGCCTAATTAGCCTTTAAAAACAACTGCAATAATACATGCAGTTGTCAATCGACTATTGAACGTATCGCTTGTGGAGAGTCAATAGTTATTATGATTGTTTGTATAGCAGATATGCAAGTCAAAGCAGTTTATACCAACAGCGTGTTTGCAATAATTGGCTTAATCCAAGACCCAATAAAGACAGGAATGATGGTCTTGGTATTGGAGGAAATATCACATGCAGGTGGCTGTATTGTAACACGCCATGCCGTGTTTGGCTACTTATTTTAAGCCTGTACTTGTTAATTGCTAACAAAACAAAGGCATTTAATTACATTGGTTAATGCAACAGCACTGGCATGGTCAATATCACATTGCATGTTGGCGTATACTGGAGATGTGCAGTGTCAGTGCTACGGACAGGTTTGTACGCCAAATAACACTTGTCATCGAGTCGGTTGGCCAATTCATAGTCCACATATCAAACATACACCGCAAGCTGAGAAATTCAAAATAATATTTATGCAAATAAAACAGATATTAGACATACATATTGTATATCTAGTCTAGTAGCGGTCATACCGTGCAATCTGTGGTAACTTAGGCCTTTTCTGAAAGAATGGTCGCAAACAGTGAAGGAATAGATTTGTCTCTAATTGGGACAAACAGTATGATCAGCACACGGAGATGATTTTTCTTTGGAAGGAACATGCAGCATAAACATGTCGCCCTTTTGTTTAGTGCTTGACCTTCATCATCCTAACTGACAGAAATTATTAAACTGCACAAGGGCTTTGTATATAATTACATCTTGCACGTTTTGTTTCGTTCGAAGGTGATCAGTTTTATCCTTCCATGCAGTGGCGCTGGCAGTCGTAGCCTTGAGGTTATATGCATCCGGCATTATCAGCATTAAAATAACCCAGACTATCTTAACGACATAGTATCAAATCAAACCACGTATACATTGTTACTGCTACCGTGACTCAATTACAGGACAATAACTTAAAACAACGATCACAAGCTTGGCTTGCTCGGTACACCAGGGACACTCAAGAGCACCGGACATATGCATGGTGATGCAACTGGGTGTATTGGCGGACATAACCATAGACATTCCTGAGTACTGCAAAATCGGTATTGAAATTACGACCGAGTCAAGATGCCCACATTGCTAAGTTGCTCGCATTACTAAGCCGTCACTATAATTGAGCTATCCAAACCTGTCTATTGCGCACATGGGCTGTAATTAGGCACTCAAGCAGATATCTGACTGGCGTTTAAGTGTAAGAGAAGATAAGAGCGGAAGCCCATCAAAGCTGCATGGCGAAGCCAACCAATTGGCTAGTTATTTCCTCATTCAGACAACTTTCGCCGACGCCAGCTATTTGCAAGTCTTATGTACACTGTTATCGACCTCCGCACTTAAAACATGAAACCAGTGATTAATATATTAAATCTGTCCATCATTTTGTTGATGTATTTACTTTATTTAATTTCTTGCCGCCTGTAAAAAGCAACCTAACATATCAGTTGTTATCCATTGAGTTTTGCAAGAAACCAAACTTCCGGGTACTGATATCCTTCCGAGCCAGGAATCAAATGTAGCACGCTCGCATGGAAGAAAGTAGACATGCAATTGTGTATTCATGAGTTGCATCAACAACTAGATACACTACAACCAAAAGTATGCGTACATTCATAAATATTGAGTTGGTATTGTTTCGGTTAGATAATTATTGTCGTCAATTTTACATTAGTTTTATTGCGATATTACGTATTGTTTTGGAAATCATTGACGGCATTGATAACTAACATAGATATCCGTACCGATCAATACATAAGGATACTCTGCATGGCACGTGGTACACCGTCCTTATATCAATCTATTAACCCAGATACAATAAAACCAGATACTCTATAGAATCCTTCATGACCAGAAGTCGGTGTGGCCGTTTAGAGTGAACGTGGAGCACGCGATATCAGACAAGCATTATATAAGCATTTATACAGCGGCCGAGGCATTTCAGTTCACCTCGCCAAATTGCAATTTGCCCACTTCTATTTGTCTTATGCATAGTAGTAGACTTAAAAATCATGCTTGCAATTCCTGTTTCGATTAGAAAACTGTGATGCCTACTTTTCAATTCGACTTTAGAGCATTGATGACTTGTACTTATTTTACTGATATTTGGGAGTACTGTTAAGCTGGATACAGAAGAACGGCAGGCAACGAACAAGAACTATTCATTGGAAGACAATGTTCATAAGCTATGTTACGGAAAGCCAGTAAAAAAATAATGAATGACAGACATTCTCAATTTGACCTACCTTCATAGAATGATTATATATTTTACCATTCCATCCTGTAAGAAACAACCAAGTTGATGTGTTATAATCACTCGATAGACTAATGATGTTAAACATATACATATATATATATATGTCCATTAATATATATATACATATATATATATATATACATATATATATACATATATATATATATTATAAATATATATATATATATGTATATATATATATATATATATATATATATATATATATATATATATATATATATATATATATATATATATATATATCCAAGATTTTATTATAGTTCCCCTTTACTGAAAAAATATATCCGAAATCAGACAGTACAACTTGACATTATTAACATTCGTTTCGCACACCAAGCCCAGAGACACCAGCAAATGTCTTGGCAGTCTCCCAAAATAAGGTAATGAGACACAGGTTTTGGCCACTCCAAAGTTGCATATCCATCCCATCTGAAACAGTGTGGTAAGCGCAGTTGAACACATATGCATTTTTAAGCAAATCTGCACCTGATGTTTACTAGTTCAAAATATAACATGCTCTTTTAACTTTTGGCTTTCGTATTATAACTAATTCCGGTGAAAGTTATCCAGCGGAAATAAAGGACGGACAATGCCCTTTCGTTCTTAACGTTTATCAGATTCGCTGTTAGAATACTTTATTATCATTGTCAGAAGCAAAATCCGCATTCTCCTCGTTGTCAGATTAACAACACCACCCATCATCAAATGTTGAGTGTTAATCGTATATATTTATGTATCACACAATGATCCGACACATTCAGATTTCCTCCTTATTACTAGCCCCACCTGTCTCAAGACTTGTGAGGTTAGTTACTATAGCAATATGACTAGATGCATAAATCAATCCTTATGAAATATGAATTGTTAACCCTTTGTAAAACTAACTAAAAACCAAACTTAAATCAATTTTAAAGCAAGTTTAATTATACTAACTAAGTTAACTAAGTTTAATTAACTGTAACAGCAACAGGTACAATACAATTGCTGTATTGCCCACTGGGTACTTGATGAAATTCAAATTGTCTCAACATACTTCTGTTTGCCAGAGCAACGGAATGGCTATTGACGAATGAGTACGTCATATTCAATAGGAAACGGTGTCTTTAATTGTCTTGTTCGATTGTGGAAGGACTATTAGACATTAGAATACAGACATTAGTATACAGACACAGAAATAAAAAGCATGAATAATGCATCATTCACAAATACCAGATGTCATTGAAAATTTTTTGATAGTTATGTCCGGTGCTCTTGGGTCGCTGTTTTAAAGGTCAACTACAAAGATTTTTTTTATTCCATTTTTCAAAAGTTCTATGTTTTAAAAGGGTATCGTGACCAAAATAAGGTGACTGCGCGCTTTTTTTCTTTAAGAAAAAATGATTTTTAAATGTATATATTTCCCACGTCGAATCTGACAAGATACCGCTCGGTAAAATTCGTGAATTTCCGTACAGTGACGTCATTCAGGTTGTTTGCGAAATATTCATCGCCATCTTTAGCCTTCCCGGTTGGTTGACAGCGTGTGACTAACTCGTCTTTCTTCACGGTCTGGTGCGTTTCTTGGTGTGGATATGCCTTATTGTTGTGCGTTTGGTTGTCGGAAACAATGAGAAGTCAGGCGTGATTTTTTTTTGTTTCTAAAAGACATATGCGCCGCATATGGGTGTCGAAAGTCAAGCGTAAACAATGGAGTCCTGCCCTTATAGTTATACGACAGTGCGATGTTCTGATCATTTCGAGAAAAGTGCTTATGAGACTAACCACCCAGAGCTGCTCAAAAGTCTAGGATTTCGTAAGAAACCTAGGCTCCGAAATGGTATTTGGCAGCTGAGCAGATAGATAAATCAAGTGACAGTGGTGAATCACAGACTGAGGTGTCACATTCAAGTACTGCCGACCTAGGCTAGGCGAAGAAACTTCGCCTGTCAGCGTCCGCGCTGTTTGCTACACCAGGGGCGAGTGCCTTGCCGTCTGCCGACCATGAAGCTTGCTCTCACTAGTCATTAGGGGTGAAGGCAAATGTTTTGGTGAGTGTCACAAGGCAACTGCATTATTATATATGATGAAATGCATTGGCAGGGATAACTTCTGTTGTATGTATCCATGTGTCTTTTCAGAGTCAATTTGTAAACATTTACATCCTTAATGGCTATGATGAATGAAATTGTAGGATACTTATTGTATTGATACCATAGATGGCTGACAAGTCTCTACAGACACAGAGTTCTATCTTTCCTGGCATAAAGAAATATTCAAGAGGTACCCAAGTTGGCCCATCTCACCAAAAGTGTCACCAGGGGCACCCAATATGAGCCCCAGGAGGAATCTGTTGGACTGGTGGACAGCGATGATGAGATGGAAACTGACCCTGACTATGACTTCACTGACAAAGTGATGATGCTGAGATGGAAACTGATGATGACATGGCATTTGAAGAACTGTTAGGTAAATATTGTTTTGTTTGTAGTGTAATCACAGGGTTTTATTTGATGGAAGAAAAATTTAGCTCACAGAATGCTTATGTACAGTGGTGTTGATCTGGAGGTTGGCCCTAGTCAGAATCAAAGATACTGGGGGAGTTTTGCTTGTTTTGAACAAATCGGCGTGAATGGACACCGTAAGATGTGGGATTGCCAACTTTTTACAGGAGCTATGCCCGCAGGGTATTTGTTTATGGCTTCAGGGATTTTTGTTAGTGGCAGTAGTGCTATTAGAACACTGAACATGTTCAGGTATGGGAAAATCCCAAGCCTGTCAAGTACCAATTTCTTTTGGTGTGAACATGCATTAATCTAAAATGAGACACATGTTATTTTGACATTTATTACCAAAACCTGAATAAGTTTCATTTGCACAAACATTGTTACCCAAATTAAAAATTGGCATATAATATAACTTACTTATTATATGACTATCATAAAATATGAATATCATTGATTTGCTTCAGACTATGTACATCAGGTGCTTGATCTAAGGCAAAAATATCCAAGCTACAGACTTGCTGAGGTCCTTGCAGATGACAGGACTGTCCCACCACCTATTGCCTCCCAGTACGAGAAACCTGAAAAGGATCTTCTCATAGGTGCTCACAGGTGTCGATAACCTGTATATTTGCCGCCCGGGTCAGGGAAGGATTTTCTAACAGCTGTTACCACACAGGCTGCCAGCACTTTCCTGTTTCTTTTGCCCAGTCTGTGCCATATCCAGAGTGTAAACTGGCAGTAAGCTAGATACCTGAATAATCTGAAGCAATATGTCAATTAGTTGTCTATGGTTTTAAAATAAGTTGTATAGCTAAAAAAAACAATTGTCATTTGTCAACCATTCCCTCACTTCATAATTTTATTGTAAGCTCTGCCTCTGGAGTTCATGTAACTGGCATTATTTATTCTTGGCTATGTAAAATATATTGTAGTTCATCAATATGAACACTGAATATTTTACACAGTGGAATTAATGTTCCCTTTGTAATAAATATGATTGTTCAACCTCAAACCATCCTTTTGGGTAGCAATAATGGCTAACTTACTCATTGTAGAGACCTCATCTCCAACAGGTCTGTCCATTTGAATAGATTCAAATTTGGACACTTCCAGCACATTTTTATTCATGCAGCTAGCCAGGAATCTGGGATGCTTGGTGATGCATGTCAATTCCTCCGTTAGAGCCATCACTCTCTCCAAACTTCTGTGGCTGTGTCCATTGGGATGCAGTAATGACATCTACACCTAAGTTAGAGAAATAATTAAAGAGTCATTGTAAATTTATATTTGTGGTACAATGAATGAATATAAAAGGAAAATACTTTATAAACTGCATGCAAACATCTGTCCACAATATTCAATGTGCTCAGGGTACAATGATAAAGCTACATTCACTAGCCAAGTACTATTTGTTGTAGTAGTTAGGTCTGTCAACATACCATCCTCTACTTACAGAATGTGTAAATTTATTGGGTAAATGAAACTAACGATTATTTTTTACCAGTTAATATAGTTCAATAAAGCTTGGGAAGTGTATTCTAAAACTTACCATTCAACGAAATCTTTTGTTTATTCTTCATCCGAAGCGGACCCTTGAGTTAGACTTAGAGCTCCCGGTGTCATTTCGTAGTGTCACTTGGATTTTTCAACTCCCGTCCGCATTGGCTCAAATAAATAGTCATGGACATGATTTGCCCCATTGTTATGCTATGGGGACTCGTAAACTTCATCAGAAGACGACATGGCTTGTCAAAACGGTGTAATTTTAAAATCCAAACAATCGTTTTTCGCTTCGCTCGCTCGCAGTCAAATTCTCTTGGAGGCAGCGCAGCAGGAATGACGTCACGCAACGTGCACCTAGCGGCCAACTGAGGCAAAATGGCATCGAGAAGATGGCTTCGTATTTTCTTCCGAATGAAACCTTATCGGTGGATTTTTAGTACTTATGCATGCCGTTGCAATGAATAATGGGTCCCCGTTGCTTTATGAGTTATTAATCTTCAATTTGAAACACATTATAAAGAAATGATGAAAATCGTTGTAGTTGACCTTTAAGTTATTGTCCTGTAGTTGAGTCACTGTTGCAGTAACAATGTATACCTGGTTTGATTTGATACTATGTCGTTGAGATAGACTGGGTTATTTTAATGTTGATAATGCCGGTTGCATATAACCTCAAGGCTACGACTGCCAGCGCCACTGCATGGAAGGATAAAACTGATCACCTTCGAACGAAACAAAACGTGCAAGATGTCATTATATACAAAGCCCTAGTGCAGTTTAATAATTTCTGTCAGTTAGGATGATGAAGGTCAAGCACTAAACATAAGGTCGACATTTTTATGCTGCATGTTCCTTCCAAAGAAAAAATCATCTCCGTGTGCTGATCATACTGTTTGTCCCAATTAGAGACAAATCTATTCCTTCACTGTTTGCGACCATTCTTTCAGAAAAGGCCTAAGTTACCACAGATTGCACGGTATGACCGCTACTAGACTAGATATACAATATGTATGTCTAATATCTGTTTTATTTGCATAAATATTATTTTGAATTTCTCAGCTTGCGGTGTATGTTTGATATGTGGACTATGAATTGGCCAACCGACTCGATGACAAGTGTTATTTGGCGTACAAACCTGCCCGTAGCACTGACACTGCACATCTCCAGTATATGCCAACATGAAACGTGATGTTGACTATGGCCATGCTGTTGCATTCTGTTATTAAATGCCTTTGTTTTGTTAGCAATTAACAAGTATAGGCATAAAATAATTAGCCAAACATGGCATGGCTTGTTTCAATACATCCACCTGCATGTGATATTTCCTCCAAAACCTAGACCATCATTCCAGTCTTTATTGGGTCTTGGATTAAGCCAATTATTGCAAACACGCTGTTGGTATAAACTGCATTGACTTGTATATCTGCCATTCAAGCAATCATAACTATTGACTCTTCACAAGCGATACGTGCAATAGACAACTGCATGTATTATTGCAGTTGTTTTTAAAGGATAATTAGGCCTTATATGCAAGTACACATGTTTGTCTTTATGCTGTTTATCTATTTTGTATTTTATGCCAAATCAGTAATTGTTGATCTATATTTCCAGGAATGATAGTTCTCAGAAGTGATAGCTCAGTCAGTTGCAAATATCCCATCGGAGTTTTATGACAAGCACAGGCCATGGTATAGAACAAAGCAACTGCATGTGTAAGTATTTAAGGGAATGTAAACAGATGATTGACTGCGACTTGGTTTTCGCATTCACACAACACCATGACACATTTATACACACCACAATCACTCGTTTACCCAGATGCTACATCAATCTATTCACTGTCAATACATCTTATTTGTCTCGACCTGACCAATCAATCGTTTGCATATAGCATGCAACTTGTGTGCGTATAATCAAACCGCCGAAAAATAAACAAAATAGAGCTGAGAGTTGCAAAGACAAATGTTATCATGTTTCTTACCACCGAATTCAATCACGATTTGTTGAAAGAAATTTTGAAGATGTTCATCAAATACAAATTTAACATACATGCTAATTTCTTTGTAAAAATGTCGAATAAAACAAAATAGTGTATTAATTCGGATATTATTTACCATTGATTTAATTGGTTTACCACTGCAGCCATTGACTCAAAGGTAGTTGCTCCCATCATCTTTTGCCACCGGCCACAACTAATTATTACTTTTCTTCTTCACGATGGAGGTTGTTCCATGAGTTGCAGCGAGTTTGAACTTTGTAATAAATGACAGCGGCGTTAATGACCACAAATGCCGAGAGTATATAATTTTCAATGTATGAGAATTTAAGAATAACTGCAAGACGATTGAAAAATTGTTCTCTGGTCCGTACTTTATTTGGCAATGCAGAATCACATTATAAGCAATAAATGTTGCTGCATAGGTTGTTTTTGGCTTGGCAACACGATGGTAGTTGCATTGTACCTGTGAGTCATAAACTAGAACAGTACGCTTGCTTGTGTTCCATATACTTTATTAGCGGTCATTGCTAAACCATCCTCCCTGTACCTTAATCTGATTCATTGTGTGCATAACATTTCGCTGCGTTCTGTGGTGAACTATTAAGATGTCACCGGACACATCACGTGCCTGAAAACGACGTCTAACCTTTATCAAGACTCTCGTAGATATTCGCGTGCAATAGACCCCTGTCAACGTAATGTCAAGAGGGATGATATCACCGGTACATTCTGTTAGACCACATGACAATCACTATATCTCACTTGGAATGTACCACTTGCTTACTACTTTTACGTGATCTTTGATTTGGGAGTTTGGAAAATTGTGTTCAATACTCCTGTAAATTGAGTCATAACTAAGCGAATGTTGGTGTGTCGACTGGAGGATACTGCAACCGTAACCACAATACATTACCCGGATAGATTTTGGGGAACCTCTTTTTCAAGTTCTATCCTGATCTCCGGACTCGACACATCTCTCTCCTATATTCAGGCAACGTTCCATCTTAAATTCAAATATCAAGTCAACTAATAAAGCTCAAGTGTTTTTAAACCCTACGCATGGAGTTCGATTCTTCCTTCATTATCTTCATTATTGCGTGCATCTCCACACCACAGGGCACGATACGACAACATTGACATTGAATTTGGGAGAGCGCTCGTCTATTTTTCGCATATCAAAACACTAACGCCATCAGTACAAATACCACCGCCTTAAATTTTGCATTAAGCAAAGGAGTGAAGCTTAACTAGTCCTATCTGTCTCTGCAATTATTTGACGCCGTAATAAAAAACAAACTGGAAGTTAGTGAGTGAAAATTTGCTAAACTGTTCCAACTTGAAGTGCTTAAATAAAACTAAACTTAACAAAGAGGAAATAAATCATTGCACACACAAGTATGCAACAAATCAAGCACATTTTGTGACATTATTTAACGTAGCAACCATTGGGCTCGAACTGGCGTAACTTAATCAACTTGTCATAACTGACAAATGGTAGGTATGGAGGCATATGCTATTTCAAGATCACATTATAAAGTCTCAATTTCCTCGGTATAGAAATGTGATTCTTATTCTTCATCTGGTGATGAGCCGTATTATACAACGGGTGTAGGAATATATTCCCAAAAAACCTTCATTAAATATGTCTGGACTTAAAATGCTTTGACAGAACCACCGAATGCAAACCACTCATTTAGGTAGCTTATTTGTAGTTCATAGCTACTTTAATGACCCCTCCATTCAACAAAATATAAAAAAGCTCCAGCAGATCGCGATACGAAATGCAATTTGTCACGTTTTGAGGTTGCCCCTATACAATGACGACAAATGACAAGTTCTGATTGGAGTCTGAGGTTTGTGTGTCAGAGTGGGGGGGGGGGGGTGAGTTAGGGGTGTGAGCGTAGCTCATGGCCTAGCAGTCACCCACAGAAATAAATGTATCAACGTTTTACTCTGTGTGACATGGCCGGGTTATCAAGCCTAGCAAATAAATTCGATCAGCTTTAAAACATACATCATAATCGATATATGTTTGTTAAGCATAATAAGTCCAACCTCGGTGGATGATTATTCAATATCTATATCTTATTTGGGAGTAACTATTTATAACAACTACAACCGTGACTCATTTCCATCGCCAGATTACTAATTCGCTACTCGACGTTTCCATGTACAAAACCTACCTATTGTTGTCTCTGCCGCAGATCAAAGCCGTTGATCACCGATCTTTACCCGAAGAAGCTTCCCAGTTGATGAATAAACATGACCATTCTTACTATCATTATCGTTTTGTGCTGAAAATCATTTCTATATAGAACGAATAATGCACTCTCGTTGATTTATTATGACTGTTGGGAACCCCGACGTACTTAAAAATGTAAGGGGTTTGTTCACAGGATGTGTGCATACAGGATTGTGAAATTTGCAAACAACGTATACTGGCAGTTGAAGCGTATGGCGTATGTACATTCAGCCATGCTAGATGTCAAAGCTTATTGTACTGAGTGTGATGCAGTACTAATGGAATTACTATCCCATATTTGTCAAATATGCAATCAAAGGTGCCATGAAATGTGAAGCGTATAAAGTTTCGGGTCCATGGTATTCAATCATGATCATTGTCGTTGCACACATTGTTTGGCTGTGCATGCTCTAAGACCAATGTTAAATAAAACCTCTTCTGATGTGTACCCATAGCCAAGTTACTGCTCTCGGAGTATTTGCACAGCGCTTTGTACCTTGATCTACCAGTGTGCAGTCACCATAATTTCAATGCCTATGCATAGGCTTGATCACATATTTGCTATGATAGCTACTATAACCACTCTTTACTAAACTGTGAGTGTGCTCACAAACAGCACGACTGTCTGCAAACAACGTCAACGTATTTAGATGCAGCATATGGTCAATAAGGAGAATTATTTATTCACCTGCGGGGAGAAGTTGTGTTCAAGAGACACACAGTCGGCTCTCAACAGGGTCGACAACCGCATATGAGATTGTTGCAATGGTCATGCTTATTATGATCATATGGTAATATAGCCACAGTGAACAATGGATAGGTTGGCGCTCTGGTGATGCCAATTTATTCAGGTCAAAGCATATCTGACTCGGCCATAACAGATTACTTTATCGTTACATCGGTATGAAACCTAAGTGCAGCGATAGTATCCCACTTTGAATATGCAGCAATTGTTTTATTCACGGCTTCTGCCAGCAGTTCCATGAAAATCTATTGTCGTGTCCAGTGCCTGGATAATGAGTAATGTGTGAAATGACGACGGCATTCATGGACAATTTATGTTAGGCAGGTGCACACCGAATTGACAGAGGTCAGCTAAATGGACATATATCCAGAACGTTGTTACATTCACTTCGTGCATAACGACGTCTTAGTCAACTTTCAAGCAGGAATGGGGCAATAACTCGACCTACCCAGGACTACCACATGAACTACGGCCCCAAATGTTGACCCAAATAACGTTACGTCAGATGCGTTTGCTAACCAGATCAATGCGACGAGATTTGCAAAATACACCGACAAATGACTGTAAGTTGTGCAAAGACATGCTGTGTGGTGATGTGACATACCTATGCTAACCTATAAATGGACTGCGACTAATCTTAACTAATAGTTGTCGAATCACTGTTGAATACATCATATTAGTTGTGTTTTTTCCTAACCAACCTCAGCAACCATTGCAGAATATGTAACTTGTAAGTATGTATCCACTGTCTATAAACTCACTGTAAACTTTTGTCAGGAATGGTTGTTGTACGATAATTTGCATAGATATGGCTTGGAAAATATGATGAATGGTTAGGGTACCGATGTTCAACAATATCTTTAATTGTTTTTTAAATGGTGGATATTTATCCTATCCGTAATGTTTGAATGCCACAAAGTGTGCTCCTACCCTTTTTACACAGCTAAACGAAGACTATCGTCACTCGGCCAAATCACCCGCACTATTAACTATTGCACGTTAGCTTTAATAATAACAACAGTTTATCAAACTTTGTAATAACTCTGCTATATCATCCTCAAATATAGCTCAGATATATTAGCGTTACTAATAACTAACCTATGGTAAATTAACCTTCATAATAACTAAACCATCTAAACCTTGATAATAACTATCGGGTAAGTTAATCAACTGAGTGACCTCAATCAACTAAGTGAGCTAAATTTACCAAGTGAGCTAAATCGACTAAGCAATCTAAATCAACAAAGTGAGCTAAATCAACTAAGTGAGCTAAATCAACTAAGAGAGCTGAATTAACTAAGTGAGCTAAATCAGGTAAGAGCGCTCAATCAACTCAGTGGGCTAAAGCAAATAAAAGAGTTAAATCAAGTAACGGAGCTCAATCAACTAACAAAGCCCAATCAACTACGAGAGCTTAATCAATAAAGTGAGCTAAATCAACTAAGAGGGTTTACCAACTTTGATATGAGTTAAACTTAATCAGCCTGAATTTAAACTACGCTTAATGCAGCCTTGATTCAAATTAATCAGCCTTAGAGACAACTTAGTAACCTCAATAAAATTTAAGCTATCGTAACCATAATGACACGTTACAACACTTGTGAATGTAGCACGAATTATGTGAAGGTCGAGTGCCCTCCCTTATCTCCCTCCTATACACATGTATTACATCACATAGATACAAGGTGGGAACCCCCACGGGACCCGCCTGGACCAATAACATACGATAAGCCGTAGCATCTTCCCGCTCGCTGAACCCCTTTTTCACGTTGCCTCCATCGCGGTAACATCGAAAGTTTTCGAACTTTTTTGTTCGTTTGCTATTTTTCTCGATAATACTTCGAACTATCGTTGAAAAGTTCTTTTCCTCGTGAATCTTCAACTCTCCTATCGTCAGCGACGTTGATCAGAAGCCCGCCTTTCCAGGTATTTACCTTGCAGATTTCTTAAATTTTGAGAGTACGCGATGTCTGACCGCCCGTAGCTATAATTTTATAATCGGTCACTCATTTGTTCGACGACTGTCTAAATGTGTGAAAGCATATGGATCAGTAACTCATTATATCAGACTTGCCCAAGACAAGTCATTTCCCACAGTGTGGGTGGTCTCAAAGTTAGAGAGGAAAAATCACTCATTCCTTTCATCAAAGAATGCCGTTCATCATAACCGTTAAAAGTTGACTACATGCACATTGGTAGTAACGATCTCTGTTTTGTCCACTGTTCCCCAAAAAATGTTAGTTCACGACATAGTGTCCATCGCAAAATACATCGCCTTGTCACTTTCTATGCCAACTGAAATGATCGGCCTTATTAGCTGCCGCTTATCGGCGGATCCAGTATAGACCAACAAGGTTATTCGCTTCCTCCCAATTTTGATTCTTTAATGGTATGGCACACCCTGACCCAAGCCTTTTCAACAAAGACGGGATTCATTTCGACAATTTTGGCAACAAAAAGTATATCAATGGAGTTCGTGGGGCGATCCTCAGAGCACTTGAAACAAGTATTCCCCTTTTTAAGTGTTGTGTCAATTTGTTTCACATTTCTGTCTAGTGTGCCAGTGCCTGTTGTGTGTGTCTTTGTGTGGGTACCCCCACCCCCCAAAAAAACCCCTGTCTCACTCTAACTGCTCACTCTAACTGTTGAGTGTAATTGTTTCACAGGTCTGTTGTGTGTGTCTATTTCTGTGGGTACCCAAAAACCTGTATCACTCTAACTGTTGAGTGTAATTGTTTCACAGGTCTGTTGTGTGTGTTTATTTCTGTGGGTACCTAAAAACCTGTATCACTCTAATTGTTGAGTGCAATTGTTTCACAGGTCTGTTGTGTCTTTTTCTGTGAGTACCCAAAAAACCTCTCTCACTCTAACTGTTGAGTGCAATTGTTTCACAGGTCTGCTGTGTGTGTCATTTGTGTGGGTACCCAAAAACCTGTATCACTCTAACTGTTGAGTGCAATTGTTTCACAGGTCTGTTGTGTCTATTTCTGTGGGTACCCAAAAACCTGTCTCAATCTAACTGTTGAGTGCAATTGTTTCACGGGTCTCTTGTGTGTGTCTATTTCTGTTGGTACCTAAAAAACCTGTATCACTCTAACTGTTGACTGGAATTCTCCACAAGTCTGAGGGTGCGTGTGTGTGTCATTTGTGTTGATACCCAAAAAACCTGTGCCACTCTAACTGTTGAGTGCAATTGTTTCACAGGTCTGTTGTGTGTGTCTATTTCTGTGGGTACCCAAAACCTGTGTCACTAACTGTTGAGTGCAATTTTTTGACAGTTCTGTTGTGTGCGAGTGTGAGTACCCAAACACTGTGCCTCTGCAGTGTTGAGAACTATTGTTTCACATTTTGGTTGTGTGTCCTATCTACTATCGGTACCCCAAAAACTCAAATTGTTGAGTGGAAATGTTTTGTAGTTCAGTCATGTATGTTTATTGCTATGGGTACCCAAGAGCTGTGTCTCTCTAATTGTTGAGTTCTATTTTGGATGTTAATGCAGTAAATATCCAAAATAAAAAAATGCAGCCTTGCGGCTAACACTCACCTACCTGGAGGTGTTGATGTTCCCATTTGTTATGTTCCCATAATTTGAGGGGAATCAGTTAGGATTTATTGTATAAAATTGTCTCCCCTTTTGCTGGCCCCATTTCTTCATTTTCCGCAGAATGCCACCTGCTGCTACAGCGCAACAAACAGTGTTGGATACTACGGACGACTTGGCCTTCTTTCCAGCGGTACAGCATCAGCTCATACACCCTTCCAGATAAACAGTTAAATGAATGTGGATGGCCGCTACTACCTGTTCCTCAACAAATGGCCTTTCCTCAGCCAAACACGCCTGTGCTGCGCCGTACAGCAGTACGAGTGCCAGCCACTACTACATCACAAGACTTGTTAGCTAGTGAAGCCCAAGTCCAGTTGGTAAACCAAGCATGGTCAAATATTGTGCACATTGGTGAGTCCCAAGTTACTGAGGTCCAAGGTCCCACTGCTCCCAACATTCATCACCTTTAGGGGCACGCGTGCCTAAAAATTAAAACATTGGCAGGACAACTTGGTCAATCTGCATGATTTGCTAAATCTAACTGAAAATACATATCAGCTACCATCACCCAAAGCAAGTCCACCACCGCTGTCTATCCTTGACATTTTTCATTCTAACACCTATTGCTTGCCAATAAAGGCCTACGTAGCACCTGTCATATTAAAACATATTGGAACAATGCAAAAACTCGGCCTACAAGTTTGGGGTCGCTATGACCAAAAATTTATCGGAAACCGTTGCAGTACGACCCTAATGTACAATGCGTTCAAGTTGATTTGGAACTTTTCACCACTGTTCAATCTAACCGTAATGTCCCTATCTTTCACCAGCAAAGCAATTCATTAAACTCTTGGTTGTAGTCCGGTGGCTATCTTCATATCATGAAAACCTCAACAACACACTTAGTTGTAGCCTGGTGGCTAGCTTTGTGTCATCAAGACCTTCCCAACAACACACTTAGTTGTAGCCTGGTGGCTAGATTTGTGTCATCGCAACCTTCTCGGTAACACACTTGGTTGTAGCCTAGTGGCTAGATTTGTGTCATCACAACCTTCTCGGTAACACACTTGGTTGTAGCCTGATGGCTAGATTTGTGTCATCACAACCTTCTCGGTAACACACTTGGTTGTAGCCTGGTGGCTAGCTTTGTGTCATCGCAACCTTCCCGGTAACACACTAGGTTGTAACCTGGTGGCTAGCTTTGTGTCATCGCAACCTTCTCGGTAACACACTTAGTTATAGCCTGGTGGCTAGCTATGTGTCATAATAGTCTTCTCTCTTAGTTATAGCCTGGTGGCTAGCTATGTGTCATAATAGCTCCTCAACCACACACTTAGTTGTTGCCTGGTGGTTAGCTATGTGTCATCAAGACCTTCTCAGCGACACACTCAGTTGTTGCCTGATGGCTAACATTGTGTCATCGCAACCTTCTCGGTAACACACTTGGTTGTAGCCTGATGGCTAGATTTGTGTCATCACAACCTTCTCGGTAACACACTTGGTTGTAGCCTGGTGGCTAGCTTTGTGTCATCGCAACCTTCCCGGTAACACACTAGGTTGTAGCCTGGTGGCTAGCTTTGTGTCATCGCAACCTTCTCGGTAACACACTTAGTTGTAGCCTGGTGGCTAGCTATGTGTCATAATAGCTCCTCAACAACACACTTAGTTGTTGCCTGGTGGCTAGCTTTGTGTCATCAAAACCTTCTCTACAACACACTTAGTTGTAGCCTGGTGGCTAGCTATGTGTCATCAAGACCTTCTCAGCGACACACTCAGTTGTTGCCTGATGGCTATCTATGTGTCATCGCAACCTTCTCAACAACACACTTAGTTGTAGCCTGGTGGCTAACTTTGTGTCATCGCAACCTTCTCGGTAACACACTTGGTTGTAGCCTGGTGGTTAGATTTGTGTCGTCACAACCTTCTCGGTAACACACTTGGTTGTAGCCTGGTGGCTAGCTTTGTGTCATCGCAATCTTCTCGGTAACACACTTAGTTGTAGCCTGGTGGCTAGCTATGTGTCATGAATAGCCCCTCAACTAAACACTTAGTTGTAGCCTGATGACAGCATTTTGGACCTATGTCTGGGCTCTGTCGGGGACACAGGCACAGACTTAAAGCCGCACTCTGAGTACCGGCACTGAATTCGACGCCGTGAAGCAGTCCTTGACCAACGTTGAAGATGCGATTGGAATCGCTGCTGACCTCCAAGCTGCAGTAAGGCGATACCAAGATGTACTTAAGTTTGCAGGGTGCAAGGTGGACTTTGTCTTTGGCATTGGGCTCTACATGGCGCCAAGCAATCTGCTTCTCTGCAAAACAACCTGATAACCATTGCGAATGAGCTACAGCAGATCAGCATAAACACCTGTGTCAATGTGGCTGTGGCTTTTCATGAAGGAAGCTTTGACAAGCCACAGGGCAGAGCAGAAAACGACGGCCCCTCACCTTAAATCGCTCGTGTTATGAAACTACCATGGGAATGGGGCACGATGATGGAAAAAATCGCTCTTATTGTGGGCGGAATCACGATAGGCTTAGCTGTGCTTTGACTTGCTACGTAGTAGGTCAAGGAGCATGTTCTGTCATCCATTCAGTCACCATTGCACTGACTTGTGCAGCCATGAAACTATAGAGCCGATGATCCCTGGCAGGGCAGCTAATGAGTTCCCAATTTACCAATGAGTTCCTCCATACAAGGCTTGTAAGTTGTCAGAACAACTACCAGGGTGGAGATTGCAATTCCAATCGCAGTGAGCGTGGAGTGATTGTAACCCCTTGCACTCAGAAGAAGGTATGTAAAAGCTCAGCTAGTCTGTTGATAGTTTACATGCTGGGTTGATTTGCGTCCGCAGCCGTTCCTGGTTTACAGAGGCAGCCTCAACATGGACACGCCACAGGTCCTGCAGCTCTGCAAGCTCATTCTCTTGGAATCTCCATGCCCAACTCTCCCAACTTTCTTCTCTTTCCAAACTTGCCATTTTCTCCCACTGTATCTCAGTTAACTGAGCAAGGTTGTTGACCAGCTCTCCCCTCTGAGTCTGCAAAGCCTTGTCAAACCCTATACGCTCTCGAAGTGTCAACCTTTCTGTCTGTGTACCCGTGTCTTCTATGGCGTTATAAACGACCTCTATAAAGCTTGTTTCATCTACGCCACCTTGCTCTGACACGGCTTCGGGGCTACTCATTGGTAGTTCTAACTTCTCCACGGCTTCAGTCGCTGCTTGGTCAACGCCTTGGAAGGCAGTTATTGCCTTTATGGAAAGTTCAGGAATCACTCGGGCAACCTGTACACTGTACTTCTTAACAGCAATAGGCAAAATAAATTTGCTAGGATTGTCCTTCCATGCCAGGAGCTACTACCCATGACCCCACTTAACCCAACGATCACTTTCTTTAGACGATCTCAACACCAGAGTGGCATGCAACCCACGCTTGGACACTGTCTTCTCCCACCTCGTGACTAAGACAATTGTTTCTTCCTGGGATCCCTACTGATCCTCTGTCGACCCAGCAGGCATTTCAGTAATAGCCCATGGCAGACTAGTCGTACTAGAGGTATCCAACGTGTCATCACCTCATCCCCCCCCCCTATAGCCAGCTCCTCTGCGACGTCATTGTCATTCGTTGGGTTCTCAAATTCCATGTTACTGTATTAAAGATATACTTATTATAGTTAAACTGTCACATGAGTACTAACGGTCGCAAGCTAAATTCATATCGCATACCCTCGGGGTAAAGGACGTGTGACAGTCAGTGGTTATTACTAAAAACCGAAGCACTATTGACCAAAACCAACAACTGCTGGTCCGCTTCCCCAACTTGGTGCAGACGCGTCATTATCCCGGGACAGCACGGCTAGCCTTTACAATCACGACCGACGCCAACCGCAGTTAAGAAAATGACAATCAAGATTTCTGGCAACGAGGTCGTGTCCATCGATGACAGTGATGTGTATCACTGTTACGGCGACTTATGGAAAAATGCACCGGAGAGAGCTAACGCCCAGTACCAAGGGATTGACACATCAGATGACGGAAATGTGACCAAGATACAGACTGGGACAGAAGACAAGGATGAAACTGAGGTTGAAGATAAGGCCATGGCTGTCGAATTTATATACCACTAGACTTTGAACTCCCCGAGAGCCACAGACTGAAATATGAGCTCACAATCAACGACTACAATCGTGAGATCCACGCAACGGGTGACGCCAACGCCAGCTACGCAATCGATGGCATCTCCGTGGAGTAAGACGTGGTCACCCAACCAGACCTGGTCCACATGATCCGCACCCAATATACAGGTTGGCTTGCGATTCTGTATGAACGTGTGCTCTGCCAGAGCGAACTCAAAAAATACTCATAAGAGAAATCGACTTGCTGCTGTTATGGCAGGGTTACAGACCATGTTGAATTAATGTCTGACGAAGATATAACCAAGCTGTATGTGAAAACAATGCTCGGCTAGGTGCGCACTCTAGGTTAGGCAGTTCTACAGCGGACTTAGGCGTTGCTTGTATGTTTCTCCAGATCCAACTTGAACACCAGCCAAGTTAATTACAAACCTCTAGGCGGACCCGCTTGTTGGGCACGTTCTAAGCACTGGTACGTGGGAGCTATATCACTTCTATGACAAGTACATAGCTCCGTTAACCCTGGCCTTAAAAACAGCCACGCCCTGTCAATTTGGACAAGCAAGTTCAGTAAGCAAATATGTCATCGGGACAACGAACCCAGCAGTGACAACGAATTGACAGATGTCTGCAGAGAAGGTGACTAGTAAACCAACACAAAAACAGGAAAAGGGTTGCGGCAGGGTGGAAGAGCGCCGCAGCTCAAAAATCCAATCAGAATAAGCTTCTGGGTGAGCTCTGTGAAGCCAAGGCTACCATAGAGATGAAGCCACAGTGGAAAGGCCTTTTCCGCCTCATCCTACTGAAGTTGTAGAAACACCTTCTTTGCTTCATCCCACTGATACATTTGCACCCTGGCGGCGTCGGGTTGTTTGGATTAGCATAGTTGTACAGGTTTTATTGGAAAACACACAACGGCTTTAGCCTGTACACTCTGAACCCTGCCACTGCTATTTAAAATAGTCAACCGAGCCAGGTCGATAAAGTACAATTAAAGGATTCGTTTCACATGGAATGAGTTAATTGTGACAGCACCAAGTTCAGTTGCTTCTGGCATATCTATAGGATGGGCAAGTTGGCTCTTGGTGGGGCAATTCCAAAGCTTGACGTCACGTAACGCGACCTTGGTATGGCTGGATCTGACGTAGCCCTAGCCATGGTCACAAGGGATATGCTGATTAAACAAGGGATTATACTGAAGTAAACACAACGGCATCATTTGAAAAGCTTGTTGGAGGTGCCCTTGTCAACGCCTTTGCGTTCTCTGTGAGCAACTTTATATTATCCATGTTACGCACGTAAACCCCATGATACAGCGATTGAGCAGCTTCAGTCAGGCGGCACTGGAGGCATGGGCCAAGAAGTGAATTGAGCGGCTAGACTTCAACAATGAGCAGCTACGCCCCAAGGGACAGACCAAGTTCACTTTCCAAGATGTAAACGACGCCATGCGTGAGTACACTTTGGTCACAGGCAAATCCGTCCACCTACTGGAGCCTGAGCCCCTTCTTTTAGGGACGTGAGGTGACGTTGATTACCCTGGGCAAGATTGCTAGCTGACTGGTGGCCTGCAGGCTGGCTAGGTAATTTGCATACAAACTCTGTATGAGGTCAGCGGTTGGGCCCGTTGATTTTTTACATATCATTTGGAGACTCGTGCATGCACAACTCATCGCATGCAAACTATTTGCCCCGATGGGTAATGGAAGGGCATTACAGCTTTAACGAAGCTTGCAGCAGCCACGAGGGTTTCTTAGGAAGTTTGCTGGAGATGGCTTGCAAAGCAAGCAATATGGCAAATATACCTGCCAATCTTGAAACATTTTCAAATGCCAAAATTTGATGTGTCTAGGCCTTGTGAGGTTCACCAAGCTGATCTCTTGTTCCTTCCTCGTGACAGCGTGAAAAGCAGTGGACGTGGCCTCATGCTACGAAGCGGCAGAGCCATTGACTACAAAAGAGGCCAAAGACGTTGCAGGCGCACGTAAATATATGTACAAGCGAGGACCTCTGCATTAGTATCAGCTACTTCAGGTCGACCTCGGGCGGGAGTTCATGGACGCAGTGAACCGGCTGCTGGTCAAATATGGGGTCTCTGTCAGGCTATTTGTGAACTCTTTAACCGCAATCTTGCTCAGCGTCTCTTTGGGCACCAGTATGCCGTGGAGTTAAAACTTCCATCCAGGGAATGATCAACCGAGAGGATTTCTCAGCTGCAAGCTTATGTCTCTGCAAAAAACAATGAGGTAACCCGCTTGACTGGACAAAAACCTAAAGATGCTATTAATATTGCACAAAAGACCTCTTTCGTAAGGCGCTTGGTAGGACTCAAAGGTGCTGGCGCTCGCTATCTCTACCAGCCTGGTGAGCTAGATCAGGACTGTGTGGTCACTCAATGTCTACCGACTTGGATGCTCTGTAAATAAGTCTGATGAGCGTGTGCTCTACTGTTTGTTGGACGGACCACTCCGTGGCTTTGTAAAGGAGGAGCGGCTTGTGGTGTCGCCAGATGCGGTATATCCTCGTGATCATAGGCTAGAGTTTTTATCCCAGTCACAGCGAAGGCTACAGGGTTGTTTTCCATAACTAGCTTTTCAAGCAATGCCAAGAAGAACTGAGCATGCTTTTCCATGTTATTGGCGATGCAGTTGATTTGGTTCTCCACCTTGCTGATGGCCTGCATATATGACATTGAGTTGCTGTCTGGTGAGTCGTTCATCCTGCGGTGTCAACACCATGGTAGCAGGCTTGGATAAGCGTTTTTCAATCTTGCACTCTTCCTACTGCATGGTTCGCCTCATGCTGTTCCATCCTATTGGGTGTCGCTCGTAGTTGAATCTAGGCAATATACATAATATACGGGACCGGAAGCTGCTTGCGCCAGTTCTGAGAGGATATTTTGTTATACCCTCCTCTGGCATCTTAACCCGAACTGATGTTTACCCTATTCCAAGACATTCGGACTTGTGAGCTTAAAGCAAGTCTTCTCTGGAGTAGCCGTGTCGGCATCAATAATTTTCCAGCCGGTTGTCCAGCTGCTAACTATTGTGATGTACTATAATCCCTTTATCCCATCCAACAATATTTAAGGCTAGTTTGTACTTCTCGATTTGTTTAATCTGAGATATTGGAGTTGGTCCCTCAATATCATTTATTCCTGTATAGTTTAAAAAAAAAATTCAGGTTGCATTGATATTTAAAGTAGCCAGAATAAACCACCGACAAAAAATTGTCATCGCGATTTGTTATATTTGTTATAGCTTTTTTCTTTGGTGGTTAAACTAATGTATGAGCCACCTTTGAATGGCTGGTACCGGGCTATGTCTAGCCTAAGAGCTTTGACAGACGCTCTCTGTGTCCACTTTACCAAACGTTCTTGTATATCAGCACTGCCCCTGTTCAGAGCCTCATCAATCTCGTCGGAAGTAAGCAGTGCTTCTTGCTTGCTTCTTGCTTGCTTCTTAGTACTGGTTCGACATACTCAGTGACACCTTCGCTTGTATCCTTCCTTTGCTTCACCCTGAGTGCTATCTAAAATTTGATGCCGTCAAGTTCCTTGATCTCAGATGATAGTTTACCATACATCGGTCTACTGATGCCTTTCAAGAACATCAGCAGATCTGCCCCTCGAGGGGGATTTTTGGATACATTCATAGACCATCCCTGAAGGTAATGTTTGATATTATATTTTGTCATTTTGACTTACCTTAGCAATGAAGGCGCTGCCTTGAACGCTGATACCGCCACCTGAACGGCTTGTATAGTATGTTGAGTCTTAGCAAGCAGGGCCTAAAGATCATATACTTTCGCCCATGACCGTGAGTATGGTGGTTTTGTCCCGGTTTTTGCTAGAATAGCTGTTGGACTTCTTGTGCCTGTTGCATGTGCGATTTGACTGGCTGCTGGACGATACTTAACCCCTCTTCCACAGCGTATATATTGGGATGTTGTGGTTTCACACCGGTTCGTTTGAGTGTTTGTGCGTGGGCGATATGAAAAAAGATGTTTGTTACTCAGATGCCACAAGATTTACAGATATAGATCTTTTAGCCTTGCCGCAGCTTGTAGGAGTGTAATATGCAATAGTCAGTTGTAGATATAGCAAAATTGGTGCATAGTGTAGTCTTTCCGAATAGGGTCCATGCGCCTTTCCTCTTTGTTGTCATTTTAATAATTCAGCATAATCCACTAATAGTGCCACCAATATTAGAGGATAATTGCACAAAGAGAGTGAGTGCATTATTCTGTAGCTGCAAAAGTCGCGCCGAGTGACAAAGTGTCTTATAGTACTCCCAGACGTGCACCGTGTGTCACACATTGATATCTAACATCTATAACTGTTTTGCTACACGGATGCAGAGTCCATTACCTTTGGTTCTGTGGGTTTTTTTGCCACTGCGGGTTTCTTTGCCTTTGCAGGTTGGTTTGCCTTTGCAGGTTTGTTTGCCACTGCTGATTTCTTTGCCTTTGAAGGTGGATTTATACATGTGTGGAATTCCGAGACGCCTATGGAAGCTAAAAAGTTCAATAGTAGTTTCCAGGAGCAAGGTGTCCCAGAACCTCCATTCACTTTACTACTCCTGCTGTGACCCCCATCCTGGTCCTTGCAGTCCCTTGCCACAAATCCACCCTACTACATATCACACTAATCCTCCCACACATCTCTTATCTCCGCTGTGGTAACCCACATGAATCCCCGCCATTACTCGAACGTCTCTGTGACCCCTCTGTAATGCGTGACGTACTAACCCATCCTACCCTCTGCGATTACCGACACCCACTCACCCACTCTACTCCCTGCCATTACTCCACCTTAGCCCTAGTTTTGTTATGCATGGTAATCATAACGTGCATGCACTGAACTGTACACTATGGAGCGCTGTCGATAGCTTGTATGCGATGCATTATGGTGATAAGGTGCAGACTACAAAATATGCATTTGGTGACGCTGACCTCATTTTGTCCCCACTTCACCTAAAATTACAAACTTTCCAAATTAAAATTATCACAACTGACCTTCCTTGGACATTTATTGAGCTTTCAATATTGATGCGCATTAAAAACTGACGGACATTCAGTATTATTGGAATAAGATGTTTGGTTTATATCAAGATTGGCTAATTTCTATTGCTTGACAATTAAAATATTTGCTTTCTAGAGTTGATTGAAGTTCTTTATTGGATAAGGAATTTTGATAACCAATTGCTGGATGAAATAATCGCATCTTGCTGTACTGGTATTATTGTCATTCTAATGTATTTGCAGTAAAATCTGTTTCACATTTTGCATGTAATTTGTTGTAAGTATTCCTTGACCCCATTTGATGGTTCAATTGTATTGCATTCCCAATACGGTAGGTGCGGCGGACATTCAAAGCATCAAAATAATTTTCCGGTCAACGCTGTCACGCGATGTCACATCATTGAACGAGGGCTTTTGTGCATCTCTATTCATGCTCTACTCATCTACTCGTACTCTACAATTTGTTAAAATGTGGACCAACGATGCTGATTTATACGACTGAATAATTGACAGTGAGCCTTGTTGGAATCACCTTACTTATGGTTACATATTCTGTGAAGCCCACTAAACTTTAACCAGAGCTCTCCAATCCTCATTTAAGCGCCTTATCAGATAACCTTCTTGGTACGGAAACTCGGCAGCGGTTGCCTGTAAAATTCGATGTTCTAGATAGCGGGACACAGCAGATAGTTTCCCGGGATGTAGATCACCCATCATGCGACACGGATTCTTGGATCCCTAAGGGTAAGTGATGCAGATTGAGAAGATGTTTTTGTAATCCACCAGTCCTGTCACTGTCACATTTAATTTAGCCGCTGTGTGTAAAAATATAACCGAATATGGAATCTGGCCTTAATCAATTTAATTGAACATGCACGGTCACCGTGCAAAGAACAAATACATCTACTAACAGTTGTACGGGTCAGTCCAAATATCAATTATGTCCAAGGATGGGTCCTATATAGCATGTAGTAATTTGATCGCGGTTGATAGTCTAGAAGTGTTACCCGTCGTCACTCATTCATTCTGGGTGAACGGATGTATTCTTATGGTTGGCGGTCACTCTGTACTAAGGGACGGCCTTCTACCGCCGTACTGAGGTCAAATAAGTCGTTATTAGGTCTTCCAAAGCACGCAAATAAACAGTAGGTTTCCACTTATCCGGTTTACAGAATATTGTCGTTCCTTGCGATTATATGGACGGCAAGCATATTAGCAGACGTAGCCTGTAAAGTGGTGTACTGGGATTCTATACAGATTTTGCGCAGCTGGCCGTCCACCCTCGCTTTATCGTCTATAAGTGTTTACTGTCGTTTATATTAGGATCAATTGGAAAGGCGGGCTTTGAAACAATATAAGTGAAGGGGTAACCACGCCCCAGTGAAGGGGTAACCACGCCCTCAAATGTCTCACTGGTGTCGATTGTGGTGGCAACTTAAAGGATGTTGCAGCAGCTAAACATCGTTAGTTGCCTAAATAAGACTAGAAAGTGAGTCTTGAAATGAATTGTATGAACAACACTTGTATGATATGAATGCAATAGGAGCAGATCTGTCACAATTGATGTGCTTATGATAGAGTTTTGCATGGTTCAAAAGCACTGAATACTTCTAAAGAAGAGCTCAAGTTAAATAATTGTTCAGTCAATATTAGCAATTTTGGGAGAACTGTATTCAGCCAGGAGGCAGCATCTTTGAAGTAATCCAAGCATTGGCGCAATGCACACTAATTTTCAGCTACCAACATAATTCATTTTCTATTATATAGGGTTGCCAGCATGTTTAATAACCATATAATATGAGGCACAAAACGATATTGAAAAAGTCAATTAAGCCATCCATGGGATGAATGCAGCAAGAAATAAGGACATATTGCGATATATTAAAACAGGATGACGCAGAAAGTAGGCGCCCCTAGCGTTAGTTTTGACGTAAAGGGCTTCGCATGCATGTGGGGATTAC
>CM067345.1:27130018-27152518 GCA_034190875.2 Urechis unicinctus | reverse complement strand
TTCAGGGTCACCAAATTAAAACAAAGACTGCTAGTATAGTAAGTGTTCAGCACTTATGCGTATGTAAACAGCTGCACCATACAAAAACAACATAAGAAATAGCAGTAGCTTCATTTAGCACATGCACGTTTTGCCCACGCGCTTGGATTGTTTATTTAATTTGATCGAGTATAATATACCATTTCAATTCAAATTTGACGCCTTCTGGCTATTAATTCTTCATCAACAGACAGTAGTCAAATGCAAATGTTTCATCAAATAACAAACGAGTAATATGGAATTATTCTTCAGACATGCATTTGAGCAACTTAATGGTGCTGGGGAAATATATTCGACAACAGTCGTGATTATATTTATTCATCAGGGCGACAGCTGCAATAAACCGTTATTTATTTGTTAATGATATTTGTAAGAGAAAATTAGAACACTGGGTCCGGTGGAATAACAAGTTATATTGCTTTGCGTCCATTATTTGTGACTACCTTGAAATGGGTTGAATACTTTGTTCCTGTAGACTGTAATCTTGTTTTCCTGCATTTTAATACTAGTCATTGAATGTCCAATGATCTCGGCTGTTAAGTTGTCCTTGCTCTCAGTGATTCCACACGCGTTAATGTGGAAAGCAAGGCTAAACATGATGAGGACGCATGGCTATTTGCATCATCTGACAATGAAGCACCAGCTGCAAGAGCATTTAAGTGATGTCACCTTGTACCCATATGCATTTTACAATACCAAGACCCCTTTCACTGGGCTTCATAAAAGCACTTTGATGCAATTGACAGGGATAAAAAATTAACTCTCGGGTCACAGCTGGCAGACAAAGCGGGCCAAATACGTATGTCTACAGAAAGGAGTAAATAACAATCTTGAACAATTTATTTGTGAAGTGCTATGGTAATACCAGTCATGCTGTATAATGTAAACAGGTTTTAAGACGTAGCTTATGACTTTTCACACTTTCTTTCGTATTAAAAACACATTCATATATTGCTAGAGTGACCAGAAGGACACAGTGCGTCTCGATCGGTAACTTACATTAAATGTTGTGAAAGAAAACTCCAAGTGTTATTTGAACCAACTAGGCTGGTGTTAAACTTTAGGAGTAACTGAAATTTCCACATCTTCCTATGCCAGGCTTCACCTTACCTGGTCTAAAATGAACTCAGTTAAAACATTATACAATTGTTGTGAAGCCTGCAAGTGAAAGATTGGCCAAGGATCTTACCATATATATATGCACGTATATATATATGGTATATATTTGCATATATATATATATGTAATATATAAAATATATATATATATATATATATATATATAATTGATATATATATTTATATATATATATATACATATGTTATAAACATATATACATATACATTTCTGGATATTTGCATATATACACAATTTATATATATATATATATATAAATATATATATTTTAGTATATATACATATGTTTATATATGTATATATATATATATATATCCACATTTATATATATATATGCATAAATATATATATCCAATATATGTATATATATATATATATATATTTATATATATATATATATTTATAAACATATGTATATATATACATGTATCTATAAAAGAAAATATATTTATATTTGTATATGTATATATATACATAAATACATATATATATATATATAAATATATTCACGTATATATAAGCATAAATATATATATTCCCACCTGTATATTTGCATATATAAATATATAAATGTCATATATAAATGTATATATATGCATATAAATTTAAATATAATTATTAACCTTACCATTACACAACATTCCCTGGTACATTAAGATGTATTGGCACCCTTTTTGCTTATGGATTTGTAAAGACGCAATATGATATACGCACTTACTACATTGGCAACGCCTTAGTATCATGTTCAATGAATTTCAAGATCATCATTCACTCCTTCATACTTAACATTTGATCTAATAATAACAATTCAATCTTATTTGGCAAATCATAGGGAAAAATGCCTTATTATGGTATATCGGTGCACGTATTTTCGAAAACATATGAAGTGTCAATGTAAGTAATGTTTTCAGAATGTTTATTCGCCACGTCAATATTTGCCATTTTGTATCCAGTTTATCTTGTAGCAGATCAGCAGCACGTCGTATATGTTGATTCCACGGTTTTGTGTTAAATATTTCACGATTGGTCCATATCGACCACATTGCCAATGCAATAGATATGCAGATATGTTGGACAGTAAAATGGCCTTTTCATCTGTTTGGATTCGTGTTGAAATCTTGGTGGCCTCCATGATTTGATACCTAATACTATTGCAAATTATTGTGCTAATGACAATGTTGCTACTTTATGGTGAATGCCATTTCATTCGACCCTAACGTAGGTTCCACGTTAATTCTTGCGATTCTTCAAATTTCATAAACACGTATATATAAAGGAACCTTTCATAACATATTTTATTCAGTGATTCATCTTAATCGTTTGGCTATATGCATATGACCCGCATATATTGAAATAAGGAGTAAGACTGTACTAGTACAAGCGCTGCTGAGAATTCCTTCTGCAGCCGAGTAGCACACCGATTCTGATGATATTAACATATAAAGGATCACAACCAATGAAAACATCGATAAAAATTTCTAAAGGGCTAGGTGTGGTTTGCAACAAACAAACACTTATGCAACACAATCGCTCGTATATCAAGTCCATGTAGATGGTGGATCTTTTGTCCTAGGAAACCATTAAAGGTTGCATTGATTGGCATCGAGCATGTAGGATAGTTTGCTACATCCCTTTAGCTAAATTGTGTTGGTAGACAGCGTATTCTCCATTCCATTCATTGTTACGGGTCATCGACATGGAGCCAACAATGGACTGCGGGTTGTCAACAATAAGCTGGTATTTGCTCAAAAGTCATTTACATAACATGCTGCCTGGTGAACAATTTCTGGTCTGATCTCGTCTGCTTTCAGTCAGTCAACGCTGACAATGTGACTGGCCCCCACAATGTCACCTGACAACAATCGTTTAGAACAAAGGTGCTTAAACACTCACTTTATTATAGTTGCACTTACTGCAGCAACCATTTGATTGAGCTGATCAGTATATCCAATGTGCAATGGAGGTGTCAAATAATCAATACCATCAGTACACTGCGGGTTTTCGGCAAATAACTTTGTATTTTCTCAAAAGTCAGTTACAAACATATGCCTGATGACTATTCTGGTCTGACTACGTCTGCTTACAGTCGTCCGTCAACGCTGACAATGAACCAGGCTCCAACAGTGTTACCTCGTGTTCTCAATAATCAAATATGGAAATCCAAGGCTATTATTGGGGATTAGCTCTTAGTCAATTATCACCAGTGCATGAACAACATGAGATGCGACACGATGTCAGTGATTGTAAAAGCATACAATGCAGGTGAAAGTATAAGCAACGCACAACAACGCTCTCTTAACTTAATTGCAATTTGGCATGAGTGTGCTGTGGCATTTATGCGTAAGTGATACATTACTGCGGGAGAGTTCCTCGTTGCTTTTTAAATATAGAGGCGAGACCATTCAATATTAAATGAATGACAATCCTCATCGGCCAGTATTACACGTGTGTCCACGTCTTGAGTTGTTGTCGAACTCATATAATAAACATGACAAAATACTCCCGGTCACCACACACAATCATGTCGTGAGTCGGCTCTTAGTACTCGACTGATATTTGGCTAAGCAATCACGCCAGACAGGACGCATATGGAACAACGCTGATAGTAATATGGGGTTGAACTGCATTGTTTGGTGGATAATATTTTAAAATATAATCGTTAAGTGACACAAATACCTCACTTTGGGTGTTCTATTTACGAAAATGAACCCTTATAGAATAATGCTGCTTCCGCTATGTGAATAATTTTCACCTGCTAATATATGACCTCTATACTTTCTAACATACTGCTCCCATGGATAGCACCTACACATGCTGCGTTCATATTTGTCTCTCTGTCTTAAAGGAAATTCTTTTCTGTGATATTGTGCAATAAACGTGTTAAAATAATCGTTAATGATTTCATTGCAGACGCAACTAGTTGGGTCATAGCTGTCATTGGATGATAAACAGCATCACATCGAAATCATAACAAATGTCTTAGTTTCAATTCATCAATGGAGAGCAGCAATCGTACAAAGCCAAACAATTACTAAATGTGACTTTGTTATCGCAACGCCTTGACAGGTATAATGGTTAAAATACACCCAATCACCTGTCTTTAAGCCAAGAGGCAAGACCATTCAACTTAAATGAATGACATACCACAAAAAATCATTGCTCCATATGCATTGCAGTCGTTTATATTAAATCCATCGTCTTTATAAAACGTCAAAATAACGAACATACTATAGCCGCAAATGGCACGACCATGCTGCTGAACCTCAAAACATTCACTTTATATTATGAGTCAGAAGTAATTTTTATGCGTTTATCGTATAAACTATGTTATTATTAAAATATATATTGTGGAATGACCAGTAGAATATCAGTGCAAACATTACATCACCATTGATCTTGTTAGCTATAGCTGGTCAAATGATGATTTGATTGCCATCGTTAGCATTGAGTAGATACTTTCGACTGGTGTGATTCATGATAGACATATACTTTATTATGGCTAATGTACATTGTGATTCAAAACGTATGCACCATGTTACATTCATTGACAAAGAATAAACAAGTCTGCTGGATGACAATTGGATTTCTAACAGATTCATCATCGTACCGAAGATGTGTTATCTTTTTGGTTGGATAAACAGTATTTGTTCATACTCTCTGGACCAAGTGTCGTGCAAGTGACGAGACAAATAAAATAACATAAATTAGACAAGTTTGAGTATCTGAAACGGAAAGTCAATTTACTCATATATTCGAGGCATTTATAGCCACCAGTCTAATATATATTCCTTACTGTTTCTCTTCGCTCCAATGCGAGCTGCAAAGATATGTCATGTGGATATAAGGCTTTTTGTCGTGCTACCCTCTTCCCGTATACCCTACTCCCCTAACGTACCTGCTTCTACTTATTGATTGAACACATACCCCTTTGCTGTGTCCGCAGGCGATGTACAAGTACAAGCCACGAACACATGAACTGCTGTTTTCCTATGTGAAATCATCGGCACAACAACGGCTCCTCTTTACATGCGAACAACACACACAAATCATCGGCACAACAACGGCTCCTCTTTACATGCGAACAACACACACAAATCATCGGCACAACAAAGGCTCCTCTTTACATGCGAACAACACACACAAATCATCGGCACAACAACGGCTCCTCTTTACATGCGAACAACACACACAAATCATCGGCACAACAACGGCTCCTCTTTACATGCGATCAATACACACAAATCATCGGCACAACAACGGCTCCTCCTTACATGCGAACAACACACACAAATCATCGGCACAACAACGGCTCCTCTTTACATGCGAACAACACACACAAATCATCGGCACAACAACGGCTCCTCTTTACATGCGAACAACACACACAAATCATCGGCACAACAAAGGCTCCTCCTTACATGCGATCAATACACACAAATCATCGGCACAACAACGGCTCCTCCTTACATGCGATCAACACACACAAATCATCGGCACAACAACGGCTCCTCTTTACATGCGAACAACACACACAAATCATCGGCACAACAAAGGCTCCTCCTTACATGCGATCAATACACACAAATCATCGGCACAACAACGGCTCCTCCTTACATGCGATCAACACACACAAATCATCGGCACAACAACGGCTCCTCTTTACATGCGAACAACACACACAAATCATCGGCACAACAAAGGCTCCTGTTTTACATCCGAACAATATACGGAAATCATTGCACAACACAAGCTCCTGCTTTTCATGGGAACAATAGATCTTGTAAAGAATTTGAACGTGTCATTGCATATATTTGCATGGACTGTATTGATCATATAAACATTCACTCCGGTATATCCCATTACAAAGCGCTGAACAAATGTTTCGGGAGTAGTATGTTGGCTATGTTTAAACGACTGATGAGTTAAACATCTACATTGGTTTTACATCATGCATAGCAAAACAGTATATGGAATGACAAAAAACATGGTTGAATAACATTACATCTTTGCTTTCATATTTGACAATCCTATAACAAATAACCTGGCATATAAATCAAACAGCTGAAAGCTATGTAAAGCGGGTGCCTCTGCTTGTCAAAATATGTGAACACGCCACTTGTGAGCAGCACGTTTCTTTGTCAAAGCATATCTTAAAATCGCATGGAACTTTCTGATCAATCCTGGGGAGCGGTCGCCAAATCAGGCGACTGAATATTTTCAAGAAATATTGGCTTTAACAACACACCAACACTAATGTGTGTTATGTTGCCTACAAAGGTGAATAGATAAGATGGACCTGATTAAGCAGCCGCCTTGTAGGATAAATAGCAAAAAGAGGGAAATAGAAGTGGATGATGATGAAACAGATAAAATTGCAAATGCTTATCCTAGGGCAAGTTTCCACCAGCCGATTGACTAGTCTCTCATCTGGGTGAAATCCAGGCCATAGTGGTGTGTGGCAGGTATGGCCCATTCAACCACCAGGATTCCATTGTCCACCGACACCAGTCACAACCCATGGCGAACGGGTTGCCCTCTATTGATCGCCTGTTACGACATGCAGGAGGCTACAGTTGGCCTTAGAGATGTCCTCACAAGTGCAAACTTTGATGGTAACTTAAATCAGACATACAGTTTACGAGGTTTGTAGCAGGTTTCTGAACGTTGTCTGACTTGTCTATGTCACCTTAAAGGTATGGTGACCATGTTTGAATTGCACATTCAACATGGGATCTAACATGTGAATTATAAGTATGATAACAACCAGTGAACGTTTCCTCAGATCATTCCAAGAAATCTGTTTGCCTTTACGGCTGCTGCACTGCATTGTTAGCTAGACTTAAATGATGTCATCAATTGTGACAATCCCGTTCCCCTGACACCTCCTCTCTGTTAGAATCCTCCATTCGGAATCAAAATGTTCGATTGTTATATCTATCAGTACTTTACATTTGTATAGATTAAAAATTCATTTACTAATAATTTCCACAATTTGATGCACTGTGCAAACTCTGTTGTTAGTTATGAGTTTGGATTTTGGTCCTCACCCTGAAGTACAGTTTTGCGTCATCTGCAATTTTGGTGTGCATGTGTCATGTATATGTATGTAGATTAAAAAGGACATACTCTTGGGGGACACAACTTATCACTACCCTCTTTCTTCATTTACTAAGCCATCCATTTATCCAAGCTGATACGTTATTGCTGACACCATGGTCCAAAAGTTTGCTCACTAACAGCCGGTGGGGAACTAAATCGAACGCGTTATGAGAATCAAAATACATTACCCCAAAGGATTCCTAGTGTCCATCATTTGGGTAACATCCTGTAGAAATTCCAGAAGGTTGGTAAGGCGTTTGCACAGAAGAAGCCATGGATAGATATATCCTCGCCATGCGCTTTGTTTGGGTTTGAAGGATTTATTAACTTTAGGACTTCGTTCTGACCGCAACGTATGCTGCATAGTTGTCCTACGAATCCTGCTGCCTCATCAGTGAATACTGATGACAAGTAAGCATTAGGCAAATCTGAGCTTTCTTTGTCATCTGATAATTGACATCATTGGCACTGCCCATAAGAGGACCAATGGTTATCTTTGTTTTCAATTTTGACCTTGCATACTTGTAAAAAAACTTTTGTGTTGGTTTCATTTTCATATTTTATATTGTCCAAAAATGGTTTTTGGATGTATTATTCATGTGGTCCTGTTCTCTCAAATCTTTGCCGCAGCTTAGTTTTTTCTCCTGGTTCCACCCGCAGCATTTACTGCAAATGCAGCCTATTGTGTGTCCTCACTTTGTCCTTCCAAAATATGAATCCAATCAACTTCACTAATAAATTCTCATAGACCACTTAATGTTGCCCTGCTGAAATCTGGGACCTGTTCACCAGACGGATTTTGGGATACGTTTTTGATTGACATTACTAACCCTGTCATTATCAATCGAAATAATACCATCAATGATATTCCTACCTTTAGTATGTTTATATCTGCAAATTTTGTATTAGTTTCAGGGGACCTAGTTGATGATCGGTATAATATTTCCGATTTAACACCACATATGCGATGCAAATTAACTCCGATCAACAAGTATTATGCAAGGTATGCCCAACTAAAGAACTCAAACGAATATCCTCTGGCATTCGTACTGTTGTTTCTATCATTCCTTAAGAGTTGATAACCTGCAAGTGTAATTTTAGCATCTTAAATATTGTTGATTTTACGGTAGCGCCACTTGACGACGACATTGTGTTTCACTCACCTACAATATACCAGACAAATAATCGACACAACACTAACTATGCATTTGTCTAATGAGAAAATCTGACAGTGACATGTGTGAGCGAGCTCGGTGTGCGCCGTGGATCCTTGTCGAAAAGACTCCTCAACTGCAGATTATCCAAACATACCAACGTTGTGGAAACATTTTCGGGTTCTATAAACGTGCTATGGGTTGTAACAATATTTTGGGGACTTATTCGGGCTATAAATAAAGTTGCTTTATAAATGTCTGGAGGGAATATTTGCACGGGAAGCCACCAGAAATGTTGTACGAGGTGAAGGCATTGGAGGGGGCACATTCATGATGCTGTAGCTAACCCAAAGCGTCTT
Source organism: Urechis unicinctus (assembly GCA_034190875.2). Lineage (NCBI taxonomy): Eukaryota > Metazoa > Annelida > Polychaeta > Xenopneusta > Urechidae > Urechis > Urechis unicinctus. Next base: position 27,143,730 of record CM067345.1, on the reverse strand, counting down.
TCTTTGTATGTGTTTACAATGTAAACGGACTTAATTTTGCATTGCCCCACGCGAAGAACACAAACCTTGGCGCGTTTTTTATTGATTCTCAGGTAATGCAAATGAGACATTATCGCTCTCTGGTCAGCTGACCTCAACCTGCAAATCAAATTAAAGACTCGAGGGTGAAACCCATTGATGTGCAAAATTAATCAATTCAATCTAAGAAAGTGTCTTCTATTGAAGACTTCACAAATTTGAGAAAAATTATATCGAAAAACGCTCTTCCGTATATAATTCTCTATTATCGCCAGAACACCATGTTAAACATTCATTCAAAATAGCGAAAGGCTATTGTGGCTAATCAATTAACATTCGAGGTATATTTTTTACCAATCTTATATTCATATTATTATATTCATTATGGAAGATGATCCGATCAGTCTATCACATACTAAGTGTCATTTACCTGTCATGTTTCAAAATTACAGAGTTGGAGCCCAAACTGCGTTCAAGTGTAATGGTCGGCTGCAGCCAATCACAGGCATCGCTGGCATCGCAGAAGTACGGCTGCCCCAGAGTGGTTGGGTGACCGCGATTACCGACCTTTATATATACATCAGTCAGCCGAAACCGATCACTGCCGAAAGCGCTCGTTGAATGAATTGACTTAGGTGCCTGTGATCGATTCCCCCGAGTTAGGCTTATGATTATATATTTGTTTGTCATATGCATATGTATTCATTTTCATATTTGTAAAAATTTACATTGATATAGCTTTTTGATTATTACGATTGCTCAGTTATTATCACGATTGATACAGCTTTGTTGTTTTATGGTTGATATAGTTTACCATTCAGTGGGTGCAACTAATTGTCACAGTTCGTATAAATATCAGGGGTATTGTTTACCGTGGGTACCATTACCATTGTTCTTATTTACTGAACAATGGTTACACAAGCTGTCAAATGGGCAAAGTATCATTCGTTTAGAACACGACCAAGTGGTAGTAAATAACACTTCGTACTCTAGTGGAGGCAATACCCTTCCATTGCTAATGCTAGCACAAAAACAAATGATCACTGTTCTGCAGCGACCGTAAGATATATGATTCATGTGTCTTATAGAGACATAATTCACTTGTAGGAATCACCATTTTGGACTCCGCGACACATGCGCACCAAGAAACACAGGATTATTTGCGAATATCATATATCCATCACCACCACCCCACAAATTTATAGGCTATTCTTGCTGTTCTATAACTATCGTCACGTTGATATGGTTATCAAACCAACCAGACATGACGTAATTGAGTAAATAACAAGGGCAAAAGTTCAGGTGGGAGCTTCTGTAAGTCAGGGCATCACCCCACACCTGACACGTGACCTCTCTCCATGTGATATCTTGGCAAATTGATTTTGCAATCCTCGCAGCAAGAAGCAAACGCATCAATATATGGATATTTGTCTGTTTTGTTAACCTCAGCAGTTTCGGGGTGCACCTGTACCTTATGCTATGTCACATGCGCCCTGTCGATGATTTTGACATCAATTTCAATTTCAATATCCTTGCAAAACGATATCTCTGTCCTAGATGCTGATATCGACATAGATTAGTTTGCAAACACAAATTGCTTATTACCTTGATCGCTGAACGGGCAACACGGATTATCGTTGATTTTCCGTTGTCGCACGGAAGGAAAATTACGACCTCCGTTTGGTTACGATGTAAGATATAAATGCCATTATACCTGTATGAAATGGTTCTATTTTAGGAACAAAAGACTAATAGCAATGTTTGTGAGTCTCATGTATGTTTGGCCGAATTATTCATAAGAGGTATATTTTTTCTATCGCGTCTCATTTTGGTTTACCAAATAGATCAAAGATTAAAGACCGTATCTATTTTTGTCGCGTCAGATATGCTTTCATTTACAAAGGTTGCCATTCGATATCACAAAAACGCCAACCTGTCCTTTCAATAATGAGGTTTCACAAACCAATCAATTATGGTTATCTTTCCCGGAGCCAAATAAACGGGGGGACCTCATTAAATCTAGCCACGTGTGATATCTGAAGCCATATCAGCAACCCTATATGCGGTTATTGGCCCTCTTGAGAGCCTGTGAGCCCCCTACTTCCCCCACAATTGAACACATGGTACGCAATCTAATTGCAGACAGCCATGATATTTACGAGCTCACAAAATCGATTTACGAATAGGTATCGTTACTTTAATGGCAAATATGTGATGTCAAACTCAGGTAGGCCCTCCAATTATGATATTCCTACGGCCAATCTCAACATGTCATTGCATCTGAATGCATGGAATGTACTGATCCTGTTAATTTTCACGCCGGTGTTTCCTAGTCCAAAGCCTACGTGTAAACGACAGTAATATTACATCACGCAATTATACGCTTCAATTGTCAGTATATCTTATGTAATGTTTACTACCCTGTTTACAATTAACCTCATAAATAAATCCCTCACAGTGATTACATGTTTGAATTCTGGATGATGATAAAATTGCAAATGCTTATCCTAGGGCAAGTTTCCACCAGCCGATTGACTAGTCTCTCATCTGGGTGAAATCCAGGCCATAGTGGTGTGTGGCAGGTATGGCCCACTCAACCACCAGGATTCCATTGTCCACCGACACCAGTCACAACCCATGGCGAACGGGTTGCCCTCTATTGATCGCCTGTTACGACATGCAGAAGGCTACAGTTGGCCTTAGAGATGTCCTCACAAGTGCAAACTTTGATGGTAACTTAAATCAGACATACAGTTTACGAGGTTTGTAGCAGGTTTCTGAACGTTGTCTGACTTGTCTATGTCACCTTAAAGGTATGGTGACCACGTTTGAATTGCACATTCAACATGGGATCTAACATGGGAATTATAAGTATGATAACAACCAGTGAACGTTTCCTCAGATCATTCCAAGAAATCTGTTTGCCTTTACGGCTGCTGCACTGCATTGTTAGCTAGACTTAAATGATGTCATCAATTGTGACACCTAAATCCCGTTCCCCTGACACCTCCTCTCTGTTAGAATCCTCCATTCGGAATCAAAATGTTCGATTGTTATATCTATCAGTACTTTACATTTGTATAGATTAAAAATTCATTTACTAATAATTTCCACAATTTGATGCACTATGCAAACTCTGATTTTGGTCCTCACCCTGAAGTACAGTTTTGCGTCATCTGCAATTTTGGTGTGCATGTGTCATGTATATGTATGTAGATTAAAAAGGACATACTCTTGGGGGACACAACTTATCACTACCCTCTTTCTTCATTTACTAAGCCATCCATTTATCCAAGCTGATACGTTATTGCTGACACCATGGTCCAAAAGTTTGCTCACTAACAGCCGGTGGGGAACTAAATCGAACGCGTTATGAGAATCAAAATACATTACCTCCAAAGGATTCCTAGTGTCCATCATTTGGGTAACATCCTGTAGAAATTCCAGAAGGTTGGTAAGGCGTTTGCACAGAAGAAGCCATGGATAGATATATCCTCGCCATGCGCTTTGTTTGGGTTTGAAGGATTTATTAACTTTAGGACTTCGTTCTGACCGCAACGTATGCTGCATAGTTGTTCTACGAATCCTGCTGCCTCATCAGTGAATACTGATGACAAGTAAGCATTAGGCAAATCTGAGCTTTCTTTGTCATCTGATAATTGACATCATTGGCACTGCCCATAAGAGGACCAATGGTTATCTTTGTTTTCAATTTTGACCTTGCATACTTGTAAAAAAACTTTTGTGTTGGTTTCATTTTCATATTTTATATTGTCCAAAAATGGTTTTTGGATGTATTATTCATGTGGTCCTGTTCTCTCAAATCTTTGCCGCAGCTTAGTTTTCTCCTGGTTCCACCCGCAGCATTTACTGCAAATGCAGCCTATTGTGTGTGTCCTCACTTTGTCCTTCCAAAATATGAATCCAATCAACTTCACTAATAAATTCTCATAGACCACTTAATGTTGCCCTGCTGAAATCTGGGACCTGTTCACCAGACGGATTTTGGGATACGTTTGATTGACATTACTAACCCTGTCATTATCAATCGAAATAATACCATCAATGATATTCCTACCTTTAGTATGTTTATATCTGCAAATTTTGTATTAGTTTCAGGGGACCTAGTTGATGATCGGTATAATATTTCCGATTTAACACCACATATGCGATGCAAATTAACTCCGATCAACAAGTATTATGCAAGGTATGCCCAACTAAAGAACTCAAACGAATATCCTCTGGCATTCGTACTGTTGTTTCTATCATTCCTTAAGAGTTGATAACCTGCAAGTGTAATTTTAGCATCTTAAATATTGTTGATTTTACGGTAGCGCCACTTGACGACGACATTGTGTTTCACTCACCTACAATATACCAGACAAATAATCGACACAACACTAACTATGCATTTGTCTAATGAGAAAATCTGACAGTGACATGTGTGAGCGAGCTCGGTGTGCGCCGTGGATCCTTGTCGAAAAGACTCCTCAACTGCAGATTATCCAAACATACCAACGTTGTGGAAACATTTTCGGGTTCTATAAACGTGCTATGGGGGTTGTAACAATATTTTGGGGACTTATTCGGGCTATAAATAAAGTTGCTTTATAAATGTCTGGAGGGAATATTTGCACGGGAAGCCACCAGAAATGTTGTACGAGGTGAAGGCATTGGAGGGGGCACATTCATGATGCTGTAGCTAACCCAAAGCGTCTTTCTTTGTATGTGTTTACAATGTAAACGGACTTAATTTTGCATTGCCCCACGCGAAGAACACAAACCTTGGCGCGTTTTTTTATTGATTCTCAGGTAATGCAAATGAGACATTATCGCTCTCTGGTCAGCTGACCTCAACCTGCAAATCAAATTAAAGACTCGAGGGTGAAACCCATTGATGTGCAAAATTAATCAATTCAATCTAAGAAAGTGTCTTCTATTGAAGACTTCACAAATTTGAGAAAAATTATATCGAAAAACGCTCTTCCGTATATAATTCTCTATTATCGCCAGAACACCATGTTAAACATTCATTCAAAATAGCGAAAGGCTATTGTGGCTAATCAATTAACATTCGAGGTATATTTTTTACCAATCTTATATTCATATTATTATATTCATTATGGAAGATGATCCGATCAGTCTATCACATACTAAGTGTCATTTACCTGTCATGTTTCAAAATTACAGAGTTGGAGCCCAAACTGCGTTCAAGTGTAATGGTCGGCTGCAGCCAATCACAGGCATCGCTGGCATCGCAGAAGTACGGCTGCCCCAGAGTGGTTGGGTGACCGCGATTACCGACCTTTATATATACATCAGTCAGCCGAAACCGATCACTGCCGAAAGCGCTCGTTGAATGAATTGACTTAGGTGCCTGTGATCGATTCCCCCGAGTTAGGCTTATGATTATATATTTGTTTGTCATATGCATATGTATTCATTTTCATATTTGTAAAAATTTACATTGATATAGCTTTTTGATTATTACGATTGCTCAGTTATTATCACGATTGATACAGCTTTGTTGTTTTATGGTTGATATAGTTTACCATTCAGTGGGTGCAACTAATTGTCACAGTTCGTATAAATATCAGGGGTATTGTTTACCGTGGGTACCATTACCATTGTTCTTATTTACTGAACAATGGTTACACAAGCTGTCAAATGGGCAAAGTATCATTCGTTTAGAACACGACCAAGTGGTAGTAAATAACACTTCGTACTCTAGTGGAGGCAATACCCTTCCATTGCTAATGCTAGCACAAAAACAAATGATCACTGTTCTGCAGCGACCGTAAGATATATGATTCATGTGTCTTATAGAGACATAATTCACTTGTAGGAATCACCATTTTGGACTCCGCGACACATGCGCACCAAGAAACACAGGATTATTTGCGAATATCATATATCCATCACCACCCCACAAATTTATAGGCTATTCTTGCTGTTCTATAACTATCGTCACGTTGATATGGTTATCAAACCAACCAGACATGACGTAATTGAGTAAATAACAAGGGCAAAAGTTCAGGTGGGAGCTTCTGTAAGTCAGGGCATCACCCCACACCTGACACGTGACCTCTCTCCATGTGATATCTTGGCAAATTGATTTTGCAATCCTCGCAGCAAGAAGCAAACGCATCAATATATGGATATTTGTCTGTTTTGTTAACCTCAGCAGTTTCGGGGTGCACCTGTACCTTATGCTATGTCACATGCGCCCTGTCGATGATTTTGACATCAATTTCAATTTCAATATCCTTGCAAAACGATATCTCTGTCCTAGATGCTGATATCGACATAGATTAGTTTGCAAACACAAATTGCTTATTACCTTGATCGCTGAACGGGCAACACGGATTATCGTTGATTTTCCGTTGTCGCACGGAAGGAAAATTACGACCTCCGTTTGGTTACGATGTAAGATATAAATGCCATTATACCTGTATGAAATGGTTCTATTTTAGGAACAAAAGACTAATAGCAATGTTTGTGAGTCTCATGTATGTTTGGCCGAATTATTCATAAGAGGTATATTTTTTCTATCGCGCGTCTCATTTTGGTTTACCAAATAGATCAAAGATTAAAGACCGTATCTATTTTTGTCGCGTCAGATATGCTTTCATTTACAAAGGTTGCCATTCGATATCACAAAAACGCCAACCTGTCCTTTCAATAATGAGGTTTCACAAACCAATCAATTATGGTTATCTTTCCCGGAGCCAAATAAACGGGGGGACCTCATTAAATCTAGCCACGTGTGATATCTGAAGCCATATCAGCAACCCTATATGCGGTTATTGGCCCTCTTGAGAGCCTGTGAGCCCCCTACTTCCCCCACAATTGAACACATGGTACGCAATCTAATTGCAGACAGCCATGATATTTACGAGCTCACAAAATCGATTTACGAATAGGTATCGTTACTTTAATGGCAAATATGTGATGTCAAACTCAGGTAGGCCCTCCAATTATGATATTCCTACGGCCAATCTCAACATGTCATTGCATCTGAATGCATGGAATGTACTGATCCTGTTAATTTTCACGCCGGTGTTTCCTAGTCCAAAGCCTACGTGTAAACGACAGTAATATTACATCACGCAATTATACGCTTCAATTGTCAGTATATCTTATGTAATGTTTACTACCCTGTTTACAATTAACCTCATAAATAAATCCCTCACAGTGATTACATGTTTGAATTCTGGATGATGATAAAATTGCAAATGCTTATCCTAGGGCAAGTTTCCACCAGCCGATTGACTAGTCTCTCATCTGGGTGAAATCCAGGCCATAGTGGTGTGTGGCAGGTATGGCCCACTCAACCACCAGGATTCCATTGTCCACCGACACCAGTCACAACCCATGGCGAACGGGTTGCCCTCTATTGATCGCCTGTTACGACATGCAGAAGGCTACAGTTGGCCTTAGAGATGTCCTCACAAGTGCAAACTTTGATGGTAACTTAAATCAGACATACAGTTTACGAGGTTTGTAGCAGGTTTCTGAACGTTGTCTGACTTGTCTATGTCACCTTAAAGGTATGGTGACCACGTTTGAATTGCACATTCAACATGGGATCTAACATGGGAATTATAAGTATGATAACAACCAGTGAACGTTTCCTCAGATCATTCCAAGAAATCTGTTTGCCTTTACGGCTGCTGCACTGCATTGTTAGCTAGACTTAAATGATGTCATCAATTGTGACACCTAAATCCCGTTCCCCTGACACCTCCTCTCTGTTAGAATCCTCCATTCGGAATCAAAATGTTCGATTGTTATATCTATCAGTACTTTACATTTGTATAGATTAAAAATTCATTTACTAATAATTTCCACAATTTGATGCACTATGCAAACTCTGATTTTGGTCCTCACCCTGAAGTACAGTTTTGCGTCATCTGCAATTTTGGTGTGCATGTGTCATGTATATGTATGTAGATTAAAAAGGACATACTCTTGGGGGACACAACTTATCACTACCCTCTTTCTTCATTTACTAAGCCATCCATTTATCCAAGCTGATACTTTATTGCTGACACCATGGTCCAAAAGTTTGCTCACTAACAGCCGGTGGGGAACTAAATCGAACGCGTTTTGAGAATCAAAATACATTACCCCCAAAGGATTCCTAGTGTCCATCATTTGGGTAACATCCTGTAGAAATTCCAGAAGGTTGGTAAGGCGTTTGCACAGAAGAAGCCATGGATAGATATATCCTCGCCATGCGCTTTGTTTGGGTTTGAAGGATTTATTAACTATAGGACTTCGTTCTGACCGCAACGTATGCTGCATAGTTGTTCTACGAATCCTGCTGCCTCATCAGTGAATACTGATGACAAGTAAGCATTAGGCAAATCTGAGCTTTCTTTGTCATCTGATAATTGACATCATTGGCACTGCCCATAAGAGGACCAATGGTTATCTTTGTTTTCAATTTTGACCTTGCATACTTGTAAAAAAACTTTTGTGTTGGTTTCATTTTCATATTTTATATTGTCCAAAAATGGTTTTTGGATGTATTATTCATGTGGTCCTGTTCTCTCAAATCTTTGCCGCAGCTTAGTTTTCTCCTGGTTCCACCCGCAGCATTTACTGCAAATGCAGCCTATTGTGTGTCCTCACTTTGTCTTTCCAAAATATGAATCCAATCAACTTCACTAATAAATTCTCATAGACCACTTAATGTTGCCCTGCTGAAATCTGGGACCTGTTCACCAGACGGATTTTGGGATACGTTTGATTGACATTACTAACCCTGTCATTACCAGTCGAAATAATACCATCAATGATATTCCTACCTACCTTTAGTATGTTTATATCTGCAAATTTTGCATTAGTTTCAGGGGACCTAGTTGATGATCGGTATAATATTTCCGATTTAACACCACATATGCGATGCAAATTAACTCCGATCAACAAGTATTATGCAAGGTATGCCCAACTAACGAACTCAAACGAATATCCTCTGGCATTCGTACTGTTGTTTCTATCATTCCTTAAGAGTTGATAACCTGCAAGTGTAATTTTAGCATCTTAAATATTGTTGATTTTTACGGCAGCGCCACTTGACGACGACATTGTGTTTCACTCACCTACAATATACCAGACAAATAATCGACACAACACTAACTATGCATTTGTCTAATGAGAAAATCTGACAGTGACATGTGTGAGCGAGCTCGGTGTGCGCCGTGGATCCTTGTCGAAAAGACTCCTCAACTGCAGATTATCCAAACATACCAACGTTGTGGAAACATTTTCGGGTTCTATAAACGTGCTATGGGTTGTAACAATATTTTGGGGACTTATTCGGGCTATAAATAAAGTTGCTTTATAATGTCTGGAGGGAATATTTGCACGGGAAGCCACCAGAAATGTTGTACGAGGTGAAGGCATTGGAGGGGGCACATTCATGATGCTGTAGCTAACCCAAAGCGTCTTTCTTTGTATGTGTTTACAATGTAAACGGACTTAATTTTGCATTGCCCCACGCGAAGAACACAAACCTAGGCTCGTTTTTATTGATTCTCAGGTAATGCAAATGAGACATTATCGCTCTCTGGTCAGCTGACCTCAACCTGCAAATCAAATTAAAGACTCGAGGGTGAAACCCATTGATGTGCAAAATTAATCAATTCAATCTAAGAAAGTGTCTTCTATTGAAGACTTCACAAATTTGAAAAATTATATCGAAAAACGCTCTTCCGTATATAATTCTCTATTATCGCCAGAACACCATGTTAAACATTCATTCAAAATAGCGAAAGGCTATTGTGGCTAATCAATTAACATTCGAGGTATATTTTTTACCAATCTTATATTCATATTATTATATTCATTATGGAAGATGATCCGATCAGTCTATCACATACTAAGTGTCATTTACCTGTCATGTTTCAAAATTACAGAGTTGGAGCCCAAACTGCGTTCAAGTGTAATGGTCGGCTGCAGCCAATCACAGGCATCGCTGGCATCGCAGAAGTACGGCTGCCCCAGAGTGGTTGGGTGACCGCGATTACCGACCTTTATATATACATCAGTCAGCCGAAACCGATCACTGCCGAAAGCGCTCGTTGAATGAATTGACTTAGGTGCCTGTGATCGATTCCCCCGAGTTAGGCTTATGATTATATATTTGTTTGTCATATGCATATGTATTCATTTTCATATTTGTAAAAATTTACATTGATATAGCTTTTTTTGATTATTACGATTGCTCAGTTATTATCACGATTGATACAGCTTTGTTGTTTTATGGTTGATATAGTTTACCATTCAGTGGGTGCAACTAATTGTCACAGTTCGTATAAATATCAGGGGTATTGTTTACCGTGGGTACCATTACCATTGTTCTTATTTACTGAACAATGGTTACACAAGCTGTCAAATGGGCAAAGTATCATTCGTTTAGAACACGACCAAGTGGTAGTAAATAACACTTCGTACTCTAGTGGAGGCAATACCCTTCCATTGCTAATGCTAGCACAAAAAACAAATGATCACTGTTCTGCAGCGACCGTAAGATATATGATTCATGTGTCTTATAGAGACATAATTCACTTGTAGGAATCACCATTTTGGACTCCGCGACACATGCGCACCAAGAAACACAGGATTATTTGCGAATATCATATATCCATCACCACCCCACAAATTTATAGGCTGTTCTTGCTGTTCTATAACTATCGTCACGTTGATATGGTTATCAAACCAACCAGACATGACGTAATTGAGTAAATAACAAGGGCAAAAGTTCAGGTGGGAGCTTCTGTAAGTCAGGGCATCACCCCACACCTGACACGTGACCTCTCTCCATGTGATATCTTGGCAAATTGATTTTGCAATCCTCGCAGCAAGAAGCAAACGCATCAATATATGGATATTTGTCTGTTTTGTTAACCTCAGCAGTTTCGGGGTGCACCTGTACCTTATGCTATGTCACATGCGCCCTGTCGATGATTTTGACATCAATTTCAATTTCAATATCCTTGCAAAACGATATCTCTGTCCTAGATGCTGATATCGACATAGATTAGTTTGCAAACACAAATTGCTTATTACCTTGATCGCTGAACGGGCAACACGGATTATCGTTGATTTTCCGTTGTCGCACGGAAGGAAAATTACGACCTCCGTTTGGTTACGATGTAAGATATAAATGCCATTATACCTGTATGAAATGGTTCTATTTTAGGAACAAAAGACTAATAGCAATGTTTGTGAGTCTCATGTATGTTTGGCCGAATTATTCATAAGAGGTATATTTTTTCTATCGCGTCTCATTTTGGTTTACCAAATAGATCAAAGATTAAAGACCGTATCTATTTTTGTCGCGTCAGATATGCTTTCATTTACAAAGGTTGCCATTCGATATCACAAAAACGCCAACCTGTCCTTTCATTAATGAGGTTTCACAAACCAATCAATTATGGTTATCTTTCCCGGAGCCAAGTAAACGGGGGGACCTCATTAAATCTAGCCACGTGTGATATCTGAAGCCATATCAGCAACCCTATATGCGGTTATTGGCCCTCTTGAGAGCCTGTGAGCCCCCGACTTCCCCCACAATTGAACACATGGTACGCAATTTAATTGCAGACAGCCATGATATTTACGAGCTCACAAAATCGATTTACGAATAGGTATCGTTACTTTAATTGCAAATATGTGATGTCAAACTCAGGTAGGCCCTCCAATTATGATATTCCTACGGCCAATCTCAACATGTCATTGCATCTGAATGCATGGAATGTACTGATCCTGTTAATTTTCACGCCGGTGTTTCCTAGTCCAAAGCCTACGTGTAAACGACAGTAATATTACATCACGCAATTATACGCTTCAATTGTCAGTATATCTTATGTAATGTTTACTATCCTGTTTACAATTAACCTCATAAATAAATCCCTCACAGTGATTACATGTTTGAATTCTGGTCTCTGTGATTGTAGTCACATCGTTATAAAAAAAACGAACTTGAATCCATTGGAGCTATTAGTGACAGCATCACGTTTATCCCCCTTCCCATCCCTCTCTCAATATGATCGATTTCGCCAGCCAGATTCTGGGATCTAGAAAAGATCTAGCGCTATAGTGAGATTATATCTCAAATACAGATTTGATGATCATATAAAGATTATAAACGAAACTTGAATATATTTGCTATTAACTTGTTTGGCCGGCCATGGAGCCATTATGTGTACTAACGCCATCAAGCACAATCAAGATCCTAGTTATATGATGAACGATTGATTGTAAGTCATGTATGAGATATGATAGTAAGTCAGTAACGTTGTCCCCTGGGTGAGGTTTTGCGTGTTTATTTATCAAAATATGTCACGTGTCTGTGTGTGGTGAATTTCAAGTCTTCGGAAACCGATGGCTAGAGGGTAAACTACAGACTTTCCCAAAGCCTGCATTGTGAAGAGTCACTATCAAAGAGTGCAAGGTATCCGAAAGTGCAAGGTTTCCGCTCTGTCTATACACCTTGCCTTTCCAAAGAAAAACTCCAGGTGTTTTCAGTTTTGCCGCTAATTTTTTAAGTACATCTATGTCAATGATACTTCAAAATTAACAATGATCAACAATTATTTCATTGCAACCGACAATAACTTAATCGTACCTGTAAGTGTATGCAAACAGCAAGCTTATCACCGAAACCATCAACTGTGTTTTAGCTATAACGATTCAACGGATTGCCCCAGGCAACAACCGTATAAAGCAAGGATGATTTAAGAGTTGCAAACAGGTGACTGAATTGAAAGGTGCAATTGTCGAATACCAGTCATGCACCGTATCAACTAAGAAGCGGGACAAGTCGATGTATATGTGCAAACATTTCAGAATCAATCATTCATCAAACAATATAAATATTGGAGGGACTAATAGAATAATAATGCAAGAGTTATTTTGATTCATGTCATGAGTTTTACACTGCAGCCTCACTAAAACGAGTATTCTATCGACATAGTTACCATTGGGTCTTTTATAGAAAATAACTCTCGACTAATTTGACAAAATATCATGAACTATTAATAATGACTCTTGCAAATTTGTATCAAATCATTGGCCATTGCCAACTGAGCACCATGGCATTGACATGGAAGGAACCCATCCAGTAAGACAAAACCTCAGATGAAAATAGGATTTCTAATAGTTAGATGGGGTTCTGATTTATTGCTGTTCAAACCCAACACAACTCCCACCCTAACAAACAACACACCCTCTGATTACCTATCAGCCAATATGTCGATATATTTTATTCGTCAAGACTCATGGTTGTCCACTCACGGATGCTTTTATGACATTCATAATAGTAACGTCCTGTGTTAGATCAGTGCCTAAAATGTAGATGTGTTATTTGTCTTTGTTTGATACTAAATATTTCTCCATACTTGCTTACTCCAATGAAATATTTGTCTTCGGTGCAACTGAAACGACGCATAAAATTAGGGAACTTGAATATTTGCCATGGGTCGACAATGTATGCATTTTCCGCGTTTCAAATGACAGAACATCATTTTGTTTCAAAGCTGTGTGGGCATGATAAGCCAGTTGATACCCATAAGTTTAATTCAGATACCTTGTTGTCTTTTTCATGCAAACATATATATTGTGCATATTCAACTATCTGATGTGAGAAATTTATCCTTTGCTAATAAATGTTTCGCTCGCTAAGC
>CM067345.1:27012518-27125018 GCA_034190875.2 Urechis unicinctus | reverse complement strand
CTGAACCAAACGATTGTACAATATGTTGTATGTTGCATGATTGCCTCTGTTGATTGATCACCCTCATAGCCAGTAAATCCTTTTTGTTTACAATTTAAGCGAGAGTCGCACGCCCCAGCAGATAACAGAAAATGAACGAACATGATATGGCCGCAAGTGTTTTGAACCGAAAAACATTCATATTATGATGATAGGTCAGAAGTTATATTCTCATATATATGTATATAGTGAAATGGGAATAAAAACGAAAAATTGTACAGGTGCGCGAATCGTATATTTTTGTCAATTATTATTTACAAATTGTTTCATCAGCTATACATTTCCGCCTCACTACAATGATCATCTTATTACCATCTCTAACACTATGTTAACATCTTATTACCATCTCTAACACTATGTTAACATCTTATTACCATCTCTAACACTATGTTAACATCTTATTACCATCTCTAACACTATGTTAACATCTTATTACCATCTCTAACACTATGTTAACATCTTATTACCATCTCTAACACTATTTTAACATCTTATTACCATCTCTAACGCTATATTAACATCTTATTACCATCCCTAACACTGAGTAAATATCATCCGACCAAATTGATTAACTGGCATGATATACTTATAATTAATAATAATATATGCATATAGTGTGTTAAAAAAAAGACCCTGGGTAAATATGCGCTAAGACAGCTATATTTGCAATAAAATGCTAAACACATGACATGCATTCATCACTTTTGATGACCATGTGATTTCCAAAACGTTGATAGGGATCTGATGTTAGCATTGCTGTTCAAGTCATCCACGACCAATATGGGGACTACAAAGATAAATCACATTCGACACAACAATAGCAATGCATTACAAGCAGATAATGCAGACCAATCATGGGCAAAACACAAAAACTACATTACAAACAAATTATGCAAACATAAAATCCTTCTCATATTATTCATGCCTTATACAATGGAGAGTGCCATACAAGTCGCTGTGCACTAAATGGACAATTTCGTTGTCTGGGAAATACGACCGCATGATTACTTTTCTCCATCGAGCTCGTACACTGTTTGGAATTCATATCATTAGAATAATGTGGCCAGGATAATCCGTCTAGGATAACGCTCTTGTAAGAGATTACATTCTGCAATCGTGGCTTGGTTAGAGTCTGATGGCCACACTTTCATACCAAGTTAACTAAGCAAGTGGATCCAAGCAAAACCACCATTAGACGAGACGACGATTTCCATACAACGGCTGCAGAACATTGCGATCATCGATTCACACCGATTAGGGAATGCTATTGAACGCAGGTAGTATATGCTACTTAGGGTGAAGTTCTGTGCTTGATTGGACATCAGTTATGCAGGTAAGTTAGTATTGTGATTAAGCAGGTAAGTTAGTATGGTGATTATGCAGGTAAGTGAATATGATGATTATGTACGTAAGTTAGAATGGTGATTATGCAGGTACGTTAGTATGGTGATTATGCAGGTAAGTTAGTATGGTGATTATGCAGGTAAGTAAGCATGGTGATTATGCAGGTAAGTTAGTAAGGTGATTTGTGATAATAACAATATCACCATGCGGAGAGTTAAGGCTGCTCGTGTTGGTGCTCCATCGATTGCATGACCCAAGATCATCTGGTATTTTGATTGTCTGGGTTATTGATTGACCAATCGATTGATGAACCGATGCAGATCGACAGATTATTAGATTAATATCGTTTCATGAATGATTCGACGTTTCAATTGCTGATTGGTTGAATGCTAGAATGACGATCCATTATTGATTGATTCGATGCTGTAATCGCCCTTGAGCAGCACATCAAAAACTCGATACCCCGTCGCAGACTCATTAGTGATTTTGATCACCACAAAACAGTATTGTATTTTGAGCAAATTATAAAACTGTATATGCATTATGTGTATATATATAAATGAGTTCATTGCTTTGTTTTTGTTGTAAAGTATCCCAAAGAACAGTCGTTGTAACCGGTAGCAAACAGCACGCGGAGAATCTTACACTTCATTTGATCTGAGCCTACGCTGCCGTACTTTCTTACCGCTGAAGGACAAATAAGACCTTCACAAAATTGTGTGTGCATATATGGAATATTTGCTGAACCAATATACGACGGAGCACATAGGTAGCAAATCGAATAACACGTTAGGTGGGTGGCGAGTAGTGTTACCCGCATGGGGATCTTGCATCCATTTGGCCAATAAAGAAACAGCATCAAAGGAGGGACACTTTCCTAGGGTGTTACGTTGCCAAAAAAACAGTGCACGTCTTAATGAATTCGAGGACATTGTTTGCCAAACGCACGCTCGTACTATTGTCATTTATTTTTTGTCACCTGTGTCACGTCACTTGGGGACGCTAGCTCGTACTGATGGCACTTGTTTTTTGTCACCTGTATCACGTCACTTGTTTTTTGTCACCTGTGTCACTTCACTTTCTTTTTGCCATCTGTATCACGTCACTTTCTTTTTGCCACCTGTGTCACGTCACTTGCTCTTTGTCACCTATGTCACGTCACTTGGGTCTTGTTTCCTGTGCCCTGCAACTGTATTTAGTCTCCTGTGTTTAACCACCTGTGTTCTGTCACCTATGTTTTGCCACGTCACGTCACTTGCTTTTCGTCATCTACGTCAAGCCATTTATTTTTTTCGTCACTTGAGTCACGTCACTTGTTTTTGTCACATCTGTCACGCCACCTGCTTTTTGTCACATGTGTCACGTCATTTACCTGTGTCACTTGTCAGCTGTGTCAAATCACTTCTTTGTTTCGTCACTTGGATCACGTCAATTTTGTTTTGTCACATCTGTCACGCCACCTGCTTTTTGCCATCTATGTCACGTCACTTGTTTTTTGTCACCTGTGTCACGTCATTTGCCTTTTGTCACCTGTGTCAGGTCACTTGGGTCTTGTTTGCTGTGCCTTGTCACTGATATTTAGCCACCTGTCTTTTGTCACCTGTGTTTTGCCACCTGTGTCTTGGTACCTGTTTCGGAGTGGAGAAGTGTCAGTCTTGTTTTTGTCGCCTACACTTTGTCACCTGTGACATGCCATCTGAGTTTGCTCATCTGTGCTGTTTCATCTGTGTTTTGCGTCTGAATTTTGTCTTCTGTGTCTTGTCAACTAATGCCTTCTGTGTCTTGTCATCTGAGTATAGGCAGATGTGCCTTTTCACCTGTGCCTCATCACCTGAGTTTTGTCTGCTGTGTCTTGTTTTCTGATTTTTGTCTTCTGTGTTGTCGTGTCAGTTTTGTCATCTGATTTTTGTTTACTGCGTCATCAGAGTTTGGCCTTCTGCGTGTTGTCATTTGAGTTTTGCCATGTCTGGGCCTTGTCAATTGAAATTTGTCTTCTGTGTGTTATAATCTGAACAATGTAATCTGTGCCTCGTCATTTGAGCTTTGTGTTCTGTGCCGTGTTTACTGGGTTTCGTCCACTTTGCCTCGTCATCTGCGTTTATTGATCAGTGCCTCGTCATTTGATTTTTGTCTTTTGTGTCTTAGTATCTGCGTTTCCGTAGTCAGGTGATCTGGGTCTTGTCATCTGGGTCTTATCATCTGGGTCTTATCATCTGGGTCTTATCATCTCGGTCTTATCATCTGGGTCTTATCATCTGGGTCTTGTCATCTGGGTCTTATCATCTGGGTCTTATCATCTGGGTCTTATCATCTCGGTCTTATCATCTCGGTCTTATCATCTCGGTCTTATCATCTGGGTCTTATCATCTCGGTCTTGTCATCTGAAATTTCCAAGCCATGGCATGCAGAATTATCTAATTTCATGCTTATGCCAACAAATTACGGAGCTTCATTGAACATTTAATTACCATCAATCATATCATTCAATATAGGCTTCGACTTATTAAATACAGGAATGAACTTAATTCACGCGCTACTCTAAGCAATTCAAAGTTTCCACTACTGCCAGAACGGGATGACGCCATCAACCCAAATACAGGTTAGAAGAACCACTGCGCTGCACTGTTGCCCATGCAGTATTTGGAGGCTTCGGTATTTAAGGCTATTTTATGGTAGTAAATTATCTAAAGCCTGTCTGTGTCTTTCAACTAATTGAAATCTGTGTTGTTGTAGTAAACGTCTATATTGAGAACCTTAAGTACACATGGAGTGTCGTGAGAGACTACTGGCGCTTTGTAGACGGACACATCGACGTAACATCCTACCCTCTTAAGCTGATATGATGGGTTGTGTGTAGAGAAAATCACCCAGTCGGTGCTGCTACATAGTCAAACATCGCTATTGATTCATAAATGAAACAACAGACACTTGGAATCAATTGATCCTCCCTCCAAGCGGAAACATGATATACAGTTGCTAGGCCGACCCAAAAACTAAACAAGCAGGAAGAGGGAATCGGCTCCGAAACAAAAACGAAATTTGACATTCATTCATACTGCCATCATATTACATGATAATGTCTCCATCCGCTCTCATACCTTCCAAATCGAAGGGTCAATGGGTATTTTGCGAGTTTCTCGTTGCCCGCATGCTTCAACGCAATAAAATAGGGCCGCAGTGTATAAGCCCCCTCAGGTGTCGAGCGTATCTCATGTCTAGTGCCGTTCTCTGCGGGTTCCATCGAATACACCATGCATTGTGTACTTCAAAATAATTAACACATTATTACATTACATGTATTAGCGTTCCAGTTCGTCCTTAATATACTCTTGGTGTGACGCTGACGATAAATGTGCTTATTGTGGCTCAAATCTAATATAGACCAATATGGTAAGTGGGGTGGGGGCCATGGAGAGACTGTGACGGTGGCATTAACATCACTCAATCCTAATGCCGGGTTGACATCAAGATTTACATTGCTTTCGCGATAGGTCAACTTTAAGTGACAATACTCGTTGTTGGTTTGTTTGTTCTAATTATGGTTGTCTGTAGTAAATACGGCTATGTACGACTAGCAATGGGTTGTAACTCTGAGGGTAGTCACCGTCGTCCTCAGTCGATCTTTTACATCCCCTTTCATACCGATTCACGAGTAGCCAGTCAGTTTGTTGCACCTGGGGATCGAACCCACAGCCTGTGGGTCGAATGGCCAAGCCACGGTGACTAGCTGGTTAATAAACGACCGCTAGTACCTCATATAAATCAACAGAAATTCAATTGACTCAAGGTATCTTGTCCAGAATATGGCGGGGGCAAAGATTTGTATGTAAGGCCGCGAATGAACCAGTGTTCTTGCGCGTAATGCTCTTTTCCAGATGTCACCTTATTGTACAATCTTATTTCCACTCTTATATTACCCATCTCAGTACGGCCGTGAAGCATTAACATTGATGTATATTTGACAATTTCATCATATCCAAGCATCGCGTTTGAAAAATTGCGTTTTAGAAAGTTGCATGCTTTACCAATATTTCATTTGGATTTAGTCATGGACATAGCTAAGTAGACTGGGCATTTTACAATTGCTGTTTTGAAAGCATAGGTTAGCACCTTTGAGTACCACAGATATGGTGAGTCAGGTGACGTTGAAATCTGGTTAATCTCTGGTTCGGCCATCATTTCTGTATTAGCACGGTGGGTATAAGACGGAGCGGTGTGCTTCACATTTTCTCAAACATAACACAATTTGCAATGGTAGATGCGTTGATCATCGACCATGCTTAAACACTCACGAGAATAGTGACTGGTGGCGCCGCAGCAGACGATCTACGTACACGGGATCCGTTTGTTGACTCAAATCATGGATCTCACTCAAGATGGTACGTTTTTTGTAGTAAACACAGGCGCGCAGGGCCATCAACAATGATTGGTGAGCCAGGTGGCCAGCCGCCTCCACAGCGGCTGGCACAACCGGGACATCTCCTCCTCTGACACCACCGGGACACCTCCTCCTCTGACACCACCGGGACACCTCCTTCTCTGACACCACCGGGACACCTCCTCCTCTGACACCACCGGGACACCTCCTCCTCTGACACCACCGGGACACCTCCTCCTCTGACACCACCGGGACACCTTCTCTGACACTACCGGGACACCTCTTCCTCTGACACCACCGGGACACCTCCTCCTCTGAAACCACCGGGACACCTCTTCTGACACCACCGGGACACCTCCTCCTCTGACACCACCGGGACACCTCCTCTGACACCACCGGGACACCTCCTCCTCTGACACCACCGGGACACCTCCTCCTCTGACACCACCGGGACACCTCCTCTGATACCACCGGGACACCTCCTCTAACGTGAACCTCAATCACGCTATGAGGTAATAAATAGCGGAATTCTGAGAGGAGCTTCGTACAAATATTGCATAGAAACAATCCCTGCACGAGAACACCGTACGTTGGCTTGAGGTCATGCATAAATTACTAAATATCATTGAACTATGGTTGTGAAGACTACGTCTATCTAAATTAGCCGTTATATTCGTACGTTACAGCAATACCATCATGCTGAGCGCAGATTCCGATTCATCAACACCTCCGAGCAATATATAATTATAGCCGTCACTGCATCCTCATATTTACGCGATGGTAACACACTGCCCTCTGTGGACTGAGGAAGATTTACAGAGCTGCGTGGGTGGGTTAAAGTTTGAAGGTTCGTAAGATTTTATCAGTTTGCTTTAAAAGGAATCCATATATAATTACCAGGTGATGAGAGGATAAATTAACACTGCCCTCTGAGGACTAAGGAGGATTAACAGAGAGGTGTGGCGTGGGTTGGGTTTGTGGGCTTGCAAAATTCATACGATTTTCACCTATTCGTTCTATAACGTTTGTATATATATGATGAGTATAGGTGATCGGGGTGACGCCCCCATCTTCTAGTTATTGGTACTTAACTCAACAACATTTTTTGTAGGATGTTTTCCAAACATTAATCGATATGGTCTGTTACCCTCAACCTTGGCCACCAATGTTTTCAAATGGTATTGCCCCATTTCCTGTATAAGTGCTATACCTCATATTGCGCGAACTCTTGAGTTGTATATCAAACGCCAAGGGCGCCAGACCAATGATTCTATTTACAAGGGATAAGAGCGTTAAAGGCTGTGTTAGCAAATGAACCATTGCCTTATGATATAAACAACCTTTTTCAAACTCAGACACATATTCCAGACCTGCTGCATATTCAGTGCAATAATATTGGCGATCTAAGGGGCAGTGTAAATGGCAGAACCTTCTAGAATCGCTCCATTAAATAGCAGCTTGATGCAGGTTAAAACAGGTGCGCGATAAATATCCTTGCAACAAAAACTGTACCAACACGACAATCGGCCCTCACACCACCCTATGCTGTACCTCAAGGCCTGGACGATTACGTATATTCAACGAACCACGTGACCGCCACCATACCCCGTCACTCTTACCATTGTCACCGGTACCACTCAACCAGCTCGAATCAGTCTGTTCCAATGTAACCGCTACCACTCAACCAGCTCGATTCAGTCTGTTCCAATGTAACCGCTACCACTCAACCAGCTCGATTCAGCCTGTTCCAATGTAACCGGTACCACTCAACCAGCTCGATTCAGTCTGTTCCAATGTTACCGGTACCACTCAACCAGCTCGATTCAGTCTGTTCTATTGTAACCGCTACCACTCAACCAGCTCGATTCAGTCAGTTCTATTGTAACCGGTACCACTCAACCAGCTCGATTCAGTCTGTTCTATTGTAACCGCTACCACTCAACCAGCTCGATTCAGTCAGTTCTATTGTAACCGCTACCACTCAATCAGCTCGATTCAGTCTGTTCAATCGCAACCGCTACCACTCAACCAGCTCGATTCAGTCTGTTCTATTGTAACCGCTACCACTCAACCAGCTCGATTCAGTCTGTTCCAATGTAACCGCTACCACTCAACCAGCTCGATTCAGTCTGTTCTATTGAAACCGCTACCACTCAACCAGCTCGATTCAGTCTGTTCTATCGTAACCGGTACCACCCAACCAGCTCGATTCAGTCTGTTCCATCGTAACCGGTACCACTCAACCAGCTCGATTCAGTCTGTTCCAATGTAACCATACCACTCAAGCAGCTCGATTAAGTCTGTTCCAATGTTACCGCTACCACTCAACCAGCTCGATTCAGTCTGTTCCATTGTAACCGGTACAACTCAACCAGCTCGCTTCAGTATGTTCCAATGTAACCGCTACCACTCAACCAGCTCGATTCAGTCTGTTCTATTGTAACCGCTACCACTCAACCAGCTCGTTTCAGTCTGTTCCAATGTAACCGGTACCACTCAACCAGCTCGCTTCAGTATGTTCCAATGTAACCGCTACCACTCAACCAGCTCGATTCAGTCTGTTCCATTGTAACCGCTACCACTCAACCAGCTCGCTTCAGTATGTTCCAATGTAACCGCTACCACTCAACCAGCTCGTTTCAGTCTGTTCCAATGTAACCGCTACCACTCAACCAGCTCGATTCAGTCTGTTCCAATGTAACCGCTACCACTCAACCAGCTCGATTCAGTCTGTTCCATTGTAACCGCTACCACTCAACCAGCTCGATTCAGTCTGTTCCAATGTAACCGCTACCACTCAACCAGCTTGATTCAGTCTGTTCCATTGTAACCGCTACCACTCAACCAGCTCGTTTCAGTCGGTTCCAATGTAACCGGTACCACTCAACCAGCTCGATTCAGTCTGTTCTATTGTAACCGCTACCACTCAACCAGCTCGATTCAGTCTGTTCCAATGTAACCGGTACCACTCAACCAGCTCGATTCGGTCTGTTCCAATGTAACCGCTACCACTCAACCATTCAGTCTGTTCCCTGTTACCACTGTACCAGCTCGATTCAGTCTGTTCCAATGTAACCGCTACCACTCAACCAGCTCGTTTCAGTCTGTTCCAATGTAACCGCTTCAACCAGCTCGATTCAGTCTGTTCCAATGTAACCGCTACCACTCAACCAGCTCGATTCAGTCTGTTCCAATGTAACCGCTACCACTCAACCAGCTCGATTCAGTCTGTTTCAATGTAACCGTCGATTGTCTGTTCCATGTAACCGCTACCACTCAACCAGCTCGATTACCAGTCTCGTTTCAGTCTGTTCCAATGTAACCGCTACCACTCAACCAGCTCGATTCAGTCTGTTCCATAGTAACCGCTACCACTCAACCAGCTCGATTCAGTCTGTTCCATTGTAACCGCTACCACTCAACCAGCTCGATTCAGTCTGTTCCATTGTAACCGCTACCACTCAACCAGCTCGATTCAGTCTGTTCCAATGTAACCGCTACCACTCAACCAGCTCGATTCAGTCTGTTCCAATGTAACCGCTACCACTCAACCAGCTCGATTCAGTCTGTTCAACCAGCTCGATTCAGTCTGTTCCAATGTAACCGCTACCACTCAAAGCTCGATTCAGTCTGTTCCAATGTACCGCTACCACTCAACCAGCTCGATTCAGTCTGTTCCAATGTAACCGCTCTGTTTCAGTCTGTTCCAATGTAACCGCTACCACTCAACCAGCTCGATTCAGTCTGTTCCAATGTAACCGCTACCACTCAACCAGCTCGATTCAGTCTGTTCCAATGTAACCGCTACCACTCAACCAGCTCGATTCAGTCCAATGTAACCGCTACCACTCAACCAGCTCGATTCAGTCTGTTCCAATGTAACCGCTACCACTCAACCAGCTCGATTCAGTCTGTTCCAATGTAACCGCTACCACTCAACCAGCTCGATTCAGTCTGTTCCATAGTAACCGCTACCACTCAACCAGCTCGATCAGTCTGTTCCAATGTAACCGCTACTCAACCAGCTCGATTCAGTCTGTTCCAATGTAACCGCTACCACTCAACCACTCAACCAGCTCGATTCAGTCTGTTTCAATGTAATGCCGACCACTCAACCAGCTCGCTTTCAGTCTGTTCCCCACTCAAACCGATTCTACCACTCAACCAGCTCGATTCAGTCTGTTCCAATGTAACCGTAACCTCGCTTCAGTCTGTTCCAATGTAACCGCTACCACTCAACCAGCTCGATTCAGTCTGTCCAATTGTAACCGCTACCACTCAACCAGCTCGATTCAGTCTGTTCCATTGTAACCGCTACCACTAACCGCTACCACTACCACTCAACCAGCTCGATTCAGTCTGTTCCAATGTAACCGCTACCACTCAACCAGCTCGATTCAGTCTGTTCCATTGTAACCGTACCGTATGTTACCACTCAACCACTCTCCAGCTCGATTCAGTCTGTTCCAATGTAACGCTACCACTCAACCAGCTCGATTCAGTCTGTTCCAATGTAACCACTCAACCAGCTCGATTCAGTCTGTTCCATTGTAACCGCTACCACTCAACCAGCTCGATTCAGTCTGTTCCAATGTAACCGCTACCACTCAACCAGCTCGATTCAGTCTGTTCCATTGTAACCGGTACCACTCAACCAGCTCGTTTCAGTCTGTTCCAATGTAACCGCTACCACTCAACCAGCTCGATTCAGTCTGTTAACAATGCTACCACTCAACCAGCTCGATTCAGTCTGTTCCTCCGATTCAGTCTGTTCCAATGTAACCGCTACCACTCAACCAGCTCGCTTCAGTCTGTTCCAATGTAACCGCTACCACTCAACCAGCTCGATTCAGTCTGTTGTACCAATGTAACCTCGATTCAGTCTGTTACCACTCAACCAGCTCGATTCAGTCTGTTCCAATGTAACCGCTACCACTCAACCAGCTCGATTCAGTCTGTTCCATTGTAACCGCTACCACTCAACCAGCTCGATTCAGTCTGTTCCAATGTAACCGGTACCACTCAACCAGCTCGATTCAGTCTGTTCCAATGTAACCGCTACCACTCAACCAGCTCGATTCAGTCTGTTCCATTGTAACCGCTACCACTCAACCAGCTCGATTCAGTCAGTCTGTTTCCATGTAACCGCTACCACTCAACCAGCTCGATTCAGTCTGTCCAATGTAACCGCTACCACTCAACCAGCTCGATTCAGTCTGTTCCATGTAACCGCTACCACTCAACCAGCTCGCTCGATTCAGTCTGTTCCAATGTAACCGCTACCACTCAACCAGCTCGATTCAGTCTGTTCCAATGTAACCGCTACCACTCAACCAGCTCGATTCAGTCTGTTCCAATGTAACCGCTACCACTCAACCAGCTCGATTCAGTCTGTTCCAATGTAACCGCTACCACTCAACCAGCTCGATTCAGTCTGTTCCAATGTAACCGCTACCACTCAACCAGCTCGATTCGATTCAGTCTGCTCCAATGTAAGTCTGTTCCAATGTAACCTACCCACTCAACCAGCTCGATTCAGTCTGTTCCAATGTAACCGCTACCACTCAACCAGCTCGATTCAGTCTGTTCCAATGTAACCGCTACCACTCAACCAGCTCGATTCAGTCTGTTCCAATGTAACCGCTACCACTCAACCAGCTCGATTCAGTCTGTTCCAATGTAACTCAACCAGCTCGATTCAGTCTGTTCCAATGTAACCGCTACCACTCAACCAGCTCGCTACCACTCGCTCGATTCAGTCTGTTCCAATGTAAACCTACCACTCAACCACGATTCAACCAGTAACCGCTACCACTCAACCAGCTCGATTCAGTCTGTTCCAATGTAACCGCTACCACTCAACCAGCTCGATTCAGTCTGTTCCAATGTAACCGCTACCACTCAACCAGCTCGATTCAGCTCCAATGTAACCGCTACCACTCAGTCGATTGTCTGTTCCAATGTAACCGCTACCACTCAACCAGCTCGATTCAGTCTGTTCCATGTAACCGCTACCACTCAACCAGCTCGATTCAGTCTGTTCCAATGTAACCGCTACCACTCAACCAGCTCGATTCAGTCTGTTCCAATGTAACCGCTACCACTACCACAACTCAACCAGCTCGATTCAGTCTGTTCCAATGTAACCGTAACCGCTACCACTCAACCAGCTCGATTCAGTCTGCTCCAATGTAACCGCTACCACTCAACCAGCTCGATTCAGTCTGTCCATTGTAACCGCTCCGATTCAGTCTGTTCCAATGTAACCGCTACCACTCAACCAGCTCGATTCAGTCTGCTCCAATGTAACCGCTACCACACAACCAGCTCGTTTCAGTCTGCTCCAATGTAACCGGTACCACTCAACCAGCTCGATTCAGTCTGTTCCAATGTAACCAGTACCACTCAACCAGCTCGATTATCAGTCTGTTCCAATGTGACCGCTACCACACAACCACGAATCACTCAATCTGTATCATCTAACTTCCACATTCATTCGGAATCGTTTATCATTATTATTCAACCTGTACGATTCAACTTGTACCGACCGAATTGTATCATTAAACCTATTCAAATGAATCTGAATCATTCAACCTATTCTATTCATTGCGATTTTACATGTCAATCTTTGCTACGCATGCGCCTGTTCCGATGACTCTATGGTGACGTTGTCCGTGCCAGTGGCGGGTGGCCCCGCCCCGTATCCGTCGCCATCGCGGTATCGCCTCAGATGAAAACCGACTTACACCCAGCGTGTTTCGCTACACTTCGCTGCGTATAACAAAGGCGTGTTTCATCGCCAATTAATAATGTCGATTGTGATAACATGACGATGGCTATCACGTCGGCGAGTGCTATATTTGGTTACGTAACACTCAACGCAGACAGCAAGTATACTTCCGCAGCCAGCGCGCATCTCCCGGCGAGCATCAGCTGTCATCACGCTAGCTCTTCCAGGCGCGGGAAATCTGTGTCATTTGCCAGGGAGTAAGCCATGCCGACCACAGCAGCTGAGCGCAACGTCAGACGTGCGGTGAGGGATAACCGATGTGAAGTTGATACCTTGTGTGACGCTGACGTCGTAATTAGCTGCAGCCAGTGTCTCTGATATCATCGAAACCCGTGGTCAGGACACAACTGTAGCCAACTCAATTGCTGTCACCAGTTGGGCGAGATTTTGGAAACAGCAATGAATCGAGACACGGAACTATTTAAACGAATCATTACAAAACTGGGGAACTGAAAACTATATACGCAACGGAATACGCAAAAATCGATCGATCGATCGTCTTGAAGTGCTTATGCTTGGTTCTTAAACCTCGGAAAATCTTGCGTTAATATTTAAACACCAGTAACGTTTGGTTTCAGAGGTACTTGAGTTTCGTCACACTCGTGGACGCCACGATGGATCCTGACGTAGGCGTGAAACACGTGACTTTACCTCTCCTCTCTATCTTCATGATCACCGGTAATGGTATGCTAATACATGTGACCTTGACCCACAAGCGCCTGCGTACTGTCACTAATTACCTCATCCTGTCACTGGCGGTATCCGACCTCTTGGTAGGGTGTTTGGTGGTGCCTCTGATGGTGGCTGCAGAAGAGGGTATCCTAGGCTCCTCGCCTTTAACCTGCCTATATGTATTCAGCCTCTCGATCATCCTCATCCTCGTCAGTTGCCTTACTCTAATGGTGATTGCTGTGGAACGTTTCATTGCTATTACAAGACCTTTACGTCATCACGCCATTATGACAACCCGTAACACAATGATCGTGATTATTTTCTGCTGGCTCTACGGGACATTCGTCGGCTGTCTTCCGCTAGTAGGCTGGAATGCTGTGCTCCCTAATTCCAACGAGAGACATAACACTATATACCTCAATAACAGTATGGAGGCAGGAACACTGCAGTACGACCTTGAAACGCCGACTAACATCCCTCTTCAAGTAATATCGCCTCATATCATTGAATGCCGCTATCAGAATGTCATTCCTGCTAGCTTCGCAGCCTTTATGTACCCCGGTCATTTCATTCCGCTTTGGATCCTCCTTATCATACTTTACGGCCGGATCTACTTACGATCTCGTGGTAATCAAAATGGCAGCCGTAGTAAAGTACGCAGATGGTCTTGTTCCATGCAAAGGCAACGGAGCACAGGTAGGGCTCGCGAGAACTGGCGCGCTTTACGAATTCTCGCTATCGTTGTGGGCTACTTCCTGTTCTCGTGGCTCCCGGTTGTTATATGGTACGCGCTCCTTTACAAAGGGTTCACTGTTGAATACGTCCACACTATTAAGCCTACTTTACCCTATTGGTTTTACAATATGGGCATCACCCTTGCGTTTGGTAATTCTGCCGTAAATCCCTACTTGTATGGTTTCGGAAATCGCACAGTGAGGAAGGCTTGGATTGAGTCAGTTCAGCGAGCCTGGAGACGAGTGCTCGGAACCTGTAAGGGTAGTATTGGGAAAGAGAAGAACAATTTCATTTGTGGAACTACATCGCGCAGACCTACTGCCACTACTACCACTATCACCGCTACCAACAACACTGATGCTAGGCCAATGACGACGCGTGTCTGAGACCTCCCTTGGTCATTCACGCGGACTCTCAAGGTCAAGCTATTGGATTGACGCCTCACGCCACCATGCACGCGGGCAGGCCGTGATCTCTATCTGCGAGGGGTTGTGGGGAGGGTATAACTCCTCGTAACTGCGGGATGGTTGGAAATTTACTGTAATTATGTCCTTCAAGTATTCCCCAAGGGTTTGAAAATACCAGTGACAATATTTCCAAATGCCTCACTTTAATGCTTACATCATGTCTCTCCCGTCTATGAATAATGTAAACACTGCTTGACACTGATTGGATCATTTTGACCCATGGTCCTACCGGTACATGCATAATTCATGTCTACCATGATCTTCATTATGTCATGAGGCTGGCATCGTGGTATACGCCACGACTTACAGTTATCTCATCAATCAGTTGTGCTCGTAACGGACGCCTTTGTGCATTTAGGACCCCACGGTTTGGTGTGACTTTCAGGGGTAAAAACAATAGCACGATAATTAACAGTCCTTGCGCGTGCGAACAGTTGACGACAAGTCGCATCAACTTAGTACAACTCAATCTATCGACTGCAATGGTCCGCTATAACATAAGCGGATGTTGGCGTCATCTGGTCAGGTTTTTGACACATACACCTCAGCTTTTATCACATATCTGTGGGAATGCGACCTGCAGCTTTAAATGAACAATATCCCATCAAAAACATGAGATCGGTTCAGGCTCTTGTCACGCGGGGTGTTCAGCGTGATAGCCTTATTGGAATACTTGTTCTTATGATGTACATAATGTGGTTGGCTTTGTAAGCGCTATGTGGCTGTACAAGCAACAATATGCTTAAGGTAAGCTGTCAACCTGATGACAATCCGGCTCACATGCAAGTTCTTCTCTCTTCTTCTGTGTATGTATGTATGTATGTATGTATGTATGTATGTATGTATGTATGTATGTATGTATGTATGTATGTATGTATGTATGTATGTATGTATGTATGTATGTATGTATGTATGTGTGTGTGTGTGTGTGTGTGTGTGTGTGTGTGTGTGTGTGTGTGTGTGTGTGTGTGTATGTATGTATGTATGTATGTATGTATGTATGTATGTATGTATGTATGTATGTATGTATGTATGTATGCATGTATATAAGTATGTATGCATGTATATAAGTATGTATGTATGTATGTATGTATGTATGTTTGTATGTATGTATGTATGTACATTCATGAATAGTTGTGTAAGTGCAGCGATTCGCGTTGTATTCTGGCTGTGGATTCAGATAACATATCTTAATTCCCCTCGTCAGACAGGCGGACTGGGTATCGTAAACAACTCACCCTGGGGTTAGTTGAATTCACTTGATCTCTGCGCTGTTGTAACGTGGTATGTCTACTGACATTAGTGGCTCAACGCACTGGAGTTGGTTGTAAGGGTATCGAACCCAAGCGAGAAGGGTACGACTGAATTTGACTACAAATCAAATGAATAGTAATTCATGGTTAATACGTTATTTTTGTCTACATTTGTATTTGTTGTACTATCACCATTTGTGCATTTTGATGGCATTCAATAAACAGTGTTATCATTTTCGGATGGACTTTATATGTAGTCGACTATACATTAAAGGGTTGAATCTATATTTCCAAAACAACAATCATTAAGCACATTCTAACGTGACTCTTAACAAGGCTATCTTGAAGCCAACAAACCTTAGTTTGTTAAAACTGTAGGGTAACTAATCATAAGAGACATACATCAGTGCATTGCAATACAAGCTTTCCTTTGATTTCTTTAAGCCGCCCAACTGCCTGTTGAGGGCAAGTTAAAAAATAAGCGGTAAAAGGAATATCACTAATTACCATGCGGATGATACAAATATGGAATAGCCCAATCTCCCCCCCCCCCCCACCCCGACGGAAGTGTTCCCACTGATGTGACATTCATTAGCGATGATCTCGAGGCGTCTCTGCTTCCTCACTCACTGCATGGATGTAGTATGGCCATAGCCCAGACATTCACTGGGCAGGATTGATGGCAATGACAAGAAGAGCCAGTGGTCAACGTGGAGGTGGCAAATAAAGCTAAGTGTACGTTAGATCTGATTAAACTTAAAGACGCATAACGAAATACAGTTTGGAGGATCGCCTATACCGGTCTTTCAGTACCCAAGGACCCATAAGCAGCCTCGCTATCATGTCTTGATTACAGCATAACTCTTGATATTTGTTCCATAAAACAGGTAAATGATGTTGATGGCAAGAAACCGACAGGTCGGGTTATCTAACTGACTTTATAGTGCGTTGATTGCATTTGTGTACAACCTTAAGCTGTTTTAAGCCGTTGACACACCCTCTCTATGCAAGGATAAGCATAACGTAACACCTTAATATAATCTTGATTAGCCCCAGCTAAGAAGTGTATGATTTATATCAGAACACATTGAATGGTGTCTAACATCTTGCGCTGTATATGCTTTATTGGATACGAAATAAGCATACTATCACGCCGATGCACTGACATACATACTGCTGATACAACATCACTGGAGCAATTGGTGCGAAACCAGATTTCTCACGAGAGGTAGTCGAGATAAAGCCATCAATGATACTTCCAGCATAAGTCCATCTTAGTCAGAGCAGGCCTAGTTTGCTTTTGTTTTGTGGTTTAAGTTGTTCATTTAATGAATATTCAGCAGCAGAATCTTCTGATCTGATCCTAATTTACATTGATGTTATATTCGAGCTGCATTTGTACAGCCAAAACCTGGCAGATCTTTCACGAGTCCCTTCATCTTATACAACCCTGTCACTCATCTTATCCTGGACACCATTTCGATGTCAGCTGCAAACTGGCTCAAGAATCAATAGATTAGCACAGAAGTTTTTTATATGTTCCGTTACAAAACAAGGCTTACTGATCACTTTCGGTATACTGCTACACGGCACCCCTGGCTACAGCGCCCCGTAGTTAGATTAATTGGTTTGCAAGGAGACAATCAATCGTGGCGTGGGAGGTTAGGCGTGGGAATGAATGCATTATAAAATAATCCGCCCGCGGAGATCCGGCCGATAGAACACTAGACACGACGCCCGGCAATAACTTGTCTATTGCAACGACGACAACATACATAAGGCACGTGTTAATATAACAACTTCTAGGCATGCCCCAACTTACGCTCACCCCATGCCTCACCCCATGCCTCACCCCATGGCCCATCCAATACTCTATCCCATTGCACCCCTCCAGATAGGATGACATCATCCCCACAGAAAGAGTCAATGTATCTAACTGTATCATCAATAACCCGCCTATTACAGAGGCGGATGAAATTATTGTGTGCATTGCATTATTTTAGTTATTTGTATTTATAATAGGATTAGACGTTGGGTAATAATATACCGCATGGAAGTCTTAACAGCCTCGTGTCTATACTCGTGCATGTAAGTTCACCCCAATATGTGTGTGCGCAGAACATGTTTTTGATTCCCAGACGGAATCGATCATTGAATTGCCGTTTCTATTACCACAAGCAACATTTGTTTAATGGTTTTGACAGCTTGCTTACTTACCTTAAAACCCATAAAAGCACATATATCATAACGTCGAATTCTCCCATACAGCCACTACAGCTGACTACTCCGTGCAGTACTATCTGCCTACTTCTTATCATCAATTGAATCACCAAAGCAACTGCCTTCTCTTATTATCAAGTGAAGCACCCAAACAACTGCCCTGCATTTAATAATACATTTACGCAAAAACATCTGCCTGATGAGCTGGGAGTTGGGAGTGGCCTAGCAACATTAACGAAGACGATGAGTAAGTGCCTAGTTCTGGTGGATGGATGGGACCCCCTCCCCCCTCCAGCTCCTAACTATATGGATTTTCACATGTCTTTTCATTATATTAAAAAAGGGAGGGTGGTGGTCGGGAGGCGGGGGTTTCATTTGAATCCCACTCTCCCCCTCTCCCCACTCTCCCCCTCTCCCCACTCACTCTCCCCTCTCTCCCCACTCCACTCTCTCCCCACTCTCCCCACTCTCCCCACTCTCCCCTCCCCACTCTCCCCACTCTCCCCACTCACCCCACTCACCCCACTCTGCCCAATCCGACTGTGTGTATAAAGGAGGTTATTTCAAACTGATACATCGTCATTTTATCCATTAAATATAATATATATTCACCTTTCGATTCATCCGCGTGTTATCATAGGGCGTTCACGTTATAATGTTTGTCATCATAATGTCATCACGATATGGCAGTGATCGCGCACAGCTAGCAAAATAACAACATGCCAAGATAGAGAGAACAGGGAAAATCTTTATATTCATCCAAAGATAATTGCTTTGGCAGACCATCGCCAATCGGTCGATATACTGGCAATTTTGTATCTTGTTAAAATTTGGTAAATTAGCTCGAAATCCCTCATGATTGATTGCATGATAAGCTTACGTAAAGGTTCCAAGGGAAACGGGCATTGACCTGTGGAATTTGGATGATAATGCGGTAGAGAGTAGAAGCTACTCGGGAAGTACGATCCAGTGCAGATACAGTCATGATTCTGAATATTCAAGATTCGTTATTATTCAATCGAATTTCTGGTGCTATGTCTTGATAGAACCAGTTTCACAAACCTTTCCACTTAGACAATGAGGCGGTATTGCCCCCTGACCGAAATGATATCGTCTTCCATGTAAGTGTATTTGTCTTCGTAAACATGGATCATACATAGCGGAGGTCCATCCGGTTTCTCGACATGCGGAGGTCCATCCGGTCTCTCGACATGCTTCTTGAAAGCCCCAATATTCGCAATATGATGGTAGATGTGGAACTTTTCAGTCGATAGGAACTCCTTTCAGAAACAAGCAGAACTTAATGAGTAATTATCATTTACCGAAGAATTAGGATAAAGTGCTTAAAAAGCCAGGCACTGGAATGCCTACTAGTACCATTGTCATTTGTGCTTTCATGTCCGGTACATATTCGATGGATCTCGGTTTCCACAACTTTTAAGGTCTAACTGTCCTCAGAATTTGCTCGACATCTGCGTTAAATTTAGCGCCAACCAATCCGACCGCTCGTAAATTGTTGAATACGTCGAAGTATCTTGGTCGCAATATAATTCAGTATGCAAAAATACCCTTGCACATTTCTTCAGGGACGACCGACACGAGAACGACGGTTTGCCACGTCCAATAAGAAAACTGCCCACTCCAGCTTATTCACTCTTTTTCGCAATAGGGAAAATATTCCCTTCCGGTTAAGGCTCGCCCGACTACTGGTTTATATACACATTTTGTTACTCATATATGTGGACCATATTTAAGAAAAACACATACACTAGGACCTGAGCAGCAAACAACAAAGTTTATCGAAGTCTTATTGGATACAATGCTCGCGACCAGGGCAAGTACCGTGCTTGTTTAAAATTATATTTTAGGCTTCGATGTAATGTTGTGATAGCGCACTCATGGTTATTAATATATACACATATATATAAATATATACATATATATATATATAAATATATATATATATATGTGTGTATATATATATATATATATATATATATATATATATATATATATATATATATATATATATATTAATGTGTCTCAAGGAGATACTATGGCACCATAAATATACTGTTATATTGTACCTTATGATGATGCTATTTTACACACTTAATTCTTCATTACCCCTTGTTCCGTTGTTTTGAAATAGTTTGGTCAGAATGTTGGCTTAAATGTATTCATGCGTTGTAGTATATTGACCGAAAAACCGTGGAGACGCATAGTTTATTGTAGCAACTGCAAAGATTATCTTGAAATTGACGTTGCACGAATTACGTGGTCTTTCGGTTAGCGATCACTCAAACCTCATTGACCATAATACGGTAGAATTTGGGTTTGTCGTCCTCAAACTTGATAAGGATCAAGACCCTGCAAACATACAGCTTATAAATATGCTAGCGTACACCCAACCAGATACATTACGCGTTTCCCCGCTAAATTTATAGAAATCTTCCTTTCAAATGACCCATTGTTAAACTACCCAGAGAGCTGTTAAACTGAGCCGGTCGTTGATTCTTCACTTGCACTCCTCCAAGAACGAGCGCAGGCGGTGATCGAACTTCCATGCATTGAAATACTTTACAGGAACCACGGCCCCCTGGGACTGTGAGAGACTAATCTCGTCCATATATCAATACTAATAAGTTACAAAATAGTCATTCAACATCAAATCAAACATGTGGCTATGTGTAAGTGTGGACTCAAACCTGTATCCGGCATTGTAAGTTGCGATAAGAATCGCATACTCTCCGACGACATTACTGATCTCAACGCATTTCGGTTTCATATATTTCCCTGCGTCCCTGCGAACTGTCGTCTCCACAAGAGCCCTTACAGCTACAGGAAACATAACGAATCCATGAAACGTGGCTAAAATATGCACATTATAGAAGCTGCAAATATATAGGGGTTATGTTTTCATTTGATCAAATCAGCTCGAAGACATACAAAGGGGATAGCTATTGCACGTCCTTGCTCAGCTCAGGCACCGAGAGAGGCTATTGTGGTAACATGAGAATACAGGTATTCACCATTTTTGCCCTGCGCTGTATCGACGCCGTTCACCATTACCCAAGCATCATCAGTGTGCATCGCTATGATGCCATCTATGTCTCCTTGGTTGTATACAGACTCGTATTCACGAACCATGTTTTCAACAAGCTTAGCTCGATCTGAAACAATTTTGAAAGCCAGCAACATTAATGACCAACAAATACAGTGTGTATTGAATCTCTCCGGTCACAAATATATAATTTGCTGCTACTTAAACTTTGAAAAATATGAACGATCGCATTGATAATCCGGAAACACAAATTATTTAATTTACCTGGATCCGAGCCATCTGAGATTGGACAATCAGCACTTGCAAGAGTTACTGCTGAGAGAATGAACTCTACGCCGATAAGAACTCGCCACATCGTGTTCATGAGATAGTACTGCACAGAGTAGTCAGCTGAAGTGGCTGTATGGGAAAATTCGACGTTATGATATATGTGTTTTTATAGGTTTTAAGGTAGTAAGCAAGCTGTCAAAAACTATTAAACAAATGTTGCTTGTGGTAATAGAAACGGCAATTCAATGATCGATTCCGTCTGGGAATCAAATACATGCAATGTTCTGCGCACACACATATGATCGTAAATGCACATTGTTCGTTTACGAGTAGAGCACGTTGCGCGACATAAATCGGTTGTTAAGACTTCCATGCGAGTCAAACCTTACAATATATCTATATTCTGTTATAGCAGGGAATTGGCACTTGCTATTTTTAAATTTCAATGTCAGAGATGATTAAAAGACCCAACGTGGCTATTGAGACGGAAGTATGAAACAAATATGCACACACACACACACACACACACACACACACACACACACACACACACACACACACACACACACACACACACACACACACACACACACACACACACACACACACACACACACACACACACACATAGTATATATTATATATATCTCTGTGTGTATGTTTGTATATATGTATATATTAATTCATATGTATGTATATATATGTATCAATATATACGTACATATATATATATATATCTATGTGCATATGTATTTATTTGTATATATATTTATGTGTGTGTGTGTGTGTGTGTGTGTGTGTGTGTGTGTGTGTGTGTGTGTGTGTGTGTGTGTGTGTGTGAGTGTGCATATATTTATATATATACATATATTAACATACATTTGTATATATATAAAGGCATATGTATAAGCAGGTATATAGATGTCCATTCCATGCCCTTACCGGGTACATGAATATCGTGTTCATATTTTTGAGCCTGTTACGTCACATCACAAAAATGGCGGCGACATTGAAATCAACAGCGGACCAAGCATTCGAAAGAACGAGGAAACTATATTTACCGCCGTCTTTAAAACTCGGAAATATTCAATGAGTGAAGTCCATGATATTAACATCTCGTTTAGTTGGCTAGAGTATCACTTTAACTAGCTTCAGTTGGCTGGAGCCCAGCAAGTTTCTGACACTTTCACATCATGAACGTACAAGAGGGATCCGCCTTCTGTCCAAATAGACTTGGGTAGATAGTTTGACACAGAGGAGCTCATTCAGGTAAAGCCAATGGACCCAGCCTTTGAGTTAAATTGCTTTCGATTTGCCGAACCAAACGTTGCATCGGCGGCGGCAAATCGCTGCATTCGATCTCAAGTTTGACCTAAACAACTCCCGGTAATCCCTATAAAACCCTGTCTCAGCAGCGCCCACGTAGTCATCCCTATAAAGCCCTGTCTCAGCAGCCCATGTAGTCATCCCTATAAAACCCTGTCTCAGCAGCCCACGTAGTCATCCCTATAAAACCCTGTCTCAGCAGCCCATGTAGTCATCCCTATAAAACCCTGTCTCAGCAGCCCACGTGGTCATCCATATAAAACCCTGCCTCAGCAGCCCACGTGGTCATCCCTATAAAGCCCTGTCTCAGCAGCCCACGTGGTCATCCCTATAAAGCCCTGTCTCAGCAGCCCACGTGGTTATTCCTATAAACCCTGTCTCAGCAGCCCACGTGGTCATCCCTATAAAGCCCTATCTCAGCAGCCCACGTGGTCATCCATATAAAACCCTGTCTCAGCAGCCCATGTAGTCACCCATATAAAGCCCTGTCTCAGCAGCCCACGTAGTCATAAAGCCCCTATATAAGCCCTGTCTCAGCAGCCCACGTGGTCATCCCTATAAAACCCTGTCTCAGCAGCCCACGTGGTCTGTCTCCCTATCCTATAAACCCTGTCTCAGCAGCCCACGTGGTCATCCATATAAAGCCCTGTCTCAGCAGCCCATGTAGTCACCCATATAAAGCCCTGTCTCAGCAGCCCATGTAGTCACCCATATAAAGCCCTGTCTCGGCAGCCCATGTAGTCACCCATATAAAGCCCTGTCTCAGCAGCCCACGTAGTCATCCCTATAAAGCCCTGTCTCAGCAGCCCACGTGGTCATCCCTGTAAAACCCTGTCTCAGCAGCCAACGTGGTCATCCCTATCAAACCCTGTCTCAGCAGCCCACGTGGTCATCCATATAAAGCCCTGTCTCAGCAGCCCATGTAGTCACCCATATAAAGCCCTGTCTCAGCAGCCCATGTAGTCACCCATATAAAGCCCTGTCTCAGCAGCCCATGTAGTCACCCATATAAAGCCCTGTCTCAGCAGCCCATGTAGTCACCCATATAAAGCCCTGTCTCAGCAGCCCATGTAGTCATCCATATAAAGCCCTGTCTCAGCAGCCCACGTAGTCATCCCTATAAAATCAGCAGCCCATGTAGTCATCCCTATAAAACCCTGTCTCAGCAGCCCACGTAGTCATCCATATAAAGCCCTGTCTCGGCGGCCCACATACATCATGCTGCTCCCAGTTGCCGCATTAATGACTCCCAAAAGAAACCAAAAGAAAGCCTTCCGGAGGTAGAACGGCTTTCAGCGAGGATTTCCCTTTCCTCACTAATGGCTGTGTATGGTACAACCGTGGAGCCTGCGCTAACAGGGCTCACACTAATTGGCTTATGACATTAGCATTTCCAGCACGTCCACCGCCATAGGGCGCTACCAGAACATCAATAAAGCACATGGTCCTGTTCTTTATGTAGAAGTATTGGAGACATCTTACTGATCAAGGCGAACGCGCCTCCACATATCCACATTTCAGTCGCAAAAGAAGGTAGGCAGAGCTACACGAGGACTCGGACATATTGATGCTAGCAAACCCAATACCAAGTGAGAGTTAAGTCGAAACAAGTATTTGACTGATCATCAGAGGCTGTTAAATAAGGAGACTCACATCCGACGTGGTAGGTCCAGAGGGACCTCCTTGGTACCCGATAAGGATCCAATCTAGGTAGCGGGTTCGACGCGATCTCTTGAAAACGTTGTACACAATTGAGAATGATAACATGGGGAATGGGTGATGATCTTCCTTGGATGGGTGACAAATTTGTAGGCAGCCGACTCTGATCTTCTTACATCGTATCCCCCAAGTTGGTCACGTCAAATATCTATCGAACAAATGCACATATGAGACTCGAAAAAGGAAACGATTGAGGAGTTCCATAAATATTAATAGGTCACAAATATGGACGCAAAATGTAGTTGTCTATTTGGGAAAGTGACAGCATATCATGTGGGATTCCAGTTCGCGGAATGTGTATGCGAGAATTTACCCACGGTTCGTGAGAGAAAAGCCAGAGCATTTTAAGTGCTCTGGAAAAAAAACTATATCCATTGTCTACAGGGCTATTTTTGTATTAGATCAATTTTTGAATGGAACATTTCAAATTTGATTATAAGGGATCCTCGCTCCAGTTTTGATGTTATGGATCAACGTTGATTGTGTATTCTAGTCGCTGTGTGCAGTATCACTTACATAGCAGTCACAAATCTACGGGTAATGCTTACTTCTGAGTTAAGGCTGTATAGTAGCATATCCATAATAATATGAATTCTGCAGTGGTAATTTATAAATGCCTCTTTGAATGACACAACTATTGCAAAAGTGAACCTCATAAACGATCTACCTGGGGCAGATGCAGACCTGCCTCTCCGCCAGTACTCTGATTGTTTGCCAGGACTTGGCACATGTAGGCTGCACCACTGCTAAGTTTTCACATTTGAAACAAACACCAAGCTGTTTGTGAAACAGGTTGATAGAATCAGAGGGAAGTCCGCCAGATGACCCCCTGGTGATTTGGTTCAATGGAGGTCCAGGATGCAGCTCTATCACAGGACTACTGGAGGAGAACGGACGATTGAGGGTAACCAAGTCAATAGCCTCTCACACAGTGCTGCTGTTGATGTTTATACCATGAAGACGTGTTTGGTATTCACCCTCCATCATCATTACTGATTCCAGCGCTCGATGACCCACACTCTACCGACCCCTTCCCTCTCTCACGCCACAGATACCGAAACACCGATTTCTTGCCACTTTTCGTTAGATGTATGCATCTGGTAGTAACTGCTACATCAGAACTGGGAGAAATAGATGTAAAAGCGTATTCATTTTCCTCGTCTCTGACAGATCGCTCAAAGATGTGTATTTCAGTTAGGTAAATGAATGGGTAAATTTTTGCTTGTTCAGTATATCAACGAGTCCATTTGTCAAATATTTGTTATGCTGGTGGGTCCCTTTTTCTCGTTTTGGGTTGTTTAGATACTGAGAGCAATCTATGGGGCACCATGGACACCCATCTCAACCCTTTTTCTAAGAGCAGCACACTTTATATACCTCATCCATTTGTGATTGAGCAGCACAGTTTATATACCTACTGTACTCAGCTCGAAACGGACCTCTGTTCGGCTATAACTGACAATTAGGTGAGACTTTGTCTTCTTTTTGGCATTTATTGCGGTTAGTTCCTTCTGGGTAATAAAGTGGACTGCCTTGTCTCCATGCTTCCTTCGTTTCCTTTCTTCAATTGTCACCTGTACATTAGATGTGGACAGACTTTGCTTTTGCCCCATGGCACACGTGAATTTCCCTATTTCCCCACATGTATCCTAGAAAAACTCAATCAGGCCAACCTCATCTCATTCATGGCATCATAAAACCATCCTAACTAAGTCGGCAATGGACCATATTAGCGAAATGCAATATACTTGTTTTGAGGACAGACTTTGCTGAACATGGCACAGGTGCTTAAAGATGCCATATTTTGGTTAGAGATGGTATGTTTTGAGGACAACATTGATGAACAAGTGCGACAAAAGAAACACACTAAAAGCTCAAAACCTGTCCACGATGAAACAACAGTGAATCTGCCGTCAGTGCAAAAGCCTTGTAACTGCTGCTATGGTTTAGAAGGCTGAGGCAGTCAGGTTCATGGATGATACTCAGCCCTTGAGGTCACAACCTTGTAAGTTTCCACGGTCACTTGTGCCAATCATTTATGCTATCTTCATTTATACCCTAACCATGGGCATCTCCATGGTCCAAAAAGTGATTTTTACTGATATAGAAATATAGATTATAATTTTTAATACTATATCTTGCCGTTATAGCTAATTATGTCATGCTGTTGATGTTATAGTTGGTGAATGTACCCTAAGTGACTGTACCAAAGCCAGTGTTTGTCAAGCCTTGCTCATGTGACGACCTAGTGGTCACGCTCAGACTGGCAAGGAGTCTGGAATCAAAAGTTGTGTTGGATCTCGCGAATGGGCTGTTGTAATATATGCAATGGTGTTCCACATGCATGGGCTGTTCAGCTCATCCAAGTGTTCATGGTCTGTACCATATGAGGTCAAGAGGTCAGAGGAAAAGAAGCATTGAATTATACCGAGCCAGATGAGATCATGGTTTCTTTGACCAGGAATTTGACTGAGTTGTTGCTGCCCAGGGCCTGGTCATATTGAGATGAACATTTTCAAGAGTCTGTTGAAGATGACTCGCGAGGTTTTCTATGAAAAAGTGGATGAGTAGTTTGATTTTTGCTCTGATAATGCCAAAAGCTCAAAACACCAAGGTTAGCGATCACCACAAGGGCAGGACACTGCACGGGAGGCATTCGGGCATGAAAATGTTCTGTCTTATGTCCGTACAGAACTTGCCAGAGGACAAAATGACCATTCAGCTGCAGCTTACATGAAGTACTGCATGACAGAAATAAAAAATACAAATTTTGCCTTCATGTACAAATGTGCTTGAACTGTTGGTATACAGAGCGGGGTATATACCACTCAGTGACTCTGCGAGGTCAGTGTTTGCTAAAGTGTGGTCATCCCATGTATCGCCAAATGGAGGCTCGTGACGAGGAGATGGCCGACTGTGAACAGAACGAGGAGCAAAAACCTGAGTGGGGTTCCTTTCACAGGGGAAGTGGGGTGACTTCAAACTGGAAGAAATTCAGCACTTGCTTCCATCAAACCCAACAAACGCTGATTAGGAAAATGCTTGTCTCAACTACAGCGAAGTCAAAGACCTCGATGTTCAATCTCTACATGACATTTGACAACACGATCCCAAAGATTCGATAGATGAAATCCCTACCATTAGAGGAAGAGGACATCAATCCTGGGGATTCTGTTCCACATACGTCACGTGGTGGCTGGGCTTTAGACAGGGAGGCCTATGATCTCTCCGCTTTAGACAGGGAGGCCTATGATCTCTCCACTTTAGACAGGGAGGTCTATGATCTCTCCGCTTTAGACAGGGAGGCCTATGATCTCTCTGCTTTAGACAGGGAGGCCTATGATCTCTTCGCTTTAGACAGGGAGGCCTATGATCTCTCTGCTTTAGACAGGGAGGCCTATGATCTCTCTGCTTTAGAC
The DNA here is from genome assembly GCA_034190875.2 of Urechis unicinctus. Lineage (NCBI taxonomy): Eukaryota > Metazoa > Annelida > Polychaeta > Xenopneusta > Urechidae > Urechis > Urechis unicinctus. Next base: position 27,097,322 of record CM067345.1, on the reverse strand, counting down.
AGGGAGGTCTATGATCTCTCTGCTTTAGACAGGGAGGCCTATGTGCTTTAGACAGGGAGGCCTATGATCTCTCTGCTTTAGACAGGGAGGTCTATGATCTCTCTGCTTTAGACAGGGAGGCCTATGATCTTTCTGCTTCAGACAGGGAGGCCTATGATCTCTCTGCTAAACATTATCAAAATCATTAGCTAAATCATTAATACATTCCTTTTTTTATCATAACAATCACTGTTGTGCTACAAAAATATAAATACACTGATATAAAATCTCCCATATCATTATCATGAATTATGTGTAAGAATTGAAGAAACAAGCGAGAAGCCATTTGTGAAAATTTTAACGAAGAGATCTTTGGCCAGACAGGGACATAAGGGATCCAGTGGTGAGCCATAAAGCATATGACCAGCCACCACAATACCCCCATGCAGTATCACCAGGTAATATGACATGCAGTATCACCAGGTGGTATGACATGCAGTATCACCAGGTGGTATGACATGCAACATCACCAGGTGGTATTACATGCAGTATTACCAGGCGGGATAACATACAGTATCACCATGTGGTATGACATCCAACATCACCAGGTGGTGTTACATGCAGCATCACCAGGTGGTATGACATGCAGCATCATCAGGTGGTATGACATGCAGCATCACCAGATGTCATGATACTTTCCATCGATTCACATTCATCAGTTATGTATTAGAAACTGGGTCACTGCTTTCAGCCAGTCAGACTTCAGTTTCTACGCTTGCCACGCTCTCATTCAGTCGGTCAGATACATTTGGTGGAATGTCAACATCGAGTTCCTCGTGGAGGTCACCCTGTGACCTTGATGCGGTGTCTACAGAAGACGGATGTGCATCAGCTGGACGGGGACGCTTCATGGGCTTGGCGTAAAGAGCGTCAAGCTCCTCAGCACTTAGAGGACGCTGAGGGTGGTGGATGTCGACGTCAAGGTCGTAGGAGGGATAGACGAAACTGATCTGTGTCGTGTAGCCTGAGGGTAATGTGGAGGTGTTGGTGTAGGATGGCGTGTATCCTGGGTAGACGGGGTCCACATCCCCAAACCCAGCCAGCATTGGCTGACTCCTCCCATGCCGTAAGGTGGAAGTCGTAGAGGCGTAAGGCGTTATCTCCTCCACATCACCAGTGCCCTCCCGCAAGTAACTACTCAGACCTGAGTCACTGCTGCCCTTCTTCTCTAAGGCTCCTATAGTGGAATAGCTGGGGTCAGGGGTCAGGTTGAGAGATGGGTCCGGTTCGAAGCGGATACGGGTGCGGCCGGTTATAGGATCAATCTCATCATAGAGGAAGCTATGACGACCTTGCTCATTGAACGTGAATCCAGGGTTAGCCGCAGCCTCCTTCACGGGCCCGCCACTAGGGACGTCACCAGCGTCATTCTTCCTAGCAACACAAAACATGACAGAATGTCAGCACGCCAATGACCATCTGAGCCCACCTGGCATTTAAGTAGTCATACCACATCGATCGGTATAAACCGGGACAAAGCAACAAATATAAAAATCATCCAGTAACAAGATGAAAACATCGATAACACACCTTTTGCGAATCTTGTTGATGGCTATTACTATGGCAACACAGACGAGAAACACAATGGCGCTGACGAAGCCAGCTATGATTCCTGCACAGCAACATGGCCGCTGCATTAGTAGTGATTTGTGATGAAAACCATGGATGTAGTTATAAGATGGCTGTAGTTATAACATGGTTGTAGTAATAACAAGGCTATAGTTATAAGATGGCTGTAGTTATAAGATGGCTGTAGGAATAACAGGACTAGTTATAACATGTATGTAATTATGTCATGGCTGTAGTTATAATATGGCTGAAGGTATAACAGGAATGTAATTATAACATGGTTGTAGTTATAACATAGCTGTTGTTATAACATGGCAGTTGTAACATGGCTGTAGTTATAATATGGCTGTGATAAGTGAGATAACATGGCTGTAGTTATAACCCGGCTGCAGTTATAAGATGGCTGTAGTTATAAGATGGCTGTAGTTATAACATGGCAGAAGTTGTAACATGGCAGCAGTTGTAACATGGCTGAAGTTATAACATTGCTGTAGTTATAACAAGGCTTTTGGTATGACATGGCTTTAGTTATAACATGGCTGTGATTATACAATTACTGTGATAAGTGAGAAATCACGGATGAGATTATTGAGTTATAACATGGCTTTCAGCCCTTACTGTTTTTGAAGGGGGTGATCTCTGCCACCGGTCTGGGTGTGGGTGTGGGGTCATGGATACAGAGACAGCTGTCAGTCAGGCCAGGTTCTAGGCTACATGTGACATCAACACTGCCCTGCAATACTGCAAAGCAAACCACAAACACATCAAACATTCAGGCCGAAGTGAGGCGATGATGGCAATTCACTGATCTGAAGTATGCCCTAAATTGAGCCCGCACAATCAGCAGGACAGGTGGTTAAAGATCCCATGACACATTGAACCCACAAAATCAGCAGGACAGGTGGTTAAAGATCCCATGACATTATGAACCCACACAATCAGCAGAACAGGTGGTTAAAGATTCCATGATATTATGAACCCACACAATCAGCAGAACAGGTGGTTAAAGATTCCATGAAACATTGAACCCACACAATCAGCAGAACAGGTGGTTAAATATCCCATGAAACATTGAACCCACACAATCAGCAGGACAGGTGGTTAAAGATTCCATGAAACATTGAACCCACACAATCAGCAGAACAGGTGGTTAAATATCCCATGAAACATTGAACCCACACAATCAGCAGGACAGGTGGTTAAAGATTCCATGATATTATGAACCCACACAATCAGCAGAACATGTGGTTAAAGATCCTGTGACACTGCGTACCTTCCAGATGTATATCCACGTGGTGAATCTCCGCGTGCTGTGGGTTGTGTAGCAGGAAGGAAAGTGGTGTGGTGAGAGGGCGCACCATAGCTGGGGCGCTGCCTGAGCACACCACGTAGCCTAGTGTGTCTGTGTTAACTAGCAGGCCTGCTCCACATCCACTCATTTCACCTCTCATCATCAGTGAGTTGGTGTATTGCACTACCGCCTCACTGGAAGGGTCGGTGACTAGACAGCGACAACCGTGACTGGACGAGGGACTGGCAAGGAGGGTCAGTGGGTCTGAGGCATTGACAAGGAGAGGTCCAAGGTCGTGGCACATCTCCCTGGTCAGACAGTGAGCTGAAGACACCACAGACACAGTTGTCACCAAGGGTTAACTGAGTCAGCAGCAGCAGCATCCAGATGACACAGCATATCTAGAGCTTACCCGTTGGGGGTGGGGATTTAAACTCTGGCCTGTTAAGTCTTTATCTGTATGCATTCATAATACTATTACTCGGTCGTGGTTTGATATGATTATGTAATGATCTATTACGTCAAACTGTGGCGACAAGAAAATGAATCAGGGCCATTTCCAGTCATAACGTTAGATACGCCTGTTCGTTGGACAAGACCTACCACCACCAACTATGAAGTAAATACTCGCACCAGCACAGCCGTATTTGACATTGGTCAATGAGCCATATTACAGATTGGACAGGTTACCACGCCTCCGAGTAGCTATCAATGAGTTTATCAACATCATACAAGAATTGGAATCACTGCAACTAAATAAGTCAATGTCATGAATACGCATAGGCCTAGAGATGTCCTTAAGATGAACTGAACATAGTTGGTATTCATTGAGGTATACTCAATTGTTTCAGGTAGACAACACCGTCAATATTTACCATCTCATTTTCTGATCTTTACTGAAGCTTGATTCGGTATAGACCATCGGACTTGTATAGTTTTCATAATACCTGGCCAACACACCGATGCGTGTTTCATCTGGACTGATTATTGGCCGCACCAGGCCCCGACTTACCTGTGGAGAAAATCCCAACCAGCAGCATTCGTCCCAGGAAAGTGTGCCTGCCATCACCTGCACCTCCTCCTCTAGCCATTAACCTGTAACTGAATATATCGAATCTATTCTGGATCCACACCGTTTCCCACAGCTTCTATTACCAAAAGCGCAAATCAATGTAGCATGGAATGCCTCGATCACAATATCAATTCCTCAACAACCGCGGGAAAACCATCTGACCTACATACCAACTGTTTTGAATCATACCTTTAGGCTTTACCAAATTACCCATTTAAAGAGCGGCATTTCTTCTGGGCTTTAAATTCATGGCGGTTATTTGCATACTTGTTTGGGGGTTGGTCGGAGATAATAAACCGATAAAATCGCGATAGGTGCAGTTACCGTACACCTGTACGGTTTGGCCCGTGGCGCGGCGTACTAACGTTAGGCAAGGCACTCGCCCCTGGTGTTTTGATGATCTGATGCCACCTTAGGCAAGGCAACTCGCCCCTGGTGTTTTGATGATCTGATGACACCTTAGGCTACAGCTCGGATGTGAGAGATCGAAAGTAGTAAACAGTGCGGAGCTGTCAGAGGCGGAGTTTCTTTGCCTAATGCCACCTTACAGTAGTAAATAGCGCGGCGCTGTCAGAGGCGGATTTTCTTTGCTGTACTAACGTCTGTCATCTGCCGACGACCTGGTCGTAAGCGAGTTTTTATCGCCATCCATGCCTCAAAAAAAGTAAATGCAGCGCCGACATCTAATTGTCCTTACAAGAATATCTCGGTACGGTATTCATTCATTCTTTATTTCGCGTTTTTGGCATCTTTGGCCATGTACGGCAGTCGATGCTGGCTCCAGTTTTTCTATGCTCCGCTTAGCCCCAGGTGGTCGTACTGTAGTATACATATGTATCATAGGACGTCGTGCAGGGCTATGCCCTACCCAGCCCCTTTGGCTTTGCCACGATTTGGTGCCCAAGTAGCTTTTTTATTAAATGGAGTAATTATCACTTATCACTCCATGGTTATGAGAATCGTTTTCACATTCATGATGATTTGTGTTCTGAGGAATAACTGCCAAGCTCCGGGAGAGAAAGCTAACATAAGAATTCACAATGATCGTGGATCCACAAAACCAACAGCCCCTCCCCGCGCCTATAGAATATAAATAATAAATTAATCTAAATCTGTCCATAAATTACTGGGCTTCATTGATTCATATACAGAATGAATGGCAGACTCAGTTGCAAAAAGAACAAGCCCCACAAAGTTAAAGTCATCAATTAGACCTAGTAAAAATAAGAAATATAGTTTTAACTTCAATCAGCTCATTTTTAATTACCAAATGTAATGGTAAAACATAAGCACTAGAATAGCAAAGAAGAAATAAGTGATGACATCAGCAATATACAAATGTTCAATTCTAGTGCACAAGCTTGCAATACAAATATCAAATACAAAGCAAGTCGGATCAAAATTGACAATAGACATGTCCACTAGTTCTCAATACAATATTGGAAATAACCTCTGCCAGTGTGTAAATAATTGTTCTTGATGCAATCAAATAGTATTACACAGCGATATAACACTCTATTTGTCATCAGTTTAATGTCACACAACATAAGACTTCAACAACATTAAAGACAAAGCACATTGAGTAGAGGCACAATTCTAAAACAGAGGCAGAGTACCTGCTAGTCTTGCTGATCTCAGCAGTAACACAGACTAACAAACAGCAGGATAAATATGTAAGCTAAGAGAAGAGGAAGCATTCACTCGATCAATCAGCGATGTACAGTCTTGTTACCTTGTTGTCATAACACCCAGCTCAACCACTGTCACTCATCTCGTAGAAACTGACACCTGCGAAATGGATGAGGAAGAGGCACATACATCAAGAAAGAATTCTGTCATGATCTAACATCGCAAGTGTAAGGAAGCCAGACTGTGTTAACACAATTACACTGATTCGTAGAGGATACCGTGGGGATCACAGATTCACTTTGTAAATATACATGCTCCCAATGGTTACATTTGACACCAAATCTCCCTAAATTCATTTGCATAAAAATGTGATAAGATAAAGCTCGAGTTTATTCCTGGTGAGTAATGTTTGCATCTGTATCCAATCAGGACAATGAAAGCAACCACATGATCAATGCAAAACATATGAAGACAAGATACAATACACATATTCGTCGGTAATCATTAATGGATGCTAAACCTGTTGACAGCTGCATTCAACTCTTCCATACTTGTTTTTAATCACAACACAACATAATCCTGGCATGTCCAGCTGCAGTATCCGGCTTTACAGCTAGGGTAGCTTTATCCGTCTATCAGTAACCGTTATCAGTTTATCAGAAGCTAGGTGATCTGTATGCAGTCAGCGTCTACTGGAATGAGCGTTGCATCGCCTCTAACGACCACTGGAGAGCCTCAGCAAATTTAGTCGAACTTGTCGTCTCATCCCGATTGTAACTTGAGATTGCGAAGTTCACTGCAAAACATGAAACCAATAAATTGACACGAAGTGGTCAGGATGAACACGGCCACTGGTCCACTGAACATGTAGGCCTCTTGTTAAATATCCAATATATTCTTATGAATGTTGCAAAATAGTGGATAAGTTTCACTGAAAAGATGGGTTGGGACGTAAGTATGAAGTTTGGAAACTCATCCATCTGGAATAAATAACAGCATTGTTGCTTGCAATAATGCTGGGACACCATTGTGTTAGAGGTTTTCCAACTGTCATTATTTTAACACGGTGCTTCAACATAGTGCTTCAAGTAACAAAAACATTGCAATCCTTCAGCCTTAACACGTGTTTTGGGTAAACAGGTAAGTTTAAGCTGAAGGACAATACATTGAGTAACATGGCATTCTGACATCAGGATTTGAGAATGTAGCCTCAGGGTAAACAGCGTGGGGAACAGATGCTGATCTTTCATTTGGTCCCGCCTCTCAATTTACAAGAGTTGCATTATAACTGCATTAATCTGGCTGATTTTAGCAGATACAATGGTACATAACAGACCCTCTATATAGTTGCTAGGCAATGGCATCATTATCCAGAAAATTTGCCATGAATAAAAATTTTGATTAAAATTCAACACACAAAATGGCACGAGGGGGTCTCCCTTAACAAGCCTGCATCTCGTACATGAGTAAATAAAGTACATTAGAAATGGCAATGATTAATGGTTTTCTGTTGTGGCGTCAGACGTATCGTTTATCAGCAGGTTTCATTCAACAGCTCAGGCGCACAGATGATAAAACACTGAACTCACATATATCTTCACCATGTAGTCCATACGACACGCCATAACCATCCGGTGCTGTGGGAGCGAAGCCACCTATCACATTGGGGTAATCCATGTCCACCTTGTAGTTATAGAGAAAGACTGGTGTCTGTGAAGTCGACAGCTTGAATGGCATTCTCCATGCCTGCACACAAGCAAAGAGGCCATGTACTTTAGGACATAAGCTGATCAAAAGCAGCCCACTTAAGATGATTCAACTTCTGCAAACTAAAACTATATTTCTCAGTATATTTTCAGTTGTGCAGAACTATCCTTGATTTTTTGTTGTTGAGCTTAAGACTCCAGTAACCATGGCCCAGAGAAGATGAAGTTACCTTGTCAAGGAAGATTGCAGGCACATCCATCCCGAGCTCGCGTGAGGCCATGTAGAGACCCAGCAGGTGACGGTCACAGCCCTGCCCTACCGTCGCCTCCAGACGGAACTTATTCTGGTACTCAATTGCTTTCCTCAGATGCTGCTTACGTCCATCATTGCTTGCCGATGGGTCAACCATGGACTTGAGCCAGGCACAACAGTGGTTTGACACGGGATGAACTGTCTCTGTGCGCCCCAGTTTGTACAGCCTGAAAACACAAACAAAGCTTCTGCTGTTATGAATCTTAACTAACCAATCAGAAACACTTGGTAGACATCCTCATTCTTCATTGGCTTTTGTTGTTATTTGGGAGACAACTTTTACCGTCCGGTCGAGGGTTCGTATGTCTTGGGCACTTCCTTGTAGAGGTAGTAATAAGCCAATTGGAGTGCCATCTGGAGGCACAGACAGAATGCATGAAGGAGCAAGGGCAACTGAAATACCAGGTCTGTATTTTGAAGGGTAAGGACAAAGGAGATCCTGGTTTTCATGTAATATTGTCTCTGTAGGCCATCATGCATTACCTGTTTTAATTTCTTACCATGCCTCGTCTGTAATCATGTATGACCTTTATTTATATATTGCCTGTAATCATGTCTAACCCGGTAATCATGTTTTGTCTGTTATGTCTCAACTGTATTCATGTCGTCTGTTATCATGTCTCCTCTTATAATGCCTCGTCTGTTATCATGTCTCACCTGTAATCATGTCTCACCTGTATTCATGTTGTCTGTTTTCATGTCTCCTCTTATAATGCCTCATCTGTTATCATGTCTCACCTGTAATCATGTCTTGTCTGTTATCATGTCTCACCTGCTTTCATGTTGTCTGTTATCTTGTCTCCTCTTATAATGCCTCGTCTGTTATCATGTCTCACCTGTAATTATGTCTTGTCTGTTATCATGTCTAACCTGTATTCATGTTGTCTGTTATCATGTCTCCTCTTATAATGCCTTGTCTGTTATCATGTCTCACATGTAATCATGTCTTGTCTGTTATCATGTCTCACCTGTATTCATGTTGTCTGTTATCATGTCTCCTATTATAATGCCTCCTCTGCTATCATACCTCATCTATTTTCATGCATTTTCTGTTATCATGTCTCACCTGTATTCATGGCTCATCTGTTATGTCTCACCTGTATTCATGTCTCACCTGTATACTTGCCTCATCTGTTATGTCTCACCTGTATTCATGTCTCACTTGTATTTATGTCTCACCTGTAATCATGTCTCACCTGTATGTAGCCATCAGGACTGAGCCGCTGTTTCTTCATGAAGCGTTTGCCGTAGGGACCATTGTAGTTGATGATGTCAATGTTGTCAATCTGAACATCACCAAACAAAATCACCTCTTAGCATGAAGCACAACACACACAAGTGAACATCGTACATTTCTCTCACTTCTTCTCTACCTCAGTCTTGTAATGTTTCATAGCACATGTGATCGCGTCTTCAAGTCCTCCAATATTCCACACCAACCTACGAAGGTCAATACAACCAGAGATTAGCCATGTTAACCTCCCTGATAACTTCACACCAGAGGTGGGCAACACAAGTCAAAACTTACACATTTTTCAAACGATAGCAGTATATGGTACATTGACTACAGTAAGTGTTATAGGAAGAACAATCACCTGTCTGGGTCCGGTAGCTTCCTGATGAGTTCACCAGGCTTGAGGGGAATGTCACCTTTATCATCAAATGCCTCTTGAACCATTACGTAATCACAGGCATAGGCGAAGATCTAAATGCAAATTAACAAGGCCCAACATGAATGCACTAGAGATAACCATGGTGATCTATAACGACTAGAGATGAGCATGGTGATCTATAACAAGTACAGATGAGCATGGTGATCTATAACCACTAGAGATGAGCATGGTGACTAGAGATGAGCATGGCTATCTATAATGACTAGAGATGAGCATGGTGATCTGTTACGACTAGATATAAGCATGGCAATCAACTGGAGATGAGCATGGAAAACTATAACAAGTACAGATGAGCATGGTGATCTATAACCACTAGAGATGAGCAAAGCAGTCTATAACGACTAGAGATGAGCATGGAAATCCATAACGACTAGAGATGAGCAAGTTAATCTATTAACGACTATAAATGAGAATGGTGATCTATAATGACTCTAGATGGGCATGGCAATCTATAACGACTAGAGATGAGCATGGTGATCCATAAGACCAGCGACTTGCGGGTGCTTGCCACTTACAGAAGCATCTAAGACGGAGTGTTCCAAGTTGTGGCCCAGCTGCCCCGTGGGAGATATGATAGTTGTCAGGCTCTTATCAAACCATCTGTAGGCCACACAGAGGTGAAAGTACCATAGAGAAGGTCAATATTATAGGTTATGATTATAGGTTACACTGAAGTCAACTATGTTCTGCAGCAGCTGTTCAAATCGTTAAGAAAACACTTAGTCAATCAATTCATTATTCTATCCAGACAGCCGAGGAAATGGAGCTCAACCTTGATGTGAATAAACAACTGGTACTTTGTGGTAAGTGACATAACCTGTTTTGGTCTAAGTTAATAATAGAGAAGTTTTGTGACCTGTCATTGCCGGATCCAGCCAGACATCGCTTTGAATGTTCTGACGCTGTCTGTTACACAAACACCAACATCATGACCCATCCACAAGCTGTCTGCTACACACCCTCACTCACGTGGTGTGCTTCTGTAAAATGGCATTTAAAGGAAGTTACCTTGGAGCTTGTGTTATCGAGGCAGACAAGGAACATCGCTGACTCAATCGCGAGGAGTGCCTCTGCATTGCGCTTCTGTAGGACTTCACGATGCTGTCAACATTGCATGACTGTCATGAGACAGTGAAGGTTACAATGTTCTCCCTGATTATTCCACAGTCACCATCATGCTAAGCACCAGTCAATGCAACAAAATGTGTTTATCATTACTATCTAACTAATCGGCTTTCATGATCTCTTCTTATCAGGTAAAATGCTGATTGTGTCACAACTCAAACTTTACTTGGGTTTCGAAACCAATGGAGCTGAGGATTGATCAATAGAGAACCTGATAAGTAAAAAATTACCCTGCTTCTTCATATCTAACATACAGGAATCATCCCTGCTTCTTCATCTCTAAAGAACAAAAAATATCCCTGCTTCTTCATCTTTAATGTACAAGAATTATCCTGCTTCTTTTATCTCTGATGTACAAGAATCATCCCTGCTTCTTTTATTTCTAATGTGCAAGAATCATCCCTACTTCTTTTATCTCTGATGTACAAGAATCATCCCTGCTTCTTTTATCTCTGATGTACAAGAATCATCCCTGCTTCTTTTATCACTGATGTACAAGAATCATCCCTGCTTCATTTCCCAAGAATCATCCCTGCTTCTTTTATCTCTTATGTACAAGAATCCTTCCTGATGTACAAGAATCATCCCTGCTTCTTTTATCTCTTATGTGCAAGAATCCTTCCTGCTTCTTCATCTTTAATGTACAAGAATTATCCTGCTTCTTTTATCTCTGATGTACAAGAATCATCCCTGCTTCTTTTATTTCTAATGTACAAGAATCATCCCTGCTTCTTTTATCTCTGATGTCCAAGAATCATCCCTGCTTCTTTTCTCTGATGTTCTTTTATTTCTAATGTACAAGAATCATCCCTGCTTTTTTTTTTGATGTACAGGAATCATCCCTGATGTGTCCAAGAATCATCCCTGCTTCTTTTATCTCTGATGTACAAGAATCATCCCTGCTTCTTTTATCACTGATGTCCAAGAATCATCCCTGCTTCTTTTATCTCTGATGTACAAGAATCATCCCTGCTTCTTTTATTTCTAATGTACAAGAATTATCCTGCTTCTTTATCTCTTATGTACAAGAATTATCCTGCTTCTTAACTCTAATGTACAAGAATCATCCCTGCTTCTTTATCTCTAATTTACAAGAGCTATCCCTGCTTCTTTGTCTCTAATTTACAAGAATCATCCTGCTTCCTTATCTCTATTGTACAAGTACTACGTCAGCTTCTCCAGCTCTAACATATAATGGAAATGAGAAAGCAATGAGATTTTATGTAACTGAGAATTATTGAGGTGATGGACAACAGTCAATTTATCTCCACCTTCCACCCTCGGCATACATCAGCGATACACGTGGCCTCCATCCAGATGCTGCTATTGTAATGGTTCTAATTAGGAGATAAATATAACCATCGCCATGATGACCATCAACTTACCTTGGCCCACTGTGTACGATTCTGGGAGGTAAGTGCAGCAACATCACAGCTATCATCAGCCTCTGTTACAATGACAACACAAGCCATCATCAACCATCTGTACTTCAGGTTTCTGGAGGTGACTAGTTAGAGAATTCTAGGTCATTACCATTTGCCATTTGGACAATTTTCTCCAGCTGCCTTTTGATCTCAATTGCAGACAGGAGAGTTTTCTGTCCGGCTGCAGATCCATCAGGAGCATACAAGTCCATCTTGAAGTACATACCATCCCTGCCAACAGGTATCACATATTATCGGGCAATCTAACATATCAAGACCACTCATGTACATGGCAGGTGGATGATGATAACAATTATACAGGTGATGACCACCTTAATATTTATAATTACAAAGATGATATGAATGATGATGGCCCTGATACTAATAATGAGAATTATAATGTAACTGATAAAGATGATGGTAATGGATATGATATTAACAATGAAAATATTAGCGATGATACAGCTGATATAACTAATAAAGATATCAATGATGACAATTATAATGATGATGTAAATGGTTTTGATTTTGATGACATTGATAATGATATCAACTATTATGATGATATTGATTATATAAATGATCATATCATGGGGATAGTGATGATATAAATGACTATGACGTGGTTGATGACGAGATGAATGAGGACAACGAGGGTGATGATGATGATGATGATGATGATGATGATGATGATGATAACAACCATCACTCACTTGAGGACAACAACATGAGTGGAGTCACGATACTGGGAGACCGTGTCCATGTTTTCCCCTGGAATGCGAACCGTCTTCTGAAGATATCTACCACACAAAGCTTATTCATTATCACCTGAAGGTACCTGGCACATTACACTAAGGTTTAACCATCATCTGGAGATTCGGTAGGACTGTGGGACGACGGTCTGTGACTATACATTGAGCCATGAAACTGTGGGACCATCAGATAATGAACCAGAAACATGATATCCCCCCCAGAACTACTTCCCACTTCTACCGCTATATCTGTCTGGTCTGGGTAATGCAACCATCCCAGTTCAACTAAAAATGGGGATGTGAAATAGACCTTTGGACAATATTGTTGACACTTCAAGTGAGTGCAAGTAGGCGACTGCCTGCATCAAACTTCTCACATAAGAGCTGTCCTGCTGAGATAGTCATACTGATGCCATGTTTCACCCCAGCTGAGGAAGTCATTCTGATGCCAAGTTTCACCCCAGCTGAGGAAGTCATTCTGATGCCAAGTTTCACCCCAGCTGAGGAAGTCAAACTGATGCCATGTTCTGCCTAGCTGAAGATACTCAATTAACTCCTCACATTGCTGACATTCTGCTTGGATACTGACTGTTTGTATGCACAGAGGACAAAAATGAAGTTACCTTCCACCTGTCATACACAGCGGCACCAGATCCTGGAGCTGTACTGGCTCGATCTTCCCTTCCTCCGTCAACTCTTCAAACCTACAATAACAAAACACACACACATGTGTAAACTCCAACACACCATAAATAATGATAAATGGGAGACAGGCAATGTTCATTTCACATCAACAGTTCACAGGTCTAAGTTCTAGTGTTGAGAGTACATACTGGGCGAGGAGCCTGGTGACAGATGCCGCTCTTGCCAACTGGTTGGTAGTGCGTTCTGATGGGACGTTCAGAGTGTTGAAGTAGTTGCTGTAAACTAATTAACCAAAGATCATAATGAAAACTGCATCACAACAAGTACTACTTAAAAGTGAGCACTGCATCACAGCAAGTACTACATCACGGTGAGTACTGCATTGCAGCGAGTACTGCTTAAAAGTATGTACTGCATCTTAGTGTTTACGCAACAACTCTAGACATCAATTGGCTCTCAGTACCAAGTGTGACTTACCAGCGATGGGGTCCCGGGAAGAGAGGTAGGCTGCTGTCAGCCAGTAGTCAGAGAGCCAGCTCACCTCGGTGGTTGCCCTGAAGCACATCACATAGCATACAATGTATTGACAACAATAGCTATACAGAGCCTACCAAGTGGGGCCTACTGACTGAGAGAACCTACCAAATAGAAGCTATGGGGCGGACCCCATCGAGTTCACTTCACACATGGGGCTGACCCCACCAAATTCACGTCACACATGGGGCAGACCCCACCGAGTTCACATCACACAGTAGATCCTACAGTAAGCCAACAAATACCAGCACCAGGATGGCAACTCACTTGTTGATAAGGAACTGCTGTAGTCTGGGGCCCTCGTTCCGTCGGAACAGTTCGATGGCTTGCTGAGTGGATGCATGCTCCTGTCGACTCACCAACTGACTTGTTACTTTCAGCCATCTGTAACCAATACAAACACACAGCAATGCCAGCGAGTGGTACCTCACACCCTTCCCTCAGTCCATAACAGGCACTCAAGTCAATTCATTCAACAAGCGCATTCGGTAATGTTCGGTTTCGTCTGACTTATATTATTATACATGTCACTGTCACTCGGGGGTATTGACTTGAGTGCCTGTGCTGTCAGATGTTTATTGTAAATACAGACTCCCATAACTACTACATACAACAGAAGGGACAGACTCCCTTTACTCGTAGGTACAACAGAAGGGACAGACTCCATTAACTCGTAGGTACAACAGAAGGGACAGACTCCCTTAACTCGTACGTACAGCAGAATCGACAGCAAATTAAGCTGACTAATGTAATATGGGGCTATGTTGATGAGGATTCCATCACCATTCATCTGTAATAACAACACACAAGGCTGGTACCATGCAGATGGCTGGTACCCAGCTGGTACCAATTCCCAATCTCCTGAGCAGAGGATGCTGCTCGTACCCATGCAATCGTCCTTGTGTTTATCTCTGCATCATGAGAATGACACAACCCTTTACCAAACACAGATTACTTTCATCCAGGTACCATTTACCTTGTTGGCTATTGTGATACCTTATCAGATTTCTTATCACTCTCTCCACTTTAACCCTGGCACCCACACTCCTATACTCACGTAGATAACCCACACAGAGATTAACAGGAAGACTTTATCCTTATCTAACCATGGAATGCACAACACAAATAGAAAGGGGAACCTGCTATCTTATCTGCCAAAGGAAGTTAGTTGATTAAGTAGATCTCAATCAGTCATATCCTAAGTCATTGATCTCACGTCACGTCCATGCTGCTTTTAGAACACACAATAGATATCGCATACAATGAAGCCAGATGCCTACCACTGAACCACAGCTGACCTCCAGCTATCCATAATATCCAGTCACTTGACAACACTACATGTCCATAACATGTTCCACACAACCAATGTTTATTTTAGGGAATAGACCATAACATGTCCCATGAGACCAATGTCTGTTACAGGGAAAGGACCATAACATGTCAAATAAGACAATGTCTGTTATAAGGAACAAACCATATCATGTCCCATGAGACCAATGTC
Source organism: Urechis unicinctus (assembly GCA_034190875.2). Lineage (NCBI taxonomy): Eukaryota > Metazoa > Annelida > Polychaeta > Xenopneusta > Urechidae > Urechis > Urechis unicinctus. Next base: position 27,082,049 of record CM067345.1, on the reverse strand, counting down.
TGTTACAGGGAACGGACCCTAATATGTCCCACAAAAACATGTCTGTTGTAAGGAACGGACCATAACATGTTGCACAAACCCAATGTCTGTTATAAGGAACGGACCATAACATGCCCAAAAAGACCAATGTCTGTTATAAGGAACAGACCATAACATGTCCCATGAGACCAATGTCTGTTATTGGGAAAGGACCATCACATATCCAAAAAGACCAATGTATGTTATAAGGGACAGACTATAACATCCCTGTTATATGGAAAGGACCATAACATGTCCCATGAGACCAATGTCTGTTACAGAGAAAGGACCAATAATGACTCTTCCTGTCATCAGCTGATATTGTTCACATCCATTCAGTCTTTAAATCATTCACTTTAACTGTGTGCTCACCGGTCCAGTGTCGAGTTGAGGTCAGGCAATGGCTGATTAGGAAGTAGGTTCTGGAATTCATAGGTCTGGTAGGGGGCAGGTCCTTTAATCAACTTGACGAGGATTGCCCAAATCTGGAAACACACACCAGGTGGGTACTTATTGTGACCATAGTTCTCTGCCAAATAGGGTTAAATAAACCCAAATGTCAAGACTGCATTCAGCAATGGACAATTGTAATTGACAGCAATTACTAGATTTGTATTGGGGTTGTTTTTTACATTAATGGTCGTATTGCCAGAGAAGTGACCAACACTAGTTCGGTGAAGGTTGGGTGAAACGCCTTTAAGGGCGTCACATTGTTTTAATTAAGACCTCTTCTAGTTGGAGGGTTTGACATCTGGTGACTAATACGCTTCAATCGCAGAAGGGTTTGACATGTCACTTTGACTACTGCTACTACTATGAATGCGGCCATCCTATTCTACAATCGCACATGATATGGTCTACGTGCTTTTATTGGCATACATAGGCCTCGCGTGACATCCAAGTCTCGTCCCTGGGTCAGATGACATTGACTGGTGTCACGTCACAACTCATGTTAATTGGCTCATATAGAGATACCGGGGGTTTGCTATCTGCCCAATGACGTCAGCGAGTCCCGGTCAAATCTGGGTTACATAAATATGATAAACGCAATGACTTCTACCGAAGTGCGACACAGAGACGGCGTCATAATCAGGCCATGAGGCTACGATCATTGTCTTGTAGGAAAGGAGCAGCAGCAATAACGACCCGCCATATCAGGCCATGACCACTTCTCTCCCACTTTAGGTCTCACTTAATCACTGGCTACAAGCAATTAAGAACAACCTACTATCATTGTACCATAACGAATCATGCTATAAATAGAACAGCCCAGTTATGGGTGGGATTAATTTTGCACCAACACATGTAGCCGCGCACGACGGTAATATAAATATATACCGTCATGCCTGAAAGTATGTGGGTCGTGTGGCAATTCTTGTTATTTGCGTCTCCGGGGCTTACCACCAAGTTGTGTACTTACGTAAATATATATGTCGACAAATGCGATGAATATCCGCTTATGCGGCCTATTTTGGTTATCCACTGTCTCGTTATTATTTAGCAATTGTCAAATGAACTTTTAGAATCACAACTTTCATTCGCGGCAGCCCCAGTTTTGAAGATATGACGTCACATTACGAAGTTCCAGTTTCACTCGCCATGTGACGGCAGGTCCCGGGGGAGGGGGCACTTAAGTATATAGAGGTAGTTTACATATGTCGGGGTATGCTTTTTTCGGCCTCCGGACGGGTTTTGTTGACCTCATATTTGTAGGATGGGGTATGCTCTTGCCATTTTTACCTTGTACGACGGGTACAGGTTTTTGAGATCCCGGGGCACACCCCTACGCAGGACTTCGCCAAGTGTCCCCTCCAGACTGCGGGAATCAATAAGTGTTATCTTTTTTTCAATGTCAATGTGATATCGTTAAATACATATCGCCCTTCTAAAGTAGGAATTTCCAAAAGATAATCATTGACAAAATGACACATATATAATAAAATTCAGAAAGAAAAGGTTCGCTCGCGAACAACCTTGTCTGCGCGTGCAGGCAGAAACCGATGTTGTCGTTCAAAATAAACATGAACGTTTCAAAATGTGTCTGGCCGGATTAAATCGCCTTTGACGAATCTCACACGTAAACTAACTCAACTTGTTAATAAACATTCAATTATGTGAAAAATTCTTCTTCATATGTACATGTGTGTAATTATCGTGTATAATTGAAACTCATGTACTGTCGCGCCGCACTTGGTTACGATCATCGCACGACGTCAATAAGACTACACGGCTACAACACATGCAGGTGCGCAACTAGCCGTGCACGACGTCTTATTATTGGTATATATTTATATTACCGTCGTGCGCGGCTAGTGCGCAACATCAAATGGGAAACAGGTGTGGCGGTTATAAACTAGCTCTTTTTAACCAAATGGAGCTTGCGGACGTTCCTTCTTGACTCTTAACAACGTACCCGATTGGCTGTTGGTCTGTTGTTGACTATTATAAACAGGTAACATATATCGGTTAGTATGTCATCCGCCGTCGCATATCGCGACATGGGTGAGTGTGCGTGGGTGGGGCATACCTTCCCATGATCTGGTCATAAATAGCAAGGTTGCCATCAATTACGCCGCTGTGTATGGTGTTAACACCTTACCAACGGACGGCCTTCTCCCTGGACGAGTCCATGATGTTGTTAAAGGCGACCAGACCATAAAGCACAAACTTCAGGTGACAAGAGGACGTAAACGCTGGTTGCCATTGGTTACGGGTGGACCAACAATGAGAGCTTTTGTCACAATTGTATGCGACCAACGAAGAAAACAAGCAATGTTTTCATGCTGGCCCCTCCCGTACCCCAACCGACACTAAGCCAAACAAGCCAGCAGCCATTTATAGCACGCCTTGGCACTAGCCCAAAAGACCAACGTCAGGTTCTATTTATCACCTTGTCAGAGGGAGTGCATGCATCACTCCCGTACTTAGTTTGAAAGAGCTACTTGGCACCATCAAAGAATGTATACGTCCCCAACCAACGCGGCGCAGACTGATTGTACGCGCTACGCGAAGCCTCTTCGACCTGACCCAATTATTCTTTGTCCCTCAAGCACGCCACATTGCGCTAGGTACAAATACGAGCATCCTGACGGCCCGACATTGCTGGTGTGATGAAAACAACATTGTCACTGGTCGTTCAGTGGATTTCGTTGACACGCAGATAATCACATCCAGGCTCCATAATTACTCGGGGAATAATATCTGCGCAAAATTGATTTCGTATTCGCGGGGCAACACCTGAACACTTGATGCAGGAGTCTTTGGTACCGAAAGAGATCGAAGGGAATGGGGGGGAAAGTGGGTCAGAGGTCAGAAAGCGTAATGGTACAACCTTTTAGCAGGGAAATCTCTTTCATCGTCCGCTTGTTAGAGACATGGTTCCGCAAAATACAAACCTTTGTCTTAGTAGATTTTGGATCCTGCATCCAGCCCTGGTAGTAGAAGAGCGTTGTCAAGGCGCGGAGTCTGGCCCAAGCCAACCACTTGCACGCCAGATAGCCGACAAGAAAGCCAACCAAGGCGACGTACACTTTGGAGGGGATGAACGTAAATGCTTCGAATGCCTCGGGCACCATGTCCAGGGGCAAGGTGGTACTGTCGGCCGGGGTGTCCGGCATATCCCAGGACGGGTAGGCAGCGAAAGCGGCCGCCATGAGAGTACCCAGCGAGGTCGGCGTGAAGAGTCTAGTGAACGCCGGTTTCTCCCGCGCCATGAACGGGTGTCGAGCTGTAGTCGTCGACATGTTACCGCTGTATTGACAACGATCACAGACACAATCCAGTACACGACCGAGCTGGTGTGAGTGAGCGCTGTTCGTCACTTTAGGGCGACGACAAGCAGTGAAAGCGAAGTCGACCTCCCTGGCAGCCCGTGTCACACCACACGGCAACTCGTGCTGAGCTGGTTGTGCGCGCACGCCACTTGCTCACTTAACCCGCTCTCTCCCGCAGGTCTTAACACACAGCTCGCTCGTGTCGTCAATATATACGCTGGTGCACAAGGCGGCTTTAAATACCTACCATGAGTCAGCCGCTCGTATCGGCCTGCACACAGCGCTTTCCGCACCGCACGTTTCAAGCAAATAACATGATATGCATAAGGAACTCTACCCCACCCCGCACCCCCGGCTCGGCCACTTGTCTCGAACAAGTTCACCAGAGATAAAAACGACGGATTACCAGCCGCCTGGAATGCATAGCGCGTTTCTGCTCATCGAGTTGGATGCATTTATCGGCTCACCCCACTCACCCAACACCTCTCCATCGCTCTACTTGAAGCGATGAACTGTGAAAATCACAGGTGACGCGGGGTGTAATGAGAGATGTTGTATGGTGAAATGACATGTAATGGATGGTATGATGAAATGTTGGATAGTGTGATGACATGTAATGGATGATACGATGAGATGTTGGAAGGTGTGATGACATGTAATTGATGGTATGATGAGATGTTGGATGGTGTGATGACATGTAATGGATGGTATGATGAAATATTGGATGGTGTGATGACATGTAATGGATGGTATGATGAAATGTTGGATGGTGTGATAACATGAAATGGATTGTATGATGAAATGTTGGAAGGTGTGATAACATGTAATTGATGGTATGATGAAATGTTGGATGGTGTGATAACATGAAATGGATTGTATGATGAAATGTTGGAAGGTGTGATAACATGTAATTGATGGTATGATGAAATGTTGGAAGGTGTGATGACATGTAATTGATGGTATGATGAAATGTTGGAAGGTGTGATGACATGTAATGGGTGGTATGATGAGATGTTGGATGGTGTGATGACATGTAATGGATGGTATGATGAAATGTTGGATGGTGTGATGACATGTAATTGATGGTATGATGAGATGTTGGATGGTGTGTTAACATGTAATGGATGGTATGATGAGATGTTGGATGGTGTGATGACAGGTCAACGATGGTATGATGAAATGTTGGATGGTGTGATGACATGTAATGGATGGTATGATGAGATGTTGGATGATGTGATGACATGTCATTGATGATATGATGAGAAATGATGGATGGTGTAATGTATGGTATGATGAGAGATATTGTATGAGGTAATGAAAGATGTTGGATGGTGTGATGAAAGATGTTGGATGATGTGGTGAGAGATGTTGGATGTTGTGGTTAGAGCTTCACCGAACCAAGCTGTCATCTCGTCGTCAACAGAGCCAATACAGAAAAGTGGCTATTGAATTGCGAACTGAGAAAATCTGTTCATGAATGTGATAACTAATGATGGCCGCACGGATAATGCTTATGTTTGGTTAACTGGGTCCAAGTAACTAGTCAATTTTAAAGGAAATGAATAAGCCGTATGTTACAAAATGTTTTATTAGAAATCACAGTTATTATTTGACTTAAAGAAAAAGAGTAATTATTGACAAATGAGAATCATCGATTTTGTATCGCTCAATCAAATATACTAAATGAGTCATTCGGTTGGTTGGTGTGGCAGCTGTGATAAGTTTTTCATGTTTATTGAGGTTAAAAACATTTGCAAATCAGTTCCGTAGGCTTTGTTGTTATTTGTGTTCCTGGGTTTTGTTCAACACATTACTGAAGTTCAGTGCTATCTGCTATCTATTTTAACGTAATGTCATCAGTACTCTCAATTTCATTTACATAGATTGCGAAGAGTTCTTGGAACCGTCTTGAAGTTCCTAGAGGATGTTACTAACATGTTGCGGGATCCTGAGGTGGTAAATGGTAAATGGTCCCATGACCGACCTTTGAGGGGCACCACTAATAAGCCTTATCCAATCTGATTCGATGCCATTTACCACCACTCTCTGCCTGCTATTACTGAGCCTTTTTCATTTATCCATGTCCATACTTTACTACTGCTACTGTGAGTAATAGGTTTGCTAGCTAATCCTTTGGCGGGGAACTTTATCGGACGTATTTTGAAAGTCAAAATTAATTACATCTTCAGGATCCCGCAACATGTTGGTAACATCCTCTAGGAACTTGAAGACGGTTCCAAAGGCCTAGTAATTAACTGCGTCGCCTTACGACCCACAGGCGTGGGTTTAGTAGCCTATGGGCCGAGGGCAGTTGTCCAAGCATCACGATCATCACCGTCGCGATATAATCTCGCTGACCTGTTGAAAGGGATGTAAAACACAAGGATTACAGACTTTTGCACAGACAACCCGTGTTGAGTTATATTCAATGAGCTATGTTTGAGAAAGTGTTTTGTAAGTTTGCCTCTAAGAAGTGTTTCCAATTTTTGCTTACTTTGGATTGTAAGCCAGTAATTAGCTGTGTATTTCACAGACCGGTTAAATGTGTTATATTCTAGGATTAAAAGGACACTGGTCCCTCATGGGGCTCTTTGGTGGATATCACTGTCCCTTCCATCCCCAGTCGATATATTAAGGTCAAAAATATTCTAGTTGGTTCAAAAACATAACACAGAATTATCACGGACTTGTTCGAAATCGGTTGTACCCTATCAGTTAAAACAGGGAAAGTGAAAATCACCGACATTACTTATCTGCAACAAATGACACTAAATCAGTGAGTTGATCATTATCTTCCGGGGAGCAATTAATTGATCGGGATACAACTCCAAAGTTAACATGCCTGATTTTACACCACATATGCAATGCAAGGTCACTGCAATCATCAACAGTTGCCTCCTGCATTTCTTTCCTAATGAGCCGTTAACCTGAAAGTGTGATTTCAGTATTTCCAGTAGTCCCACATGTCCAGCGCTCAGTTATAGCAACTGCATCTCTTGAACTGGAACAAATTGCTGACTCTAATTCTGGCAATTTATTTACAAACATTTCTGCAAAGAGGCCACGATCACCCTTGTATAAAAATATTGACACGCAATTTAGTAAGTGTTGACATAGTTAGTATTTTGATTTCACTGAACAACATTCCGCAATGTGATCACTATAACCCAGGTGAATATGCTTTTGTAATACATTCAGTTTATTCAAGTATTTTTCCGATATATTACTCTATATTACAATATATTTATCAACGATATATTAAAAGCAACTAATTATGTTGTATAGTTTCGTCGCAAAGCAAGCGATCAGAGAGCAAATTGACGGACATAGATTTTCCGAACAACCCCTTAACCAGTTAACACTTGTCGTTTGTCTGCAAATAAAGACACATGCGTTCTTGACACTCCCACCGATCAATAAACAACGAATGAGCCTTAATAATAACGAGGAACACTGTAGTCAGGGCTAATATAGATCCAAGAACAAAAGTAATATAATATGGCGGCAACAAAATGATTGATTACAAAGCCATTTAGACATTTACAGAGAGTTACTTGAGAAGATATTGCAACACTCGATGATTAATTAAGGTTTCACAACATAAACTTAATAATCCTCTTTCAAGATATTTGTGTGATAAAAACGAAAAACGGAGATTCTTAATGAAATATAATGAATTCCAAAATAAATCCATAAAAACCAAACATGCGAGAACAACAGCATAATGACAAAACAGGTAAGCATGTATACGTTTGAGGTAATGGTTTTCTGAACCTAATAAATAGCTTCCTAATTATCGCGCCATGTAACATTGTTTGTAGCAAACCATTACTTACGCCTAAAGCAGCTTTGAAATAACACCATTGTCTGCAAGCAATCCTCTATGGTAGTAAATGTTACCATGGAAACGAAATTGGCTTACCTATTGTCGCATCACACAATGGGGTGCGTCCATCATCACTGCATAGTAAAAGGAACTGTTGGGGTGTTGTTACACAAGACTTCTCTCTGTGTATGAACGATACATAGAAAGGAATACAGACCTCAAAGATGGCAAAAGCATTAACTCAATCAGAAAAGCAGCGTTATTTGGTGGAGAAGAGATGTGACAGAGATCACGTTGCTAAATTGGTGTCGCGGAAATCTTACCTTCATGGAGCTAGGGTTATCGAGTGCGCACAAAACATGGTGGAAATGAGAAAACTTCTCAAAACTCACCAACAACTCGATCAACAAAGAGACAAAAGTCTTGCCAAAGTTCATGGTGAGAAACACATCTTGCAGCTTCAACACAGAGACTTGACAGATGGAGGGGAAGAATCGGAGAACATAGATAGGACCTTTTTGGCTTCTCCTGGATTTCGCTTCCGTAGCAACGGGGATATTCGAAGACCAGCTCGTTTTGTGCTTCCAAAGTCAAGTCATATAATCAGGAGAAATGAATCGAAAAAAGAGATAACAAATATACCTCGCGGGGGCCCTAATGTGGAGGAAAGCTGTAGAAAGGAAGATACTGAGGAAGAGCAGACCACAGCAGGAGGCGGTGACGCAGCCCGGAAGCCGGAAAAGACAGAGACGCAGAGTTGCGGCATCAGGAAAGAAATCGAAAAGATTGAAAGAGAGCTGGAAGAAATCAAGAATAGCAAGGAACTGCGAAGTATTAATCAGCGGATTTCACTAGTTCGTCGTTCCCTGACATATTTGCGCGCGCATGCAAACGACCTTCCCAAATCCAACCCAACCCAAGCACTGATACCGGCCGCCGAACCAGCCCTCCGAGACCGACGAATAAAAAAGGATGCGGACACTGCTTCAGCCAAATTGTCCAAGTCAAGACGCGTCAGTGTCCAGAAATTTTCCAGGAAATGCAGCCGAGCAAGCTGTGTTGCGTGCGAGTTTCGAATGAAACACCAGGAAGTCGCATCAAGAAAGGGAAATACATCTGCTCCATTGCGTGTATGGAAAATTGCTCCCAGTGGCATATATGTCCGTTCTCTACAAGCAGTTTCATCAGCCTCGCTTCAGGTAACTGGCAGAAAATCATCTATGAATAATAAACGTTTGGGCTATACTATGACATCAAGCAAAGCAGATAAAGTCGTCGAAAAAAGACTTAAGTCAACCGGTTTTTCTCGAACAAGAAATTGTCCTCAAATCATCCCGGTCGAAGCATGTTTTCATCCAGTGCTGGAGTGGTTAAGCGAGCGAATTCTCCATCCCTTACTGTTCAAGCAACAGGGCTGGGACACACATGCAGCGCCATTGAGACAAGTTATAGCGTGCCCGCCAAAAACCTCACCAAACGCTCTGTTGCTGAGATGAAAAGGTCGTCAGCCGACGCATCTAGCCACTCCGCGAAGGTAAGCGGAAGTTCCGAGAACGCTTACAGACTGATCATGTGTAAGGCATCCATCTCTGACGCTGCGAGTCTGGAAACATTACAGAAGTTGGTGAAGAAACGGAGCAACCCCGATGCAGATAAGAACCCTCCATCGAAAGAGGGCGGGAAGACTTTCACGAGAAAAGTGCCCCCCATGAAAAACATGAAGAAAATTAATGTAAGTCACAAAATAAAATGATCCGAAAGACATTCTTGAAACGAAATGCTTAGTCGATGGATTGTCGTTAAACCCTAGGACTAGGCTTTATACTTGATCTTAGTGATCTGAAACGTTTTAATGTATAAATTATCTATGCGTCATTCCTTTTGCTCAATCTTTTCATCGCTGTCAATGTGAACGATGATTTACTTAATCAAGTATGCCCTGTGTGTTATCTTTCACTGCGGGTAATTCACAGTATACTATTCCAATTATTTCAAGTGTCATAACATTAAATGTTAATTATTTTTTCCGTATTCCAGGAGTGCAAATCCATGGAGATCACCGGCAAGGTAAAGAAATTCCTGAAAACACTGCCTGACGCCACGACAAGTGTGGCATCATGGCGGACCTCTAGTGGGCAGATCACGAACGCAAAGCAGACGTCATTCAGTTTCGATAAAAAAGCGACTAGTGACTCGGAGATGACTTGGCGTCAGTACAGAGAAAAACAAAAAGACAACACTGATAGGGGTGCGTCTTCGACAGGATCAACAACTGGCGTTAATCAATTAGTTTCTGTCGTCGGTCGTGGCCAGAACGATGGCAATATTGGAGAGGATCTCTCCAATTTGAAGTCATGTCGCTATTTGCGTGTTGCTACCACGCAAATTACTGTTTTGTAATAATTTATGGATTTCTATGCTGGCAATAGTACTTGATTTTATAATAAACAGCTTCCAGAATTCTGAAGTCGTCTCTGAATTTCGTCTTCTCCTCTTCATGAAGAAAACTCAGGGATATTCCGCGGTTTAGACCCAGTTTTGATGGTAGAACGAAGAGAGAAAGTAGTAGCGGGGTCATTAGATCGATTACCTTCGTTCTACCATCTATAGGGGGTCATAGATCGATAAATATATATCTTTCTATCTATAACCTACCTTCTGATACGAATCCCTGTGAGTTTTTCTGGCACCCATAACATCGTATTGAGGCTCGATCATTTTGACCCCAGACTTTACACGTCTCGAGTAACCTGGTCGTGCAGTTGTTTCGGAACTAGTTAAAGAGAGGTTCCCGATGCCAAGCTTCCGAGAGCGATGGAGTCTGTTAACGCAATACCCGGAGTGTTGTCATAACGTTTAGTTGTTCAGCAGCGTACAAGGTGGTTGATTATTTGATTGTTCAATACCCAAGGCTTGCCCCCTCCCCCACCCAATTGTTCACTAATATACAGTTGTATATTGTTCGGTACAATAGGTGTTTGTTTAATTGTTTGGTAATAAACAAGGTGGTAGAATAGGTGAGGCAATCAACTGGCCAACCGAGTGGGCAGGGAAATGCAATTCAAAGATGGATTTATAAGAAAAATACCTTAATGGCTTGACAAAAGAAGAGCTTCATCGATTATTTAGAAATCAATGTTGAAATGATGGAATGTAACAATAGAATGGATTCTGAACCAGAGCATCCCTAGAGCTCCAGCCCAACTGGTTAATTACAATAGCAAGATAAATATGTTGTGGCTGATAAACAGTTCAAGCAAAATAAAACCAACTGCCAACTACAATTGTATATATCATTATATGCGTGGTTCTTTCTGTAGCATGCCTACCCACCTTTGGTAGCAACATAGGGGAAATATACCTGTGTGGATCAGGTGAAAGTTCAATAGCGACACAAGGTAACCAGATGATACACGACTACTGGCCACCTAGTGGTCGGAGCAAACAACAATTGAGACATTTCTTCAGGGTTTATTTTTCCTAATGAGAAACATATCACAAAGCATGAAGCACAGACAACTTGGCGCCCTCTCGACCACCAGACTTTCCATGTTGGGGTCGAGAAGATCTCGTCTCTTGTGAGATTACATGAGGTACAGAAGCCAGTGTAGAGCTGGCTGAGGAGAGAGACACACAAACACACACAGATGACGGGAAGAGAGAGGGTAAGAGAGAGAGATGAGATGGTCAGTGCTCAAGTGAGATCTCTAATCATCATCATCCCAGTCTTTGTTCTGTTTCGGCTTAGGTCCGCCAGCTTGTTTAGCCATGATGATCTGAAGGCAGCAAGAATACATGTTAACATGTGATAACAAGGTCATAAAACAGACGTCAAATACACAAAAGTGGACGAATAACGAGCATAGGGTGAATCAAGACCATGTCAGGTAACCAGGTAACTAAGGTGAGGTAAAGGTAACTAAGGTGAGGCGATTCTGTGAGATAACTAAAGTGAGAGGAAACGTAAGAGAGGCTTACCAAGAACATATTACGTAATGAGACCATCAAGGCACGAGTTAAGAAAGGAAAGAAATGAGAGGGCAACAGCACAACCACTACAGGAGATGGCTTAGACAATGGGTTAAATTAAGCTGGTGTGGGTTTATTGCTGCACATGGTGCATAAGATCCAGGCATCTCACTCACCTGGTCCACTCGTAGAACAGTGCACGCGGCTGTTGCAGCAAACTTGATGCCCCAGTATTTGGTCGCATAGAGGTCCACCAGGTTGGCATCCAGCGCATCACACACGGCTGGGACACCTGCCTAAACACAAACATCACATGGTCAACACACCAGCCTAATCACACACGTCACATGGCCGGCACACCTGCCTGAACTGGATCATCACATTGTAAGCACACCTGCCGAAACACGAACATCACATTGTTAGCACACCAGCCTAAACATACGTCGCATTGTCAGCACACATGCTTAACCATGCATGTGACAAAGTCACGCACGTCACATGGTCAGCACACCTGGCTAATCAAACATAAATGACTACACATATATCAGAGGGCCAGCTTAACACACATCACAAGTCATTCATCTCGAACCCGCCTGATAAACCCATACACAAGCAGCACGCCTAACTCAACTTCACACTTTCCTATAACAAAAAAAGAAAGAATTCCTTTTGGCCATTATTGATGTGGTGAAAAAGGGCAGCAGCGTGTGTGTTACCTCGATGTCCACTCCCACATGGGCTTTATTCTCCTGGTGAGCAGCGTACAGCTGGGATATCACCTCATTTGCCTGAAACCACAAAACATACCTGTACCCCATGTCAACTACTGACATAGTAAAGGCTGTTTAATACCGACAGACCTACACTGAACAATGGCCATTTTGGCTATATGAGTGAAGCACTCACCCTGATGCCTGCATTCTCAGCTAGTGCTCTAGGCATTGTCTCAAAAGACTCGGCAAACTTTTCAATGGAATACTGTTCTAGCCCAGGGCAGGTCTGTACACACAGTAAGGGGAGGTCATTATACAGACACAGCAGGGAGGTACTGACACAGCAGAGGAGGTTATCATACAGACACACAGCAGGAGAGGTTATCATACAGACACACAACAGGAGAGGTCATCATACAGACACAACAGGAGAGGTCATGGTACAGACACAGCAGGAGAGGTCATGGTACAGACACAAGAGGGGAGGTCATGGTAGAGACACACAGCAGGGGAGGTCATCATACAGACGCAGCAGGGGAGGTCATGGTACAGACACACAGCAGGGGAGGTCATGGGACAGACACACAGCAGGAGAGGTCATGGTACAGACACAGCAGGTGAGGTCTTGGTACAGACACACAGCAGGGGAGGTCATGGGACAGACACACAAGAGGGGAGGTTATGGTACAGACACAGCAGGGGTGATCTTAGTACTGATACACAGCAGGGGAGGTCATCTTATGGACACACATCAGAGAGGCCATGGGAAAGACGGACACATAGCAGGAAATGTCTTGGCAAAGACAGCATGAGAGGTAACAGTACAGACAACAAGGGAGGTTAACCCTTTCCCGGCGCGAGTTGCATTAATGCATCACGCACGCCTGGCCGCGAGTTGCATTGATGCATCCCGAGTCTCTGACCGCGAGTTGCATTAAGGCAACTTTTATACTGTGACCTCTGACCGGCGACGTTTTCAGCCAGAATCACTTGGAATGATCGTGCATGACATCATTCGACTTTGACCTATGTATTCTGTGTTATTTTGCATAATAAATATTCATGATTTGAACTAGTTTTATCCAATTACAAGTGAGGTTACGATGGTTATGATTTGGTTATCATTATGCCGGAAAGCGCGGTATTCAATGATTCCATCAGCTCCAGTGATGCGGAATTTGGTGGTTTTAATGACGGTGAAATAGCCCAAGCTGACGCTGTTCGTGTGTGAAGGCTCTTTGAGCAAGGAATTGGTGACGATTCCGACGTTGATAGCGATAGTTCGCAAGATTCATCGAGCGCCGAAAGTGTTCAGCGAGCTGTCACTTCTGAGTCTGACAGCGACGGCGACGCTGTTTTGTGGTAACCAGAATACAGACGACGAGCTTTGCCATCTTTCAAACCACGCCCCACATCTTCTGCAGATCTTTACAGTTATTTTGATGCATGACATGTATAGGTAGCTACAAGTGGAAGCTGCAAATAAACGGTTTTAAACTTCAGTGGTCATTTGTCTTAGTGATGTCCAAATTTAATTCAGGTCAGGGAACTGAATAACGGCATTAACACAGGTCACAGGCGGTAATTTTGGCAAAAAATCTTGCCTTGAAAGGGGTTCAAACAGTTTTGGAGATAATATGGAAGGTCATGATACAAAGTGGGAGGTCATGGTAAATCTTGCTTGGTAGATCAATGTACAGAAGGGGTGGGAGGTCATGGAACAGATAGCTTGGGAGGCCATGGAATAGAAAGCTTTGGAGGTCAAGGTACATAGCTTAGAAGGTCATGGAACTTAGCGTGGGAGGTCACAGTACAGATAGATAGGTTGTTCATGGCAAAGACAGCATGCGAGGTCATGGCAATGACAACATGGGAGGTCATGGTACTCCGATAAAGCCAACCGTGACAACTGTTGTATTTCCGGCTCAACTAATTTGAACCACTTTTGTAACTTTAAATGAATCGAAACACAAAATTGCTGGATAACAACAGCTGTCACATTTTGATTGAACATCTACTGGAGTATGCAGTTGTACCTGGGAATAAGAAGCGATTCTCTTGGCCAGTTCGATTTCCGTGGCTCCTGCCCCAGCAACGAGCCTAGAGTCCTATACATCAAAACCATACACATAATCACAATAGGTCAACATGCAATCAGAATAGGTGTTATAGATACAGGTGTAACACAATCAGGTGTTGCACATCTCATTTCTCTGTGGCCGATAGGGCATGGAGCTCTGCCAATCTTTTTGATAACTCAACGGTCTAATGTCATAAAGGGGTAATGTTAAGATGGCAAGGATCAGTCAATATCAGACAGACAGCTGACCTCACAGTGACCTTGTAGGAGTGTGTTTGAGGAGATTGTACCTTGGTGAGAGCTTTGAATGTGTTCACTCCGTCATTGATAGCTCTCTCAATATCATCCATGATGTTGTCACTGGAACCGCGGATAACTACCGTAGCAATGGCACCCTCTTCTTGCTCTATACACACAACATGCAATCAGAACAGGTGTTATAGATACAGGTGTAACACAATCAGGTGTTGCACATCTCATTTCTCTCTGTGAGACAATCAGCGAGAATGGGTACCTTGCTTGAAGAGTATGACAGGCGTATCCCCGATCTCATCCATACGGATCTGATCACAGTGGCCGGCTTCCTCGGGGGTAGGGGGGGTCTGCATCAACAACACACAGCATTAGCCTCTAATTACACACACAGACAGAGTAAAGGTTTATCTCACTAAGCTGGGATGCATGGAGTGACTGATGCTCGTACGATTCGTGGTAGTGGTGTGGCAGAGATGGCGCGACAGAGCCGACGCAGATCCCACTTGGACATGAGTCTGAGAACGAGCAGCTTGTACTGGTTGGCGTAGTGGAGATGAAGCTCACCCACCTTACCCCCGGTCACAATCACACTCACGCCAGCCTCCGCAATCGATTTGATTTGCTGAAAAGACAAAATGCGAATTTATGAGATAAGGGGGCGAAGTTGTTCTGGTGGAATACATGAATTGGATCAGTAATACATTGTAAGGATGGAATGAAATGATTGGATAGTGGCATCGTTTGTATGGAGGGAGGGAGGGAGAGAGGGAACAGAATGAGGGCTTTTTTGGAAGGAGGAATTTATAAGGGTTTTTTTTAAGGAGGGAGGAATTGAATAAGGGCATTGTTTGGATAGAGGGAAAAAACAGAATAAGGGCTTTTTCGATGGAGGGAGGAATTGTATAATGGCTTTTTTTATGGAGGAAGGAATTGAATTAGGGCATTGATTGGATGGAGGGAGAAAATTAGATAAGGGCATTGATTGGGCGAGAGAATGTGACCAGGGCAAAGTATGGCTGTATGGAGTAGGACCTACCTCCTCCACTTGTTCCTCCTCTCCTTTGCTGAAGTCCATCAACTGCTGGGCTGTTGTTATCTTCACTGTACCCTGAGCAAACACATGCAACATGCCAGTCACAACTAAACTTAATTAAATACCCATAGTTGCGTCAAGGTACAACTTTCACAGCCTCGAAACCATAAACAAGAGAGGTTGTTGGTAGACCCACCTTGGTTTCTGTCTGCATGAGATCAAGGGGACAGGAGTAAACTGCAACCTTACAGTTGCTAGCCTTAGTCACATCACCTTCCACCATTCGCTTGAACACCATCCCATGCATCACAGTTGACCCTGTGACCCCCTGACCCTGTAACAATCCAGCAATGATACAGTCAACTCATGCACCATGCTGACCCATGGTTAAAGCAGGCCGGCTTTAACCAGGCTGACCATCATGGTTATAGTCGGGCTGCACAAGATCCTCCCATCATGCCATACAATCCCTTATCAACAATGTATTCAATCAGATCTTACTTAATGCAAATATCCAAACTTACCAGGATTTTACTGATCCTAATGGTGTCCACATTGAAGCTTGATTTCTCATTCATAACAGACACTGAAATGAGATTTGTGTCAGTATTAACATGGCACATTTCGTGAGAGCCACAGCATAGACTAGTGAGAGAGGAGGGAACTTACGACAGGCTCCCGTGATGGTTTTGGCCAGAAAGTCCTCATTGCCGTATTGTTTGCTCATGACAGCCGTGCGTACAGCTTTCTGAACCTGGCTCTCGTTACGAATGTCGTCCACCCGCCCGACCACCAGGTCTTATTACACAGGGTCACATGTATATGAAAACTCACAGGGACAGATGAAGCCAACCCCACAACAGACATCCACATACACTGCAACTGAGATGACTGGCGACCTCTAGATGACCTCTAGATGCAGGTCAATGTTACAAGTGGGCATTTGACTGGTAGTCTTGTTGGGGGTTATGTAATGGGATATGTAGATCAGGTTCATACAACCCACAAAAACTAGACCCTAGTAATATAACATGAAAACAGGGAGCTTATCAAAACATCTACAATCAATCACTTGTAACCAGTACCTGGGAGAATTTCTAGCGCTTTCTTCATGGCCTGCTCATAACCTGCAATGACCTCGGTCACTGAGAGTCCCATGCGCACCAGCTCCTCGGCGTTGTCCAATAGAGCCCCTGCGAACATGAGAACGAAGTTGGTGCCATCCCCACATTCCTGCTCTTGCTGCTGCGATGCCATGACAATCATCTTGGCAGCAGGATGTTCCACCTAGTGACAGACAAGGCAGTTACTCAAGGCCATCTATCAGTAAAAGAGGAAATATAAAAACTATAATAACTTACAGATGAAGGCTAAAATATCAACATTCAATGAGTTTGTGTTTATAAACTATGCATCATTAACACACACCTCCAATTCTCTGATGATGGTTGCTGCATCATTGGTGACAAAGAGCTTCTGTATATGGTTAATCACCATTTTGTTCTGTCCTGAATTATGCAACAACAAAGGTTGAATAATGTGAATCAAGCTTGTAAGTTAAAAGCAGCAAAAATCGTTGGTCAATCAAGTGAATTAAGAACACAATAAGATATTAAAGATGAATATCATCAAAGTCGTAATATTATAGGGAAAAATCATGCTTTTGTACTGCTACCATGCACAAATAGTAAACCATCCTACATAAGGTCAGGGATCACATAAGAAGGAAGCAGTTATTTACCAAAAGGGCCATAAGCAGCTTTGGTCTTCTGTGCAAGTTCCTTGCAAGCTGTGACATTTCTGAGAATGGCCTCATCCACACCAGAATAGTGCTAGAATAAACACAATCAAAAGCATGGAGGAAGGTTAACAATCTTCTGCTAAGATTGAAACAAACAAAGACTCCATCGGTTGTCAAACGCCTGCTTCAGTCTTGTGAACAGACTGGCTTGCGTGCGGTTGGCAGAGGCCTTCCATATGATCATATTGATGGAAAAAATTTCAACTAATCATTTTGAAATACATTGGTCTAGAAGTCTCTCCCAAATACCACAAACGTCAGGTGATGGGTTAAAACAAGACTAGGTAAGCAGAATAACCATCCTGCATCAAAACAACAATATGACTAGACCAGTATCTACACAATCAGGTTTCAAACATTACTTGAAATCCTATTTTCTTAATGGTCGGGATCCAAACTGGCTCTGTTTTAAATTCATGATGACTAAGGGTGGTTACTGAGTAAGTAAAGTATATTTGTATATTGGAATATAATTTTAGTACCTAATAGTAATACAGGAGTTGACATCCTTCCATAAGGTTTTTGTTTAAAATTAGTGCTGATCAGAGGGTTAGCCAGAAGTGGGTGTCAAAGTTTACAACACTGGTTACGAGATCACAAACCCACTAAAACCACACCCCATCTCTTTAACTGCTTACATCGAAAAATCACTACTCCGTGAAAGCATTCGGTCACATGACCCCCACGATCAACGAGATTTCGTTTCATATAGTCTTACACTTACTAATTGTATTCCTTTTGGATTTTTAATGAGCATGGTTGACCAAATAAGCATTAATGCATCATAAATTGAGAAAATGAGTAACAAATCTACCTTTCTAGCTATTAAAGGTTTTTAATTAAAGGCTTTTAAATAGTAAAATCAGTCTTTAGATATGAAGCATTTGATTTACAGACATAATAATTTGTCATTATATTCTCTACCATACAGCAATTGGACATCAGTAACAACACATAAACATTTTATTTTACATTTTGCATAATTTGTCAAAAATAGGGCTATAATTGGGAAAATGGCTTGGAGTACAGAGCACCAAATCAACATTTTGGTCATCTGTATCACAAATAAACACTTTAAATGTGGAGTTCTTAGTGAATGATTTCTTCAAGGAGGCTACAAATATCCCAATTGAAATTTGTATGTTAATGTTTAAAATTAACATTATCAAGCATTCAATTTTCCTAGAAAGACAACTTTTTGCATCAGTGTCCAAATTTGACCCCAATCGTTTTACTACAAAACATTTATCAAATTTGATAGCAGTTTTGGGATGTTCACAGTAAGCTTTTTGCAATGAACATATACAGTACAACCATTTAGAATTTGTCATTGGCCCCCCTACCAACTGGCTATTAGTAGCTCCCTATTTGTATGGCTGCCGTACGAATACTCGGAATAGCCAATGGCTATGTCCCATTAAGTTTCATTTCGACTATAATTTACGCTGTTTACACAATTAGGAAAATATTCAAAAGAAAATATACACATAGATCTCAAATGATCACATTGACCCCACATAGTGACACAAAATGTATGTGAAAAGTCAAAGGAACATTCGAGAATGGTCCAGATGAGAGCCGTTTCCTTCACGACTAGACATGTTTCCAATGCAGACAGCGCACATGTTGAACTGTCATACTTCACATCGTAATTATTTGCACCTTACTGATCACAAAAAAAGTTATTTAAACACCAAACAAGTAAATACTGTATTCAAAAATGTAATTTGAATATAATATTTAATTTTCAACTCACCTTAGAGCCATCTTTCAACATTTGGGACAAGCCCGGTGCTCTAGGTACGTGCAGCGCCATGTTGTCTTGTGAATTAATGCTCGTAGAGTATGCAGTCGCAGGATTACATGTTCGAATCTTTCTTCGCATGCACAATAACCTAGGCAAATTTGTTAATGTTTTCTATAATATCAAAAGAACCGAATTTGTGTGTGTGTGTGTGGGGGGGGGGGGGGGGATTTAGAGATAACGAAACATTATGTACAGTAAAAAATGTTACAACCAGATTTTTTTTGGCGGAACACATCCAATAATGGTTTTTTGATTCATTGCTAACTCAAAAATATATTTCATTTCGTCAGGGTATTAAATGAATATGCAGTTTATAATTATCTCAGTCAAGTACAGTAAACGGTTATTTATAGACAACACAATATGCATGAACACGATAACTATATATATTCTATGAAAATAAATGTTCAAAGAACAAAGCAGATGTCGCGGTATTAAAACAGCTAATGGTAGAATAAGAGGTAAAATAATTTCTTGAATTGACTAAGATTTTTCAGCTTTCTTGGCATTGATACCACTCACATTAATCTGGTTTTAAGGCAAGTCAGCTCTATAATTTTACAACATAAGGATCACCACGTTGAAGACTCCAATACCTCTTCAATAAACTGATTAAAATCATTTGATGTCAGCTTCTACAATAAGTATATCAATGTCATAAGTAAGTTACATTTGGTTTTCTACTCTGCATTAGGCTGACGTATTCCTCAGATTCTTGCTGGCGTAATGCATTATTGAGCTTTTTGGATTCGGTTATTTCCGTGGCACTTACGGAAATGCGAAACGAATCGTTGTCGAGAGCGAGAGTTGGCGCATGTCAAGTACATATACACGAAGAAAACAAAAGTCCTACAGTTAAGAATTATTCTGCTCCAATTACCCCTTGCTTCTCTAAGTCTGGTCGTTTTTGTGCAAAATCGTCAACTTAGAATCGTTCAAATTATGAAGAGGAGAAATGCCGATTGCGGCAAGTTACGACGCCCTGTAAAACGAAGCAAAATTACGGAGGGTATTTATGGAAGGTAGGTTTGGAAAATTTTCAATATGGCAGCCAATTTAGTGTTTTATAGAATGTTACGGCTTGTCTTCATGTTTTTGGTAACTGCACTTATAACATTGTGTGTTGATCGTTCTGGAATTGTTAGTCCAATATTGCTGCATTCTGACATTGGTAGCCTTTGACAGCAAGCGATATGTGAGAAATTCGGGGGCGTCTGCAGGTGCTTGATAGCACGACTGGATGTCAACATCGACGTAAACCACAGATATCAGCTGGCGATTTTTACAACTACGAGATTCTAGTTCTCTTGTGATTTCCGTGCTTTTTTCGTTTATAGCTTGATTTACTACCTATTTGTCTATTCATTCTTTTCCCTCCTCTAGACATTTCACAATGTCATGAAATAAGCTTCTCTCCTAGCTCTTTCGAACTAAGTACGGGAGTGATGCATGCACTCCCTCTTAGTTCTGGCGTCAAACGCATATTCCCGGCATCAGTCAACGGAATCATCAAGAGTTCCGCTGCTTTACCTAGTTTTAGCTAATAAAATCAACTCACCAAACATTTATAGGACGAGAAGCTGAATTTCAGCAACAACAGTATCCTGTGAATAAGTATTTTGGCCTAAACACACCAAACGGTAATATCTGAGCCCGACTTGGCAACATGGCGGCGAGGCGGCGGAAACTGACCAGCGGGAGGATTCACCAATTGGAACATAGGCGAGACTACTCACAAGACGCGGGTTCACAGGGACTATTTGTGGCACGAAGCTTAAATGACCTTGTCTAACATGTAGAAAAAGCCACTAACATTCACTGTCGCACAAATATCACACCAAATCACGAAGAAAGCAACGAAAACCTGGGGAAAAGGCGACAGGAATTATCAGCTATAGTTTTTGCCTATGTGTTCACCGCTTTATTTACATCGGAAGTTTCTGGGGCTGTCTGGGATATCGTCCTCCGCGCTTGTATTTCGGAAGAGAATATCACCGGTAAACTTAGAAAGTTATCGAAAATATAGTTTTCCGCAGACGATAGGAATATGAAACATTATCTCGAACCGAATTAGATAATAACTTTCGACACTGATCGCCAGAAACTGGTCAGAACATGCATATATTGTGAAAAAAGTGGTGAGTTCTGGGTTGATCGAATGCATCGACCAAAAAATTTGGCTTAAACTGTTGGACCGACAAGGTGATAAATAGAACCTGATGTTGGTCTTTTGGGCTATTCTCTCCTGACTCATTGCTCTACTCGAAAATGATTAAAAAAGATGTCAGCAAAAATGCCTGATGGTTTTGATGATGATGTAATTTCATTTATTGTCATCATCATGATGTGATATGGCAAGAATTGAAAGATAGCAGTAATGTTGTTTGTGGCATCATGGTATGTTATTTATGTTTGAGGTGAAGTGTTCACACTCGCCTTGTGCCTTTTATGGGATTGTATTGATCTTAAATAATTTCTGTTATACAGAGAATCAATTTCATCACACAGTTAGAAGAAAAACCTAATGGTAATGGACCAATAAATAAATGTGAGATATGGAATGGAACCTGTGATGATAATACATGTAACTGTAAGGCCTGTGCTCATTCATTCCACCTCTTTACTCTCCCCTGTATCTGGGTGTTACCTGCATTCACTAGAATGGACTCGAATTAAAGTAACAAGTCCTGTTTTTTGTTATATTACAGGTGTTCTGGGTACTGTCAAACATAAGTGGTATTGCAGTTGGTCATGTTTGTTATCCATATTGGCTGAATATTCAAGTATTACAATCAAACTATTCACAGTGCAGGATATTTCTTATTCAACGCACTATTTATACTTGGGTTTAAAATCTCACCTTCACTTTTCTTATTCAGTCTACATCATACTTTACCTCGGCTTGAATGGGTTAGGGTGAATTCTAAATTCCATGATATTGTTGTGTCCAGTTTGGAATTTTGTGATATGAACTAATTGACATGAATTTTATATCTGAATCAATCAGTGAGTTCTTTGACTACATTCCAGCATTCTAAGTGTTCCAACTTTAAATCCTTGCTGAAGCTAGATGATGCTAGGGGGTGCATTATGAATAGACACTAAAAGCCTTTGATGTAATGCAAATTGATGCATCGTACTGAGTTGTCCTGCTTGAGGCATTACAACATAGGCTCTGGGAGCCCATTCCTGCCTGTCCATGTATGGCAGGCTTTATTTGATCCCATCCCCGCTTTTTTTTTATCCCACACGCATACTGGGCTCACACAGCTGTGTGACTTGTGTGGTACAGCTAGTCACGCAGCTGTGAGACGTGCAGCAGGCTGATTTGTTTCGCAGGAAGTTGTGTGATTTGTTATCTTTTCTGGTGTACCTCTCAACCGTGCGTGTTGTTGATCCAACTGTTTAATGCAGCAGTGATATCTCCTCTTGATAATCCATGTGGTCAAAGTTCAAGCGTAAAAATGGATTCCAAAAGTTAGTTTTTTGAGGTTTGTTTGTGCTAATCTATCAGGTCCCATCAAGAAAATTGCCTTAACAAAATATTGATCAAAATGTCATTGATTGATCATCAGCTCGTAATGTTTGAGCATATCATTGGGGTATTTTTAACATGGTGCATTTCTTAATATAATTGTGGTAGGTTATATGTAATATTAGTATTTACAGCTGAATGTTCCTGTGTCTGATGTCAGTGTTGTGTTAACAGCAGTATGCTTCTGTATCTTAAGTGTTTACAGCAGTACAGTTCTTGTATCTGATGTTGAGGTGTTTGCAGCAGTACGTTCCTGTATCTGATATTGAGGTGTTTGCAGCAGTACGTTCCTGTATCTGATGTTGAGGTGTTTGCAGCAGTACGTTCCTGTATCTGATGTTGAGGTGTTTGCAGCAGTACGTTCCTGTATCTGAAGCTGTTGTGTTTGCAGCAGTACGTTCCTGTATCTGAAGTTCCTCCTGGTCTGGTCGCTGGTGCTGATGGCCGACTTCATCGTTGAGTTCCGCTTCGAGTACCTCTGGCCATTCTGGCTCCTCCTCCGCAGTGTGTACGACTCCTTCAAATATCAGGGACTGGTGAGATATCTCTCTCGTTTACAGCTTGGTCGTATCTGTATTTGTAGATGATGTAGAACCACTGTTTTGTTACTGGATGAATGCAACATTGACTACATGTGGCCTGTAGTTTACCGATTGACAGGGGCAATGTGGGTTTTGTTGCAGGCTTTCTCAGTGTTTTTTGTCTGCATAGCGGTGACCTCTGATGTTGTGTGCTACCTTTTCATCCCAGTACAATGGCTCTTCTTCGCAGCCAGTACTTACGTCTGGGTCCAGTACGTTTGGCACACAGGTAGAGCTCATGTCCTCATGTGGTTAAGTACTGTATGTTTGGTGGTAATGTATTACTATTAATGTGTGGTTATACTGGCCTGCATGGTGTGAATATGATGCTCTTCTTGGTTGTAACACCCATGCTGTGGACATATGGTTATGGTGCTTTCCTGTTCTCTTGAAGTGGTAATGATGCTCTCATATGTCTATGTGTGGTCAAAAACGCTGTCTGTCGTTAGCGTGGTGGCTATTTGCTGTCTTTGTGTGGTTGTAATGCTTAATATCTGTCTTTGTGGTTGTAATGCCACTTGCATGCTGTATTATCTGTGGTTATTACTCAATTTGTCTTATCTTTGGTTATAACACTAGGTCGGTCTGTGGTTATAATGCAACTTGCATGTTGTCTTTGTGTGGTTATAATGCTTCTTGCATGCTGTCTATGTGCGGTTTTAATGCTTCTAGCATGCTGTCTTTGTGTGGTTGTAATGCTTCTAGCATGCTGTCTTTGTGTGGTTGTAGTGCTTCTTGCATGCTGCCTTGTGTGGTCAAAATGCTTGCGTGCTGTCTTAGCGTGGTCAAAATGCTTATTGCTTGCTGTCTTTGTGTGGTTGTAATGCTTCTAGCATGCTGTCTTTGTGTGGTTGTAATGCTTCTAGCATGCTGTCTTTGTGTGGTTGTAGTGCTTCTTGCATGCTGCCTATGTGTGGTCAAAATCCTTCTTGGGTGCTGTCTTAGCGTGGTTGTAATGCTTCTTGCCTACTGTCTTTGCGTGATTGGAATGTTTTCATGGCTAACATGGTTTGTTTTCAGAGAGAGGCATTTGTCTTCCGACAGTCTCCTTGTGGTTACTGTTTGTTTACGTTGAGGCATCTGTCCGACTAAGAGACTTCAAAGGCCTGCCTGTTCACATGGACCTGTGTCGGCCGTTTGCTGCTCATTGGTTGGTAGTCATGGTTAATGTCTCACCTGACCTTCACCTGTGATTATGTTCTCGTTCCTGGGCTCATATGGTGCTCTTATTGTTGATTGCAGTATTGGCTATCCAGTTGTTACTCTAGGATTTGGTTTCAAAAGTTATGTATCCTACAGGTTGCGATTGGTAAGTGTTGTTGTGGCTATGTGTGTGAAAGGGTCATTTAAAGAAAATCACTATTCCCTTGTAGGTTAGATGTTTGCTTTTCATTGTTTGTGTGTTCATAAACCTGATGTGAGCTTGTTTGTTACAGAGAAAACAAAAAGATGTTCAGAAAGAAAATGAATTCTATACGCAGTTATTACAACAGGCATTGCCCCCGGAGCTCCAGACCAGCACCGACAATGATAAACACAAAGGTTGGTAACCTCCGGCTCTGTTTCGGGAGTCCTGTTAACATCCCTGCTGCATTGTTTTCGTTCTTGTTATTGAATGGTGGTGGAGCGTAGGCTTGTATTGTGGTTTGTGGTGTGTGTTGTGTAGCATTGCCATCCCGCAGCAGTACTAACGAGGAAGCAATCTCAAACGGTAGTGTCCCCTCACCAGGTGGCAGCAGCAGCTCACACTCGACAGCTGTGTCGCTTGTCTCCACCACCCCCTCTGTCAGCACTACGTCCACACATAACTCTTCCACAGCCACCTCGACCACGCACAGTGGGGGTAACAGTGGAGGGGTTACTCACAGTAAAAAGACTAGTAGTATCACATCCAGTTCCAAGCAGCTGAATTCAGATTCTGATTTCACTCTGGCAGCTAACAATAGTACATCTTCATCCTCACAAAAAGATCTTAAGAAACAGAACAATATGTCTTCGAGTTCGGGATTGGCCAGCCCTCATATTGAGGATTACTTGGAGCAGAATTTAGGGTCGGGGAAGCGAGGGAGCAGCACTAACGTCAATAGTTACGAGGAGGAGAATTTAGCCAATGATGCCAATACGGCAACCAAGTCATACAGCAAGAGCAATGGTGTAGGGGCGTCATCGTCAAGCAGGGCTACCACAGCCGCTAAACTCAACACACACAACAGCGTCATGACGACCGCTGCTGCATCGGGATCGAGTAAGAGAAGCAGTGGAGGAAGCAAGTCTAACAACAGCACCGCTAACACAGTCACCTTCCCCAATAACCGAGACGAGAGCATGCTTAGGTGAGCAAGATGGTCCACTTAGTGTCGTGGGTGATGTGTTGGCACTAAGGGAGTGACATGGGTGATGTGTTTGAATTGAGGTTGTGTCATGGGTGATGTGTTGGCATTGAGGTAGTGTCATGGGTGATGTGTTGGCATTGAGGTTGTGTCATGGGTGATGTGATGTCATCGAGGGAATGTCAAGGATGATGTTTTGTCATTGAGGTCGTGTTATGTGTTAAAGGGGTGGAAACTTAAGGTCCCATGCCCGCCAACGGCAACTGGAAACTATTTCGGTCAAGTTGAATACTCCTAATACTTTATGGCGTAATATCCAAACATCAAAAGCATGCTTGAGGTGTTTGTGACCAGGTTTTGTCCACATGCTGCCATCAAATATGCATGTTCATAAAGTCGGGTTTTGAGAGGGTAAGCCGAGTTGGCTGTGTTAGCCGTATTCATGAAAAAAATACGTTGTTGGGTCAAGTTGTTGTTTATGAATACGATCTGAGATCACAGACTCTGCTGAGATTGCAGACTCTAGTTGAGACGACCTAAGTTTAGATTTTTTAAGAATTGGGCAGTTCATCTACGATAAAATTCATGCATGTCAATATATGCTAGGCAGCCCAACCGACCAACTTCAGGTTTTATTACTGCAGCTCTGTACTTGGTTCAATAGGGCTAATGATAGGTGCAGATCCCAACCCGACCATAACAAGCATCTTCAGTCATGGAGGAAAACCAAATTCCGTCATCTTTTAAATTTTCTCACCATACTTTTCACGGAGAGAAGTGATATTGCTACAGACCTCAAATACTAGTGGAGAAAGTCTATTAGACTGTCATAAATCGTGCCAATGCCAGTTCTGGAATGAAATTGTATAGATTTTCTTGCCTCTTTGTATTCCCCACTTTTATTTATGATGGGAAATTAAATCATTATTCCAACCGATAAACAGACTGATCACAATAACTTGAGCCCAGTGAAACAAGCAGGCTGCCTTGCTGTTTTCTCAACCTCAGTTGGACTTCAAACGGAAACAATGGATGATGCAAGAAAGAAACAGATTAAAGGTGTGAAGCTGCTAAGGCAGCTTAAAGCGTACTAAGCGTATTTTGCAAGCGTTTCACTGACATTGACAAAGATGTTCTTCATGCTACTAAGGTCATGAACTTGCAGAGTTGGCCTGACTGTGTGAGAGGTAATGGCTTGTTATGATTTGTCAGGCTTGACAATAATAACCACAGAAACAACAAATAACAGAATCTGATTCTGATAAGATGCTGATATGTTATGACACACTTTGTTGAAAAAGAGGTTGGCACCCTGTGCATACACTTTGCTGATGTTAGAAGTCGAGTTAAGATGTGAAAGGACACAAGATGATTGATCACTTTGAAGAGTCAACTACAGCCAAGGCGACTGGATCAAGCGACTGAGCAGTTTGAACTGGTCCCAAGTGGAACGTATGCTAGAGAAACAGTGCTCTAATGTTTTGTATTTGTTTGACCTGATACCAACAATGTCTTCATCTGTGGCATAATGTGAGAGAGGCTTCAATGTGTTGGGCCAAATCGAGAGTGATTGGCAGTCCACGTTAGTCAGCCTGTTCTTCTTCAGTCTCCTAATATTCACAAATTTGATCCTTAACAGTGAGACTGAATCATTAGATACTGTGTGTGGGTGGCCACAGACTGCGTGATTTGGCATACATAGACAAGTGATGAGTTTTTGGACATACTTTTTGCAGTTAAGACATGCTAAGTGTTCATTTCTATTTGTCTTTGTATATATTTTATTTGTGAAATACACATATCATAGTGGGTAATAAAGATTTATATTTTGGCTTATGTTTTTGGCCAGTAAAATTTGTATTGGGCCATAACTGTTGAAAGTTGCCAGCCCTAATGGCTGGTAGCCAAGTTTCCACCCCTGGTGTTGGCATTGAGGTTGTGTCATGGGTGATGTGTTGGCATTATGAAGAGTCGAGGGTGATGTGTTGGCATTGAGTTGTGTCATGGGTGATGTGTTGGCATTGAGGTTGTGTCATGGGTGATGAGTTGCCATTGTGGAAGAGTCAAGGGTTATGTATTGGCATTGAGGTCAAATCCTATGTTGGATATCAATTCCATGGTAATCTTTTTCATTGCACAGCTTCTGTGATATTGCTGTGTTGGTGTGTATAGGCTGGAGGGTGATGTGAAAAGACTCAAATCTGACCTACAATCAAGTCGCAACACTGAACAAGAGCTACGATCTCAACTCAACAGCCTCCAGGTGGATGATAAAGTCACTAAATCAGAACTCTACCAGCTGAGGCGGGACAATGAAAGTCTTCAAACAAAGTACGTTCTGTGACCCACTCATTTTAACCCTTTCACGGCTCAAATTACATCCCATTTATCAGACTGCTTGTTGCAATAAGGCATCCCGTTTCTCAGACCGCTTGTTGCAATAAGGCATCCTGTTTCTCAGACCGCTTGTTGCAATCAGGCATCCCGTTTCTATCGTTGGAAGACATCAATGCACATGGTATGTATCCCAGGCGCATAAGCATCAATGCACATGGTATGTATCACAGGCGCCATCGAGTTATGGAAGGTCTGACTGAGCTGCCACTTCTGAGATTTGTGATGCAGATTTGTAGCCTACATTGATCCTGTGAGGACTATCCTTGATTGCAGAAAGAATGATCCTCGGATCTTCCTGCTTCATTTTATTTATATGTATTAAAGGAATGAAAACAAGTGACAATTAACTTTGCATAAACATCATCGGTAATTTCCCTTGGTTCAGGTCAGGGAACTTATAACTGGGGTCACACATGCTAATTATGGCAAAAATCACTTTGAAAGGTTTACACTTGGAAAGCACTGTAATGTAGTACAGTGTACAGAACGGGATGTTGACCTGATATTGTGGTGAAAGATTACGGTAGAGACATCCTGTTCCCTTGTCTAACTGCTGTCATAATGGATGTGTCACAGATTGCATAATCTTGTAACTAGCCGGCAGCAAGATAAACAGACCATATCTTCGCTGGAACGCCGCCTCGCTGACGAGAGGAAGTTACGTAGCACAGCTGAACAACAGCTGGCAGATAAAAAGAAGAAAGAGGAAGCAGCCGCTGTCAGTAGCCGTGCTGCAGCTGCTACAGCCACGGCTAACTCAAACCGGTGGGAAGAAGCTGTGTTCTGACACGAGTCTTCTTATTGTTTTGTGTGTCGACCAAGCATTTGTTTCTGAATTTGTTTGTTATGACCTTGACCTGTTACAGAGGCGAGTGCTCTGACACATGTAAGGCGCGTCGTAGAGATGCAGAGAATGAAATAAAACAGAGTCGGAGGGATCTTCAGTTATACGAAGATCAGATTCGTCAGCTGGAGCGGGAGACACAGGTGAGTGTCCTCCCTCAGATCCATTCATGCTATCAGGACTACCTCCAAACATTGTATTAAGAATTTACAAACGTTGTATTCCTATTTCCCTATGGTATCTGCCCTGATGTTTTTCTTATATCACCTCTCTTATCTCTCCTCTTATCCCAGTTCACTTATCTATCCTCTCTTATCTGACCTTATCTACCCACTCTTATATCACATCTCTTATCTCTCTTATCTCAGTTCACTTATCTATCCATTCTTATCTGACCTTATCTACCCACTCTTATATCACATCTCTTATCTCTCCTCTTATCCAAGTTCACTTATCTATCCACTCTTATCTGACCTTATCTACCCACTCTTATATCACATCTCTTATCTCTCCTCTTATCCCAGTTCACTTATCTGTCCACTCTTATCTGACCTTATCTACCCACTCTTATATCACATCTCTTATCTCTCCTCTTATCCCAGTTCACTTATCTATCCACTCTTATCTGACCTTATCTACCCACTCTTATATCATATCTCTTATCTCTCCTCTTATCTCAGTTCACTTATCTATCCATTCTTATCTGACCTTATCTACCCACTCTTATATCATATCTCTTATCTCTCCTCTTATCTCAGTTCACTTATCTATCCATTCTTATCTGACCTTATCTACCCACTCTTATATCGCATCTCTTATCTCTCTTCTATTATCTCAGTTCACTTATCTATCCACTCTTATCTGACAATTTTTTATCTACCCACTCTTATATCATATCTCTTATCTCTCCTCTATTATCTCAGTTCACTCATCTATCCACCCTTATCTGATCTTTCTTATCTACCCACTCTTTTATCACATCTGCTATCGCTCCTCTCTTTCTGCATTGCGCAGAAGAAGACACCTGTATTCTGGAACCAGTTTTTATCTGTCTAATGCATGGTGGGAATGTACCCGGCTCAGATGCTGAAGGGGGTTGGAAGTGAATACAGTCAGTGTTGAAGTAGATGTATGTGTGGATCTTGTACCTGGCTTGGGTATTGAGTGTATACAGAGTGCATTGATGTGCAGGTTTTACATCAATATAAAGATGCCCACAATGAAACAGAAGTGCTGATGTCAGCACTATCTGCCATGCAAGAAAAAATGACCCACCTAGAAACATCACTCAGTGCAGAGACGCGCCTCAAGTTGGACCTCTTCTCCGCACTGGGTGATGCCAAGAGGCAGATTGAGATACAGCAAGGTATATCATTTCGTTAATAGGACTATCTGGTTATGGGATGAAATATCATCTGATCATCACCAAATAATGCTAGTGCTTGGGACTTGTGATTCATACTGTTCTTGTGTTTGTGCAACAGGAATGCTGATGCAGAAAGATGCTCAAATAGCAGAGTTCAAATCGAAGATAGCTGAGGTGATGGCAGTGATGCCGGCCACCTCGTCTCCCTTCACCTCGCCAACCGCCTCGTCTGAGTCATGTTCTCCCCATTTCTCGTCGGGATTCGCAGCGCCAACACCCCCTCCCTCAGCCACAACCCACTCCCCCAGTCCACGGCTGGCTGGAGTCATGGGCATCGCAGGACACTCTGGCACCCCGCCCCCTCATCACAATGGAGAAGCCATGGAGGTCCGTGTCAAGTCGATGCTCAACCCCAATGCCTCTGACTACACCCCCAAGCTGCCACAGTGACGGTCTCTGTTGCCTCGATTTCTATGTGCTTCTTTCTCTGTGTTGTCCACTCTGTGTGCGGCCCTGTGACTCATGCTGCCAGTGTTTGCTCTGTCATGTTAGCTCAATGGAGTTGAGTTTGTGTATGCTGCCTCGCTTCTGCTGTGTTGACTCTCTCCCTCCCCTCCTCACGCCAGCCATGTTTTCTTGACCTGTCACTTAAAAAGTTATTGGCCTCAAAGTACTTCATTAGAATTCTAAGAATGGGTTTGTCTGTTCTTTAAACAGCTGTTGATCACATTAGAAGGTCCTGCAGTTTTGTGTGACATTCTATGGAATGTTATTGTTCAATATTGATTTTATATTTAAGGTATTACGGGATGTGATGTACTTAAAAGCTTATTTGACTTAGTTTGAGTTGATATAAATTCCCTTTTAGGTTGTTTGAAGTTGACATTATCATCATGTTAATCTTAGACACAACCAGTGTATTCCCTGAACAACTTTAAAATGGCAATGTTAGACAAACCATCGGTTTATTTGGATTGACAATCATTCTAGATGTAAGACAGTGTTCACTTACCATTTTCTGATATCAGGCTTATTGTTGGATGTGCCTCTGCAGCTGGCCATGTGCCGCTGCAGCTGGACATGTGCTGCTGCAGCTGGACATGTGATGCTGTAACTGGCCATGTGCCACTGCAGCTGGACATGTGCCTCTGCAGCTGGACATGGGATTCTACTGTTGCTTATTAAAGACAGGTGGGTGTATTGGAGGGGGAGGGCACCTGCGGTGTGGGGAGGGCTCGCTTGCACACTGAGCCTATCACTTCATGGTCGCTAATTATCTTGTTTCTGTCATGTGGGTTTTGTCCTGGTGTTGTAAGGACAAGCATTCTTTATAATTACTGACGGTGCTTTGTTCCCTGCCACTGGATTTTGATGCCGACTCGAATATCATAAATCCAAGTGACTTTTCGGTTTATCTTACAAATTTCTTTCATTTTGCTCATGTTGACATGTTGTGAGTTATCTGTTCTTATGTTGAGTAGCCATGTGCGTCTGCCCCTGGAGTCTGCCATCTCAGCCCAGGCATATGTTAAATGGAGTACATCTTGTCTGTGACTCATAACGTTGTTTTGTTCGTACTTGTCCTAGTCCTTGCTTGGCATACAACTATATAAACACATTGAAAGAAAGACAGCTAGTTTATGTCATAAGTTATTTTACATGGCATTTTAGGTTTCCTGCTAGAAACTGAATCATGTCAGCATTTCATGTGTATGAATACACAGATTTGAAAATAAGGAAGTCTCTCACTGAAGGAAGTCAGATTCGAGGGCAGCCTCCTGTCTCGTTGTTGTTGGAAATAAAATGGCGCTTGTCGGTGTTGCTTGTTGCGCTTGTTTTTCTAGATTATTTGTGAACCAGTATGAAATCTAATGAATGTCCTGTAAAAGGATTTACTGCAACCATCCTAGGGTTAATGTCCATAAGCAATGCCACTACTATGACCCTACTGGGATCAAATGAGTTAAATCATCAGAGCCACTACTAATACACTTGTCAAGATCAAATGAGGTCAATAAGTACAGCCACTACTCTGACTCACCTGGGATCAAATGAAGTCATTAGCAGAGGCACTACTGATACACTATTGGGATCAAATGAGGTTAGCTAGCAGGGACACTACTGTGACCCTACTGGGACTC
Source organism: Urechis unicinctus (assembly GCA_034190875.2). Classification (NCBI taxonomy): domain Eukaryota; kingdom Metazoa; phylum Annelida; class Polychaeta; order Xenopneusta; family Urechidae; genus Urechis; species Urechis unicinctus. The sequence continues at coordinate 27,049,580 of CM067345.1, read as the reverse complement.
AATGAGGTCAACTAGCAGAGCCACTACTATGATTCAACTAGCATCGATTGGGATTCGCTAGCAAAGACACTACTGGGATCCATGAGGTCAACTAGCAGAGCCACTACTGGGATTAATAAGGACAGCTAGCAGAACCTGTACTAGGATCAATGAGTTCAACTAGCAGAGCCACTACTGTAGCCCTATGGGGATCAATGAGGTCAACTAGCAGAGCCACTACTGTAGCCCTATGGGGATCAATGTGGTCAACTAGCAGAGCCACTACTGTAGCCCTATGGGGATCAATGAGGTCAACTAGCAAAGCCACTACTGTAGCCCTATGGGGATCAATGAGGTCAACTAGCAGAGCCACTACTGTAGCCCTATGGGGATCAATGAGGTCAACTAGCAGAGCCACTACTGTAGTCCTATGGGGATCAATGTGGTCAACTAGCATGGACACTATTGTGACCCGACTGGGATCAAATGAGATCAACTAGCAGAACTACTACGACACTGCCGAGATCAAATGAGGTCAACTAGCAGAGCCACTACTGTGACCCTACATGGATCGAATTAGGACAACTAGCAGAGCCACTACTATGACCCTACTGGGATCAATGGCGTCAACTAGCAGAGCCACTACTGTGATTCTACTCGGATCGATGAGGTCAATTACGGCATCAGCAACATCCTTGCCAACATGAACAACGGCAGCGACAGCATCGAAATTCTTGCAGCCATTGTGGACTCGAGCATGAGTGTTAGTCCTACCCGGCTCATGGGGCAATATGCCGGGCACGCGGTAAGGTGAGGTAAGTAAACAGCGCCAACACTTATGTGTTATATGGCGCCTCGAAAGGTAAAATGAACATGAATGGACCTGATTGACCAGCTGGGATAAATGGTATAAGAGGGGGAAAAGTGGATGATGATGGAAAAGACCAAATGAAAACGATGATCCTATGGCAATTCACCACCAGCCGATTGACTGAACCAGGCCATTCCAGTCCCTCGTCTAGGCGAAATTCGGACCAAAATGATGTGTTGCAGATATGGCCCACGTATTTGCCGCTCTACCCATCCACCAGGATCCCATGGTCCATCGACACGGCCAACAGGTTGTCCCCTAGTAATCGCCTCTTATGATATGCAGGAGGATACAGGGGTCCTATTCTACTACCAGGACAACCAAGATCTAGCACAGATGTTGGTAGAGTCGCATCACAAGGTAAACCTTACCTGTAAGCTGGACACTGGTACGGAAGGGAATGTCATTCCCTCTGCCCACATATAGGAAACTGGTTCCCCATACCAAGTCAGACAGATCAGGAGTACCCTGTGACCTCGCATGATCTACCACCTGATAATGGCATACGGTGGTCATACAGTGAAGCAGTTTGGAATTTGCAAGCTGTCACTTCCATGATATAGACACAACAGACACTCATACGACTGGCGACCCCGTGGCTAGGAAGCAGGTTCTGACGAAATATGCTGATTTATTTCTAAGGCATCGGTTGCTTTCAAGGGAATTATCACTTCTCCATAAACTCGTGCGTTTCCTCTGTCACGAGAGGATCTTGGCGCATTCCTAGCAAAACACAGGAAAAAAATCCCCCGTACCATAGATCACGGTTGGCTGAAGTTGGCTGCGAAAAGGCGATCCAAATAGTGGCCAACCAACACAAGGACGTACTCTTGACAAGACTGGGTTATTGACGAAAACCACCCAACTGCCCGACGAAACGTGGGTAAAATGTTCGATAACGCCAAGGATTAGCTTGAGGTCGACGGCGCTGTTATGGTTTATTCTCCTTCAATTAACTCTGGCCCACTAGGACGACAAGAGGAAGTATCTGTAGCCGCAAGACGAGCAAGCTGCCTATAAACACGCACACTGCACATGTACTCATGAGTGTTCTGTCGCGGCTGGTAGAACTTTCAATGGCATATTCAACGTTTGCCAGGAACTGCTTCACGGCGTCGAACGCACCAAGGATGCGGTCTGTGCCTGTGCCAAGACTTAGGCCTTAAAGCTTTGATTGGGACGCTCAATGCGAGGGATGAGTGAAGCCCTCACGTGCGTCGAGGATGAAGATGCTCCAGGTCTCGTCTGTCTCACACCCCTGTGCTTGGTACAGGACGGCGCCCATTATTTCCTGAAATGACTGGAGGTTTTGTATCATTTTCCGCCTCAAAGGCCATCCGTCCAGGGTCATATTGGACGTCGCGACCAGGCAACATTGACAACGCTACCATAGTCGTATGCATTGTACGCATAGAAGACCCCATGACCATGATTGTCGATTGTCTTGAGGTAGAGGCGCTTGTATCTCTGCCAGCAGGTATGCACCGTAAATAAACGTGGAAGGTGTAGAGAGCTTGGACAAGGGGGTTATTGGCCTCGACGTAGTCGTCTGATGACATGCTGCAGCCTGTGTTCGCACATCACACATCACACTGCACAGTGTATCTGTTTCTACCAAAACTGCGTCGAATTTGAGGCCCAGACTTGCCCTGTCTTGTCTACAATCATTGGTGGCATCTTGTAATACTGAACAACACAGGAAAGTTTGCTGTGAAACACTTGAATGTTTGGTCGGGTCTAACCCTCTGCCGTCAACTGGGCCGGCATTATTAATTATATATCGGACCCTAAAAAATGTTCCAATCGGGCAGGCCATGTCCCTGGTTTGGTTTGGCTTAAAGGCTGTTCAGCCGTTGTGCCAGAACTGTCGTTCTTGGGCCTGCAAGCAAGTTTTGTAAAGAGCAATTAAAGCTATCCCAGGATCCCTTTCATGTGGAGTACTTATGTTGCACGATGAAGTATTATTGGGGAAATGCTGGTCCACGCGCTTAACCATTGTGCGGTTGCTTCTGATATATCAATAGGCTGTGAGGGGCAACAGAAAGCATGACTTTACGTCACGCGACCATGGTTGTTGCTGACGTCGCGTCTCACCATGGTCATAAAGGACATGTTTATCAAACAAGGGATCATAACAACTGAAAGTTTATACAGCTCTGCCCCGATAACTCGCGTCGCTCTTACTCGCGAATCAGCATAACTCGCGCTCAGGTCTTGGACCCGCTTTTTTTTAGCCCAAAAGAGTAATTTTTGCAAAATAGGATCAAAAACGGTAGTCTTTTTGACATCCGCCATCCGTAGCAACGCACTTTCACAACTAGCTTCCCTGGCCCTGGGCAAGGTGTTGACCCGGGGGTGTTGACGCCACGGGAATAAGGGTGGAATAAGGTGAGAAAACGTTTGGCGCTGGGGGCGAAGATAAACCAGCCCACAAATCAGCTCATTTTGCATTTCCCATCGACCATCATCTCTGAACAATCATTTTAATTAAAATTCATTTTCACTCCTTATCCGTATAGCAATCCTACTGACAAGTTTACCCCGCAAAAGAAGGGCTGACGCACCAAGCTAGTTTTCCCTTTGTTCGCTAGGGGCGCTACTATCGACATTTATCTCGCGGCTGCGATTTATGGATCCGGATTGGAGCGAGTTATTCTTAGCTTTTTGTTCACCAATGGTTATACAAGCTAATGTAGCCTACTTTCTATTAATGTATACACGCCTCATACATCCTTCATTGCGTGTCAGCTGTTATAACGCTATATGTCATTTGGCTGAAATTTAGATAACCATGCGTTATGCAGCGCTGACATTTCAGGTGCCAGGAGTAGAAACTTAAGATCAACTAGGGCTAAGGACCGCCCTGGTGGTTGGGGCAGCCCTACTGTGGCACAGGAACCCACAAAGGGGGTTGCCATTAGAGCGGAGTGGGGGGGGGAGGATTGCCTTTAGGGCGGAGGTGTGGGGGGGGGTGTGGGTTGCTATTAGGGCGGTGAGCCTCCAGAACTCCCGGATCTAGTCCGGAATACATCGGCTCTCGCCGCGTGAGGTTGCCATGACGACTGGTGCTGCGATTCACACGATTTAACACCGGCTCAGGAAAGTACAGCCCCGGTCGGACGGTGTTATTTTTGTATACCGTCCTGAATCTTCAATTTCCGCGCGAATGAGCAATATATGGGACCGCGCCAAAAACTTACCCCCGATCGATTCGTTTCTTTAGGAAATGCCATTAAATATAGATTTCCGAAAAATCCAGATGCGATGTTTACCATTTTTTGTAAATATGAAGTCACATTGTATTTGTTTGCTATTCGTTCGCAAGGTGCGCATCATGCTTTTTGAACTGTCATGTTTCAAAAAGTCCGGACTGCGCCTGCGGACAGCTACTACCGCCTCGTTTTAAAAATAAACATGTCGACATGTGTTCATCGATGATGCCACCACGACTGAAATCGTAATGGTAGACCACGACTGCAATCGTAATGGTAGACCACGACTGCAATCGTAATGGTAGACCATGTCAGCTGAATACATCCACTCACATCGTTCAAGGTATCTGATTTGAATTGTGAAGTTATGCATTGCGTTAGGATACGAACATCGTAGGACATCTACTCAGACATCCTGTAGGGCTAAGGAAAGTATTGCAAAAATCGTGTTGGTCAAACTTTCATATTTTCTCACCATATGGAGCCATGTTGAGACGGTACGTTCACTTGCACTATCAGCTTTTAAAGATATGAGCTTAAAGTTCCTTAATTATATATTACACGGAATTGTGGAATTTATCATTGTCAACTGAGCCAGAACGAGGCGCTTTCAGGTAACTCATACTAATGGTGCTTTGATTTAAACCCCATGGTGACAGGATTGTGGTTTGAATGAGTGAGATATAAGACACCATGTAAACGCAAATGAAGCAGATAATATGGAACCGATTCCATCGGATGTCGCGGGGACATCGCTAATCTCAAGACGCAGGTGAACACCGGGACATCGCTAATCTCAAGACGCAGGTGAACACCGGGACATCGCTAATCACAAGACGCAGGTGAATACCGGGACATCGCTAATTACAAGACGCAGGTGAACACTGGGACATCGCTAATCTCAAGACGCAGGTGAACACTGGGACATCGCTAATCTCAAGACGCAGGTGAACACCGGGACATCGCTAATCACAAGACGCAGGTGAACACCTAGACATCGCCAATCACAAGACGCAGGTGAATACCGGGACATCGCTAATCTCAAGACGCAGTTGTCACCGGATCATCGCTTGTCTTCACAAGACGCAGGTGAATACCGGGACATCGCTAATCTCAAGACGCAGGTGAACACTGGGACATCGCTAATCTCAAGACGCAGGTGAACACCGGGACATCGCTAATCTCAAGACGCAGGTGAACACCGGGACATCGCTAATCTCAAGACGCAGGTGAACACCGGGACATCGCTAATCACAAGACGCAGGTGAATACCGGGACATCGCTAATTACAAGACGCAGGTGAACACTGGGACATCGCTAATCTCAAGACGCAGGTGAACACTGGGACATCGCTAATCTCAAGACGCAGGTGAACACCGGGACATCGCTAATCTCAAGACGCAGGTGAACACTGGGACATCGCTAATCACAAGACGCAGGTGAACACCTAGACATCGCCAATCACAAGACGCAGGTGAATACCGGGACATCGCTAATCTCAAGACGCAGTTGTCACCGGATCATCGCTTGTCTTCACAAGACGCAGGTGAATACCGGGACATCGCTAATCTCAAGACGCAGTTAAGCATCGGAACATCGCTAATCACAAGACGCAGGTGAACACCGGGACATCGCTAATCACAAGACGCAGGTGAACACCGGGACATCGCTAATCTCAAGACGCAGGTGAACACGGGACATCGCTAATCTCAAGACGCAGGTGAACACTGGGACATCGCTAATCTCAAGACGCAGGTGAACACCGGGACATCGCTAATCTCAAGACGCAAGACGGGCATCGCTAATCTCAAGAACACGGGAGCATCGCTAATCTCAAGACGCAGGTGAACACACGGGAGCATCGCTAATCTCAAGACGCAGGTGAACACCGGGACATCGCTAATCTCAAGACGCAGGTGAACACTGGGAGCATCGCTAATCTCAAGACGCAGGTGAACACGGGAGCATCGCTAATCTCAAGACGCAGGTGAACACCGGGACATCGCTAATCTCAAGACGCAGGTGAACACTGGGACATCGCTAATCTCAAGACGCAGGTGAACACTGGAGCATCGCTAATCTCAAGACGCAGGTGAACACCGGGACATCGCTAATATCAAGACACAGATGAACACCAGGACATCGCTAATCTCAAGACGCAGGTGAACACCGGGACATCGCTAATCACAAGACGCAGGTGAACACCGGTGCATCGCTAATCTCTAGACGCAGGTGAACACTGGGGCATCGCTAATCTCTAGACACAGGTGAACACTGGGTCACCGATAATCTCAAGACGCAAGTGAACACTTGGGAATTGCTAATCTCAAGACGCAGATGAACCCCGGGGCATCGCTAAATCTAAAGACGCAGGTGAACACGCACTTCTAGCCTTGTGTGTTTCACAATAAATATGGACTTCTTTAACATTCTTCAACAGCCATGAATGCGACAATGTGTGCACAATTGTTTAATTAGGAATTAACAGAATGACAAAATGTGAGCTGCTTGAAACGCGTATAAGATAGAAAAAAAACCGAGCGCCTTCCCATCACTTCGTTCATCATGATTGCCATTGATTCACAAAGTGCTAATCGATTGTATTAGTTGGGTTTTTTTGCTGTTTAAGAAGATTTTCTAAAAGCAAACGTTTTAAAGGTTTAAATACTACATATAGGGGTATTTCAGAGACTATTTCTACTTTGATTCGTTCGTTGAATCCTCTCGGTAGCCGATCTGCAATGAAATGGACCACATTTCCAATTACCGAATAAGGCAGCATAACAATTGCATCGAAATGTGGAATAGAAACGATGACACATGTTGTGGCTTCCATGTCTTCTGTCGTCATTGGGTCCTCGGAGCTCAGTACGACGAAGGCGTAAGGAATATGATGCTCGCTCCGGTCCTTCTTGGGAGCGCCCACAATAGCAGAATATAGCGCAGCGGATTCCTCATACAATATATCTTCGATGACGCTAGGTGGAAACTGAAATGTCGTAAATACAAAAGGTAATCGTTAGATATCTCCCGTACAACAATCAATTATTATCGTGTATAAGTGGCGACTGATGGAATGTCATTTAATGAGATTTAACAAGCGAGCACTAACCAAATCACCGTTAGAAAAAAGCTGGAAAAAAGCTCACGGTCAATTAAATTGATACATAATTTTTACAGCAGACTACATTGTTGAGAGATGGGTCTGGCTCACTGTGATGGGACGGCCCGTTGTGATGCTCTCGACTTCAGCAACACGTACATCCCACGTCAAGATAAATTTGGGATAAAATTCCGATATTGTTTCTTCCATTAATCCTGTATTACACATAAAAGCGATGATGATAAAACACAAACGAAATAGTCCAGTTCAGTTCGAGCTTGTATTTGCCACTCAAGCACTCACCGATATCGCAGTTGTCAAAGCGACTTATTGTCACGCCACCCAGTTACCATACCGCAAACAAGACTAATGCTGTGTCGATCCTGTTTGGAGCAAGAATTGCAAAGAAATCTCCTTTACGCATGCCCATATCGTACAAGGCACACCGAATGTTATCGACTTTGTGAAACATTTCCCTGTATGTTTCATCTTCCACCTGAAATTGAAGAAAGATAGGATGACATAAAAATCGCTTGCGAGTCGAAATATTGTAACGTATCTCTACCATTGCCACCAACTTTCTTCTTTTATGATCAAGTAGTATTTGGGTTACTGGCGCAGCAAGCTCATAAGCATTTTCAAGTCCCATAACCCCTTACACAACATAATATTTCACATAAATTTTGTTGTTTTTAGGCGCCCCCACTCCCTATTATCCATAATACGCGTAAAATCAATGCTTATACAGGATTTCGATTTGTTGCTCCATGCTCACTTGGGGCGAGCTTCACTCGGGATAAAGTGGGAAAAGGCGGGTAAGCCCCAACAGGGCCCGACTCCGGTCAGGGATGCCATCCATCATTTATGACTGAAAGGCGGGTCGGATCCGACCCCCAACGGGCCCGACTCCTCGTTAGTTTGCCGGCCAATTAACGTGACCTTAGGCTAAGGTGTGTTCGCCATTCGTGGCTATCCATCACTTTGAGTTACAAGAGCGTACAATTCCTTAGGACTACCGCGAGTTTGGACTAGTTTTTTCCCATGACATATTCTGTTGTGTAATGGGTAATACGGCTATTACATGTTTATGAGCTTGCCGCGCCAGTAGCCCTATTGTCTATACTACTACTCAGCTGTAAAAGGTTACCTCCTTATAAAGAATGTTGTCGCTCTGGAAGCCCTGTAGCGGTCATCGCTAGGACAGAGGTACACCTGGCAAGTTGCTTAATGTCAGCGACAGACATTTATTTTTATTTAATTGCGTTTCTGCATCTTGCACGGACATTTGATGTGACTTTAGTCATGTTCAATGGGTTTAGAACGACTGATGTCATAATAAACGTTCGTGTGATGTGAAGTATCAATGTTTCAATGAATCATTACTCGCTTTGACTGACAAACTCTCCGCCCGTCAAACCCCGTAGGGTGTTCACAATATTTATGCATGAGTCGGACCACAGCGAGTTGTAAACATCATACATGGCATGTTCTCCCACCGAAGATGACAAGCCAAGTACAGTATTGACACTGTCGGTGTGTCAAGGCTATTACGCCGGATGCACTGGGCGTCAGATTGACATACCCTGCCCGCTATGACTGCCCAAAAAAGTCAAGCCAACATGTCAAGAAAAAGGGATTGGAGAACAATTTTGCAAACAAAAGAGGCAATCTGAAGGTCAGGACCTTTATAGTTACGGTTTGCAACCAGATGTGCAGAGATGAACGCCATGTTGGCCACTTTCACTGCCCATGTTGCGATAAGAATTTCGTCAAGAAGACCCCACTTCAGCACCATAGAGAATCCTGCGTAATCCACCCGCTAAAGCAAAAGACTGTAGAGCTAGAACCCGAAGCCTCAGATACTTCCATTTATGGTTACTGTTACACCGAATTTCACGAACGATATTTGCCCGACCGTATCCAGCGTGTACACACGCAGAAAGCTAACGTCACCATCGCAGATGTGCGTCATCGCACAGCATCGTGCATCGACAGAGAGACGGGAGTGTTCGCAGTAGCCCGTACACTACTGGGCGTGCCACATCCCATCCATGATATGCGTGATTTTTCTCTGTCATCGTGTGAATGTTCTGATTGTGTTGATATGGCTGAAAAAGAATTGCGAAGTGGCAATGTTGACTACTTATGCGACCACTTGAAGTCCACTCAGTACGCAGTTGACGCAGTAACATGCGACGCTTCTCAAAAACTTTACTGGAAGATATGATGAGTATAGGCTTCGTCAGCACCTGTCGTCAACAACGTTGCACGGAACTGAAGGATCGAGCTGTCCAAGACAGTGCCCCTCTACTCTCAGAGCTTTGCCCTAAATCTGGTTCAAGCAATCGAAACCGCCCTTTCAGCATATGCGTCGGAGAAACCCATTGGTTGTGTAAAAAGAAACGTACAGTAGTGACAATAGACACAAAGACTGTGACTACCGAGCTCTAGTGGGATAGTGATTGTTCCAGCAATGAGAACAAGGCGATACTGTTGACAAGGAAGACGCAGCTTCAGACAGCAATTCTGCTTTTTCTGACCATGCATCTGACGGTTCAGAGAATGACCACTGGCAAAATCCTTACCTAGGCACCGGACAGCAGCTCAGTCGTCAAGTACAGTATCTCCACTCCATGAAGACTATACCTCCTGCTTCAGTGTATGCTCATAGCTACGACAAAACGAAGGGTCCCGACAAGTTGTACCCATCAGAGACACTGCTTCTACTGCTTGAGATTCTGTCGACCCTACCAGCAAATTAAATTTAGAGATTAATTCTGTCCTTATAATCTAGGCGGATTAGATATGTAAAAATGTTCAAATTTCAACAGATCTTAAAACATTCTATATACAGAGAATTGACTATTATCCCATCTTGCTGAATTCCGTTCTGCTTCCAAATATCATTAAGTGTCATCTTGTTTAACCCATAGTATGTTTGACACATGTTGCATGTTTTTTGTGAAGATATATACAAATACAAACACGTGGTCGACAACATTGTATTTGAAAGGGCCATCCCATTTACAAGCCTTACCCCACCGCACCGCGTCCTTAACACCTGAACACTTGCTCATTGCGCGGTCGCTAACGTTTTAAGACACGCGCCAGCAGAGCGTAACCACCCTGGCCGTCTGACCACTGCTTCGCAGCTTGGTCTGTGAACGGAAATTTCCCAGACAGCTAGAGACGTCACATAACCTAGCAATGGGGCTACTCGGTTTAAAAAATATCGTCATAAAAAGAAGCATTTCATCTTTGTAATTTGCACAAATCAGTAGAAATATATATAATGACACCTGCAGCACACGCTTCATGAAGGCAGGATTGTTTTTGGAAGTTACGCCATAAAGACGATTGTATTTCCTCTCATTTTGGATTATTTTGTGTATAAGTGGTCCGTGAATCGGGGCAGGTGCGCGGTTCACGCGTAAAAACGCATTAAACTAGGACTTTTTGTCTTTGTCATACGCTACATATGCTCTCCATTCGCTACTTATGCTCTCCATACGCTACATATGCTCTCCATTCGCTACTTATGCTCTCCATATGCTACATTTGCTCTCCATTCGCTACTTATGCTCTCCATACGCTACATATGCTCTCCATTCGCTAAATATGGTCTGCATACGCTACATATGTTCTTCATACACTTCATGTGTTCTCCATACATTACATATGCTCTCCACACGCCACATGTGGTCTCTGTACACTTCAAGTGCTCTCCATACGCTACATGTGGTCTCCGTACACTTCAAGTGCTCTCTATACGCTACAGGTGCGCTTCATACGCAACATATACTCTACATACACTACATATGACCTTCATACGCAACATATACTCTCCATACATTACATATGACCTTCATACGCAACATATACTCTCCATACACTATATATGACCTTCATACGCAACATATACTCTCCATACACTACATATGACCTTCATACGCAACATATACTCTCCATACATTACATATGACCTTCATACGCAACATATACTCTGCATACACTACATATGACCTTCATACGCAACATATACTCTCCATACTACATATGACCTTCATACGCAACCTCCATCATACGCAACATATACTACTATGACCTTCATACACTACATATATGACCTTCATACGCAACATATACTCTCCATACACTACATATACTCTCCATACTTCATATGACCTTCATACGCAACATATACTCTCCATACTACATATGACCTTCATACGCAACATATACTCTCCCACATACATATGACCTTCATACGCAACATATACTCTCCATACACTACATATGACCTTCATCAACATACTCTCCATACATTACATATGACCTTCATACGCAACATATACTCTACATACACTACATATGACCTCATACGCAACATACTCTCCATACCTACATATGACCTTCATACGCAACATATACTCTCCATACACTACATATGACCTTCATACGCAACATATACTCTCCATACACTCCTTCATACACAACATATACTCTCCATACATTACACCTTATGCAACATATACTCTCCATACATACATATGCAACATATACTCTACATACACTACATATGACCTTCATACGCAACATATACTCTACATACACTACATATGACCTTCATACGCAACATATACTCTCCATACACTACATATGACCTTCATACGCAACATATACTCTCCATACACTACATATGACCTTCATACGCAACATATACTCTCCATACATTACATATGACCTTCATACGCAACATATACTCTGCATACACTACATATGACCTTCATACGCAACATATACTCTCCATACACTACATATGACCTTCATACGCAACATATACTCTCCATACACTACATTTGTCCTTCATACACAACATATACTCTCCATACATTACATATGACCTTCATACGCAACATATACTCTCCATACACTACATATGACCTTCATACGCAACATATACTCTACATACACTACATATGACCTTCATACGCAACATATACTCTACATACACTACATATGACCTTCATACGCAACATATACTCTCCATACACTACATTTGTCCTTCATACGCAACATATACTCTCCATACACTACATATGCCCCCCACACACTACATCAGGAGCCGAGCTCCTGATGATATCCTTTGTTATTTCGTACAAAGCCAAACTAAGTTGCAAACACCGCAGCAAAAACACCTGTCCTTACTTGAAATATGACATAGCGATGTGACAGGGCGATGTGAAAGCCTGGTCGTTCTTAATTCGCCTCAACATCATGTGCCATGTTTGACAAGTGGTGGTATTTACGACAAGCTGCATTGCTGGCTTCTGGCTCATTTCACATCGCCGACGCGAATTCATCGTACGCGTCGGGGATGATGTGACAATAACTGCTAATATATGGCTATATCGATCCGGATATAATCACGCACTAATCTACATGTGTTTATTAAGTACTGTGGCAGTCTGGCAGCTGATGTGACGCAGCCTGTCTCCCGAAATGCAACCATATCTTAGTTACATATTTATACATACGCATTACGACTAGACTGGAGTTCCCATTCCCTGTGCGTTTTCTGCACGACATGAAGTCCTGCGCGCGTCGTCGCTGTTCAGCTGTCGTCCTTCTCCTTCTCGTCTGCGTTCTTTGGGGGACGAGGCGCGTCGTCCTCAATGAGTGGTACGTCGACGTGACTCGACCCAGGGTGGCCGAGGATGAGCATGACGTGGCTATACAGGATGATGGCGTAGTGAATTTCTTCCTTCACATCGACACCAACGAGACCGATGATTATAGCGGTAATGGTGTTATCAACTTATCAACTAAATTCCTTGAATATAGCGGTAAGGTGTTATGAACTTATCAACTAAATCCTGTGAATATAGCAGTAACAGTGGCCTGAACTTACCACAACATCGTTTTCTTCGATGGACGTATTTTTACTTAATCAGGGATTCAATAATTAGGGCAGTGGATATTTCGTGCTTGATTGCAAATGCGTCATTGCCAATTGTAATGCAACCTGGAGAACCCGAAGTGTGTTGGCAATTGGCCCCAAAGAGAGTCGTTTGTGCTTGTCCAGGCCCAGTGAAGTTGGAATGCTGTTCGTGGCCGCAGAAGCGACGAGTAAGTACCATCTTCACCCATCCGCTCCTCCCACATTCGCCTCCACGCTCCTCCCACCTTCGCCTCCACGCTCCTCCCACATTCGCCTCTCCGTTACTCTCACCTTCGCTCCTCCGCTACTCTCACCTTTGCCTCTCCCCACTCCCACCTTCGCCTATCCTCTCCTCCCATCTTTGCCTTCCCGCTCCTCCCAACTTCGCCTCTCCCCTCCTCCCATCTTTGCCTCCCAGCTCCTCTCACCTTCGCCTCTCCCCTCCTCCCATCTTTGCCTCCCAGCTCCTCTCACCTTCGCCTCTCCCCTCCTCCCATCTTTGCCTTCCCGCTCCTCCCAACTTCGCCTCTCCCCTCCTCCCATCTTTGCCTCCCAGCTCCTCTCACCTTCGCCTCTCCCCTCCTCCCATCTTTGCCTTCCCGCTCCTCCCAACTTCGCCTCTCCCCTCCTCCCATCTTTGCCTCCCAGCTCCTCTCACCTTCGCCTCTCCCCTCCTCCCATCTTTACCTCCCAGCTCCTCCAACCTTCGCTTCCCCACTCCTCTCATACTGCTGCGTGATCGAAAGGATGTAACCTTAATCAATAGATAAGCTTGCGTCAGATGTTCGTCTCTCTACAGATGTATTTCCCACTTCCACGTGCGTGCTTTATAAGTCTAAACGGCAGGTCTACATTCAATTGCAATTCCATAAATGGGTTAACCTTAACGGGAAAAATTCCTATCTTAGATCCCAATCAACCATGCTTTTGTCACCAGGCGCTGCTTGCCCAGAATGGACCGCGTAAAGTCTTCATGTTCGCCTACATGCGAGGCGGGTCATCCATCGGAGGTGAGCTCTTCAACAGAGACCCTAATGCCGTACTGTGGTACGAGCCTCTGGAGCAGTACTACATGGCCTACTACGGCACTCAGCGGCGGGGCCTTCCCAGCAGCTATACGATGTACTCGAACTTAACTCAGAGGTAGGGGCAGTAGCACTCTGTACATTAACATACATCATCATCGTCATCATCAGTATCATCACCGTCTTCATCACCGTCTTCATCATTATTATCTTCGTTCACATCATCATCATCATCATCAACATAATCATCATCATCATCATCAAACATTACTTGTGAGAATTTTAGAGGACGCTATTTATTGCATGCTATGAGTTGATACCTTTGGACGAATCCAGTACTCATCAGGGTATTGAGGTGTGGGTCAGATATAAAGATACCAGTTGTCATCAGGGTACTGATTTATGGGGCAGATAGGACGAATCCAGTTCTAATCAGGGCACTGAGGTGTGGGGCAGATAGGACAAATCCAGTACTCATAAGGGTACTGAGGAGTGAGGCAATATTAGGTAGACTACACTGCTGTAGCTTTCAGATGCTGTGTGGATGAAACCCCCGGGGGGGGGGGGGCACTTAAGTGTATAGAGGTAGTATATATGTGCCGCGCGACGGGGTATGTTTTTTCGGCCTCTCGACTTGTACGACGGGTTTTTTGGCCTCATACTTGTACGACGGGGTATGTTTTTCAGCTTCAATCTGTACGACGGGTTATATATTCGCATAATACCTTGTACGACGGGGTATGCTTTTAGCCATTTTGACCTTGTACGACGGGTACGGGTTTTCGAGGTCCCGCGGCACACCCCTATCCAGAATAAGGCCAATCTGCTAATCGTATTGTTACAGAACTCTCCACCAGGAAGAGAGGCGGTGGTATAGGAATTACTTCCGGGATTTATTCACGTGTAACTACACTCGTTTGCCAACAGAAGCTCTCTCACACACCACATTTATTTCCAACTCCAGAGCATTAAAGCCTGCCGTCGTCTCATGCACTACAAACATGCTCTGGCAATGTCAAGACTTCATCAAGGACCAGTGTGGATCGGCGGAGAGGAATGTTCGCGACCTCCAATTGTCATGGTTTCACCAATGTCCCGATATCATTCAGATGATGAAAACCATTCGTCCCGCACGATTTTCACAAGAGCTTGTGGAAGACATCACATCCCATCTAAACAACCCAAATGTGGATCTAACCAAGTTTTTTGATCATTTCAATTGTATAGAAGAAATAAAAACTAAGATGGCGCCATGCCTGGAGAATGCCATCAACACGTGTACGAACAGAAGCATACAAGCAGTGGAAGTGGTTCGCGCCAATATGAAGGACCTTGAACTCCTCATCGACGACATGCCGGATCTGTATGTCTTGTTTTACGTGAGGGATCCCAGGGCAGTTGCCGCTTCTGTCTTGAGAACCGAGCATCTTGCATCTGACAAGACTGCGGAATCGCTTTTTGCAGAGGTTAAGTATGTGTGTAGTAAAATGGCTCAAGACATAGAGGCATACTTCAAACTTGCTCAGACATATCCCGGAGTGTTCCTGTTGATGAAATACGAGGAGCTTGTGCTAAATAACATCAGGTTCGCTGACAAGGTCTATGCTCATCTTGGCTTGGGACGAGGTACAGAAGAGTGGGCTGCCTTCTCCAACCACGCACTTCATTCGTCGAGAACGTCCGGTCAGTTCGGGCTTCAGAGAGAAGACGGCGTGGCGAGTATTGACCAGTGGCGAGATGGAGTGAGCGATGAGGAGCTTGCTAACATTAATGCCTACTGTCGAGATGTACTCGACGAGTTAAACTATCCGCTGTGATTGTCTGCGCGTCTCAGGTGAGGGCGACAGATAGTACACCATCACACCGGCTATAGGACTCAAGAAACCTACGACTGAGTCGTCTACTTGTGTTTGGTCTCATTAAGGACAGTCTGAAAGGGCGCTCTGGAGAAATGCGCCAAGTGTTCCAACAGATATTCTTCTTAAATTGTTTGAAAACTTGCAGCAACTCTCTCTTTGTCGTCAATTTGAAGTAAAGGCAGCAACACTTTTGTATCTCTTACTATAATGTGTAATATCCACATGGATTAAGCTTCTCCTCCAGGATTCCGCTAGCCAAACGCGATGGAACTCGTTAAAGTGTTCACCATGTCGAGGTCGCATTCTAATGGTCGCGAGTTCAGTGTTTTGTCCTTGGCTCCCTTACAAATCCTGTGGTCGCTCCTATTTATATATAATCCTGTGTGCTCTCCAAAATTCCTCAAAATTCTCTGGTCGCACTTAAATCCCTCACAATCTTGTGTTCACACCTATATCCCTCACCAAAATGACTCCCACCGAAAATGACCATGAAGTAATATTATATTCTCCCAAAAAATTATTACGGTGGGAAACAAGCATCAATTCGCATGATCCGTACATAAAACGTATGTTGTAATATGACCAAGATCAATGTTTCATTATAACATGCAATAGGAGCTGTGACAGAGATACGACAATGGCTCAGGCTCCCTAAGTGGATGATGGAACTCGGGTAATAACGACCCACGGTTCCAAGTTAATCAATCCATCCAAGAAATTTAGTTTCTTCCGTAGGGATAGGGATAGCATTGCCCTCAAGTGTAAGGACGGGGTCAGGAAGTAGAGCACCTTGTTTAGCACAGATGTTCATGCAAACATTTTCGATTTCGAATCCTTGAAGGCGTTCCGATCAGCTTTTTTATGGCATAAAAGCTTTATTAGAGCTGTCCTTTTTTTTAAGCAAATTAATAAGTTATCGGCGTAAATAGAACACCCCAAGCGTAGTTTAATGATGTATTAATGTTAACATTGAACAGTGAGATAATGTTGTGCCAGCTAATAGGGGCATATGACCAATCCGACCAAAGCACCGTGCTTCTATCTGGTGTCTTATGACCAATCCGACCAAAGCACCGTGCTTCTATCTGGTGTCTTATGACCAATCCGACCAAAGCACCGTGCTTCTATCTGGTGTCTTATGACCAATCCGACCAAAGCACCGTGCTTCTATCTGGTGTCTTATGACCAATCCGACCAAAGCACCGTGCTTCTATCTGGTGTCTTATGACCAATCCGACCAAAGCACCGTGCTTCTATCTGGTGTCTTATGACCTATCCGACCAAAGCACCGTGCTTCTATCTGGTGTCTTATGACCAATCCGACCAAAGCACCGTGCTTCTATCTGGTGTCTTATGACCAATCCGACCAAAACACCGTGTTTCTATCTGGTGCCTTATGACCAATCCGACCAAAGCACCGTGCTTCTATCTGGTGTTTTATGACCAATACGACCAAAGCACCGTGCTTCTATCTGGTGTCATATGACCAATCCGACCAAAGCACCGTGCTTCTATCTGGTGTCATATGACCAATATGACCAAAGCACCGTGCTTCTATCTGGTGTCTTATGACCAATCCGACCAAAACACCGTGTTTCTATCTGGTGCCTTATGACCAATCCGACCAAAGCACCGTGCTTCTATCTGGTGTTTATGACAGCAAGCGAGAGAGCTTGCGCGTAGGAGATGTCATATAAGTCTCGTTTGATTTTTCATTCCAATCCCCTAGCTTCATCAGCATTCCGACCGAGTGAGACTTTAAAGTCGAGTAGTATAGAGAATAGCGGTTCTAGCACAGCGGGGACGGGTTTGAACGCACACCCCTAGGATAGGGTTCTGGCACACCACCACTCATCCATACAAAACCATCAATTACAGCTTGTACAGCGTTTTGATTGTTGCTCCCAACAGGGAGGCGGAGTCGGGCTCTGCGCTTTCTGTTAGTTTGCCGGTAAACTAACATGACCATAGGCCAAGGTGTCTACGCAGTTCACAGCTATCCACCACTTTGAGTTAAGCACAGAGAGTGACATGGTATATATCTTTTGACCACCACTGCGCAGCATGTTCATTTCATGACGGAACTGCTTCTTTGTGAACAGAGACTCCATGTACTGTGCGTGGCGTAGGTGTTTCCTAACCACAACCTTCTTCTCTTCCTTTGTCTTTTTAATCTCGCACTCGTCAGACATCAGGATCAAGTACATCTTAGGGCGCAGGCCTACATACTCCTTGATAAGCACACTGGCGCACTCATCCTTCATCTTCCCTAGCACCTTCATGTTTACGTCACTGAATTAGTGATGGGAAGGATTATACTTCTCTTTGTTGTGTAGGTTGGGCACCAGCTTCGCAATCCTGCTTCCAGTGCTCCCCAATGCACCTAGGAGATTTTTCTGGTAGTCTGACGACCATTCATTCTGCACAAACATTTGGTCTAGCGCTAGTGGATAATCATTGTGATCAGCATGTAACTCTGCAGGGTATTCCAGATCAACTTTGAGTATATATCCAGTTTCGGCATTGTCGATCCTGTATTGCTTCCATGGTAGCTGGCTGATCCACCCAATCACCCCAGTGGGTAGGGGCTGGCTCATGGTACACCCATAGAGGTTGTTAGCGTTAAGGTACTGAATGTAGCTTGCTGCCTTATCCTTCTCAAAGCCCTCTACGCACGGGTTATTAGCTTTAGCGTGGCGACGTGATACCATGCTTATCCCACTGCCAAGCCCTTCTCAATGAACAGGTGTTTGTCATAGTCGGTGAGTAACTGTAGCTCCACAACCATGCTCTTAAGCAGAGCGTCCCATGACAGACAGGGGCTGGTGAAGTAGTTGGCTGGGTCCAGCCAGTACTGAGTCAGGCAGGTCTTGCGAAATATCTCAAACACATCTGCTAGGAGCAGCACGTCTGTGCCCAGGTACAGGTCATGGTTGTCGCCCATGTTTCTACACGGAATGAATCGGAATGAGAACAATTTACTACTCAATTTCAATTCGGTTTAGTCATTAAATATGTGACTGTCGGAATCAGCCTCTGTGTTTTCAGCGCCAGGAAGGTGCTGGTATCTAATCCATATATTTTTTTGAATGCACCAATTCTAAATATCGAAACAGCAGGCCACCGCCGTTATCTGGTTATATATCCAATCGTATGCGTGAATTGGTGACGTCATGACAGAATGCTTGTAAACCTAGTAAAGCAGCTTTCAATTCCACAGTATTGATATGCGGAGTCATCTCTGATGCAGACTCTCTGCCTCCGGACAACCCCCTCTTTCGCACCTTCCGGTAAAATCATCAGTGCATCAAATTGACCGCTACTGCTCTTCAGAGCCCTGCGTCTTTCGTGTTTCAAAACGTCTTTAGAAAAGAGATCCGTATTCTACACCCGGTAAGAACTAACCCAAGACTAATCGCCATGCTGGTAGAACATAGCCCCAAGACTAATCGCCATGCTGGTAGAACATAGCCCCAAGACTAATCGCCATGCTGGTAGAACATAGCCCCAAGACTAATCGCCATGCTGGTAGAACATAGCCCCAAGACTAATCGCCATGCTGGTAGAACATAGCCCCAAGACTAATCGCCATGCTGGTAGAACATAGCCCCAAGACTAATCGCCACTAAAACTAACCGAACGAACTATTTCACTTAGGTCAAAGGAAAATGTTGGAGGCTCGTTTACAGCTTCAACAATGACACATTTAGCACATCGTCGTTTTTATTTCCTGGCGTACAGCAATTGCTTCAGCATCATTGAAACGTAGTTGCGCTGGCTCTCGAACATGCACTGGGACTGTTTCTAAGTCAATACCACACCCTGCAAAAAAAAAAAACTTAAAATGTTTTTATTCCTGGTAATTGTTTGCCAATTGCTTAGACAATGTTTGATAGAGACAGCAATAGTGGTATTACCCACTCCCCGTGGTTCTACATCGTCAGAGGTCGTGACCGCTTTTTCGGATCACAAAATCGCCGCAGAAGGTGCCCACCAGGCTAACCTATACTATATTCCTATCGTTATATCCCTATCGGCGTTATAACTAACTAGAACCATTTAGTGGAAGTGTATATTGGCTGGGAAACCCCAAAGATAGCTACTGTCTGCTACCATGCCCGCACTAGGCTATCAAAAACTGTATTCAGTATACTACCATCAGTATAGTGAATAACCTAGTTGGAACATAGTATCATAGAAGAGTTATCGTTGGGGTTCCCTTCCCAGATATTTTGTTTCAGCGTCTCCTTATGTTAACTTAACATTCATAACTTCCATTAAATGGTTCTAGATCGTTATAATGTTGATTGGGTGTACTGAATACCGTTTTTGATAGCCCAGGGTTTGTATCTTACCAGGCAGTAACTCTCTTTGGGGTTCTCCTCCCAGATTTTTAGTCTTGTCGAGCAGAATATGAGAAGACTTAAATTCAACGAAACGATACAACCGAACACCGAATCAACTTTCTTGCGTGTTGGTCTGCAAAAGTACACTTGATGGGGTTTAAGATGCCAGATAATGCTTAATTATTGTTCATTTTTTTATGTTAGAAAGGAAATAAAATCGGAACACTTGAGTTGATAATTCTGTCTAAATAAGTTTTAAATAATTATATTTGGTTCCAGCCGACCGATCAGTTGATCGGTGTTTAACTGATCGGTGTTTACATACTAAAGTTCGGCGTAACCCGAAGCTATATGAGGCTCCAATGGGCGATGTTTGTTAGCCATCCAATAAGGATGCAATATAAACGGAGTATTAGTTGTCACATGTTGTTGAGAATTTTTCACGCATTTCATCTCGTCATGCTGGCGATATCATATATTATACCGGACTATGGGCTAGTTTTGGGCAGTTTGGTTGTGCATAAGTAGGGTTTTGTGAAAATGTACAAACGAAAGTGCTCAAATGCAACTTTTAGAGTTGAGATGTATCAGCTATTCCAATATGACCTAACCTGCAAGTTAGCGTTGAAATGTATCAGCTATTCGAACATGACCTTACCAGCGACTGTTAGAACTGATATGTATAAGGTATTCTAACATGACCCAACCAGCTAAAATTGTTCCACTTCCCCCTTTCCCGGTTTTACATTTAGGGGTTAATCGTTGTGTTACCATGGTTACACATGTTTGTTTTTTACCCCCCCCCCCCCAAAAAAAAAAACCAACCAAAGGCGCAACTGAGGTTAAATGCATATGTTTAACAAACTATCAATATATTGTTGAGTAGGATAAACTGAAGGCTTACGTAAAATCAGTTTAAAAAAAAGAAACTAACTCTTTGACATACATGTTCAATATATTTCAGCATAAGCACGTGGTAAATTTGTCACCGCCTACAACAAGTTCACTGAAAGTCGCAAATGAAATAACAATGTTCCCCGAGTTAAGAGCATGCATAGCCATTTTCTCCCGCAAGAGGCCGCTTCCTGTCCCTTACAGTGAGTGCGAGAGAGCACGCCACATTTCGGGCGAAAATGCATGCATAGCGCTTGTTGATTAGGTGGTGCCTGGCCGACAAGTACTTGACTACTGTGAAAGACACTTCGCCTCTGACAGCGTCCGCGCTATTTACTACTTTCGATCTCTCTCATCCGCGCTGTAAGGTGGCATCAGATCATCAAAACACGAGGGGCGAGTGCCTGGCCTACCCTACCCCGAACATGAAATATTGATATTTACCAGGAATCTAAGATATTCGATGAAAACAGTGTAGCGCAGAAATTTCCACGTTTCACTCCGACGCCATTATTTAGGTATGGGGACAAAAATTTCCAAGTTAATGAATAATCAAACAATTAGTATCACAATAAAAACCCTTTAATATGACACCAAAATTACTGACTGAGAAATTTAATTTTGAAGTCTCAAAATCGGCCTTCGTTTTCCTCCTGCTAATTTAACTGTTTGAACAATGTGATCGAATTGACTTTTTTCCACATTTTTTTTTATCAGTTAAGTAATAATCAAGATATCAACTTGAAACTTTCAGGAAATGTCTGTTATGATATTCTCTACTGATTCCATGCATCAAATACAACTTTAGTCTACAATGTGACATTAATCAACTACTAAGTAAAGGATTAACTGTGAAAACAATGTGATCGAATAATCACCTTTGTATTAACCATTCGAGTAATAATCAAGTTATCAACTTGAAACTTTCAGGAAATGTTTATTATACTATTCTCTACCAATTGCAGTTAAACTGACATAGGATAATCTGACGAATCTGGCACCTGTTCCCTTTCCTCATACCAAATATGGCAGATATTGTGTCCAACAGATTCTTTATTTGTTCTTTTTCTGCTAGCCTTGTAGCAATTTCCTCTATCAGTTCCTTCTGTTTCTTTCTTTTCCTCTTTCTCTCTTTTTGTCCAAAACTAGTGGCCTTCTGAATAATTCGATCCCGTCTTTCTAAACTCATGTTCTCCAAATATTCAACTGTTTTGTTCTTAGAAGCTCTCATTTTACTTGAAATGTAGCACAAAGTAGCACTGGGAGCCTTGGACTGCAGTGCAGAAAACATCCCCATCATTTACTCAGAATCAATATTGTGGGATCGAGCAGATTTTGTTTCTATCCTTAGCACTTCATTTATATCCATCTGAAAGTATCTCTGATTCTGCCTCTCAAGAACCACAACAATCGCCACAAGGCAATCTTTCATCAAATCATTGAAGATTTCCAATTCTTTCGGGGCCTCTCTCAATTTTTGCAAAGTGGTGTCAGAAACGTCCAGATCATTGTCAAACACATCCCTCTGCATGGTCAGAGTATCAACGGGACTGTTATTCAAACCTTTCAGCTTATCAACCACTTGCCGAACGTGTCCAATACCATCTACATGGTCGATTTGCTCTCCAGACGATGAATAAAATAACTTCATCTATAGGCCAGTGATGAGTTAACCTAGAAAACCAAGTACCTGGATTTCAATGCGACCTACCACTGAACGAAGGCCTCCCAGGGGTGGCCCTTTTGCGAGGAACTCTTCAAACACGGAGTAATGTTCTGTTAATATCCCACAGATATGAAACAATACATGCAATCTGTTTCCCCTATAACGCGGTAGAATTCCCCTTGGTAAGTTATTCTCCTCCAGCATCACTATGAAACCCTGAGGGTCACCCTTGGAATCCTTGAATCTGAACTCCTGCTAAACACTCAAATCTCTTAATCTTCTTCTGTATGTTTCCTCTTTTTTCATATGATTTCAAGGCTTCTCTTGCTTTTGCGGCCATAGAGTCTAACGGGTGTAGGTGGCAGTTCAGTTCATTGATATTCTTATCCCAGGTTTCCTCCAAATTTCGAATGGTAGCATGACTATATGCAAAACGATCAGTCAGTGAATTTGAAATGTTTGATATCATCTTGCTTCTAGAATCCTGATAGTCCTTATCTTAATTGAAATGTGCAAAAACATTTGCCAGATTATCTACTGTGTTACATATATGGGGTCATGATAGTCTTGGGCAGTACCATAGTCTTAGCCAGAGACCCGTCCACCCGTCCATTTGACGGGTAAGTCGTAAATTTGGACGGGCTGGAATTTCCCCCTGTAGCCCGTCCATGCGCCTCCCAGGCCGGATACAAGGAATTAGCAAAGCCAGTTTAAACAGCTTATTTAAAGACAAACAGCGACGCAGTGTGGTGCCCTCTCATCTACGATCTAAATAAATACTGTTCAGTTTGATAACGCTTCTTATGACGCATGGGGTTTAATCTACGCCATAATACTTTAACGATGGTGAATGTAGTTACGACAAGCTTCGCCTCCCCGCAAAACAAGGTCCCAGTCCATGTCGATCGTATACCTTCTCTAAAATGATACACAATATGTTCGAGGTTTGTAGGAATAATGTCAACTAGAAGGCTGGCGTACATTGTGCACTGTCGATTGGAGCATCATTCTGACATGTCTGCCTCGCGGTATCCCTTTTTGCCTCGATGTAATAAACTTTTGGTCTACACTGTTGGCTAAGGAATGAAGCTCACAAATTGCAATTGGGTGAAATATCGTATCGACGCGAAGTCTTTGACTAAGTTTTTATTTCTCCGGTATGTTTGTGTAATTAATTTGTAATTAAATTTCTTTTGAACAACGGTCTGATATTTCACATTACACACGCAACCCCACCCTTGCATGAACTACTGACCTGCAATTCTCACATATTTGTGGAACTATTTCAATATGTTGGTACTGTCTTATAGATATATTTCTTCATTATTTATACTTATGCGCACTCCTTCGTATATAGGTATATTGTTGCTACCTTGTAGTTGCTTGAGTGGGGACACTAGCCAGAGAAAACACACGAGTCCAGGAGTTGAGTTCTTGCTGGTTTATTCAAGTTTAGCTTATTAGCTTTTCTGGAATCTCGGTCAGAATCTTGTTCAGATACTTCGTCTCTTCGCTAGGTAGCTCTCCCTGATTTCCCACGAGTCCAGCTATTTTATTGGGGTTCCGGGCATTGGATTACGCCCGGGACCACACTAACAGCTGACCTCCCATTGGTTCAGGTATGACCGGCCCCCTTTCTCAAAGGTCTAGACCCAACGGCTCACATGGGGCGTGGACTCGAAAGGTCATTGGCCGATGGAAAAGGTACCAGCCAAGACCACTTATCAGGGGCATACCCCCGTCTTAAGGGCGGAGGTTGACCCGGGCTAGTGTAAACATGTCGTGCTGATAATTGAAAAGGGGGGAAGGCTTTAAAAGTCAGAAGAGCCAGATTAATATCATAACAACTGCTCGGCGAATATCTACTACCACATGAACCAACAACTACCCCACATCGACAATCAACCCACATCGACCACCACCCCACTTCAGCCGCCGTCCAAACATCCACCACCACCCATTGATCGTCACCCCACATCGACCATTACTACCCCACATCGACCTACATCCCACATCGACTATCACCCCACATCGACCCCCCATCCCACATCGAACTACATCCCAGATCGATCATCATCCCATATCGTCCACCACCCCACATCGACCGCAGTCCAAACATCGACTATCACCCCACATCGACTACCGTCCTACATCGACCACTACCCCACATCAACCGCCGTCCAAACAATATCACCAAGGCGGAGCATTCCCTTCAATAAAATTTTTCCATTCCTTTGAATGCTCGCGTTAAAGAGTGTACCGCCAAAATTTTGTGAGGCAATGGAGCCAGTAAGCATGTATGTATGTATGTATGTATGTATGTATGTATGTATGTATGTATGTATGTATGTATGTATGTATGTATGTATGTATGTATGTATGTATGTATGTATGTATGTATGTATGTATGTATGTATGTATGTATGTATGTATGTATGTATGTATGTATGTATGTATGTATGTATGTATGTATGTATGTATGTATGTAGGTATGTAGGTATGTAGGTAGGTATGTAGGTATGTAGGTATGTATGTATGGTATGTAGGTATGTATGTAGGTATGTATGTATGTATGTATGTATGTATGTATGTATGTATGTATGTATGTATGTATGTATGTATGTATGTATGTATGTATGTATGTATGTATGTATGTATGTATGTATGTATGTATGTATGTATGTATGTATGTATGTATGTATGTATGCATGCATGCATGCATGCATGCATGTATATATGTAGGTATGTAGGTATGTATGTAGGTATGTAGGTATGTATATATGTAGGTATGTAGGTATGTAGGTATGTATGTATGTATGTATGTATGTATGTATGTTTGTATGTATGTAGGTATGTAGGTATGTATGTATGTATGTATGTATGTATGTATGTATGTATGTATGTATGTATGTATGTATGTATGTATGTATGTATGTATGTATGTATGTATGTATGTATGTATGTATGTATGTATGTATGTATGTATGTATGTATTGTATTGGGCGTCCATTGGGTCGACCTCCCACCCTCTCTATTAGATATAATGTATTGGGCGTCCACTGGCGTCCACTGGGTCGACCTCCCATCCTCATTAGTGGATACAATGTATTGGGCGTCCACTGGGTCATCCTCCCATCCTTGCTAGTGGATACAATGTATTGGGCGTCCACTGGGTCGACCTCTCCTCCTCTCGATAGCATACGATGTAATGGGCGTCCATTGGGTCGACCTCCCATCCTCTCTAGTGGATACAATGTATTGGGCGTCCATTGGGTCGACCTCCCATCCTCTCTAGTGGATACAATGTATTGGGTGTCTACTGGGTCGACCTCCCATCCCCTCTTTTAGATACAATGTACTGGGCGTCCACTGGGTCGACCTCCCGTCTTCTCTATTAGATACTATGTATTCGGGCGGGATTCGGGGTCCACTGGGTCAAACTCCAATCCTCTCTATGGCTTACAATGTATTAGGCGTCCACTGGGTACCCAAGAAAAGCCATATACGTACATTTGCTAGTTTTACATTTTATATATATTACGCATTGGTGCATAGAAGGCGCAAACCTATGGAATACCCGATGATCCCCTGACTAAGTCGACTGGGTCGACCCAATGGGCACAGTCCGTCCACTTAGTCGTCCTCGCTTCATCGAGGGTTAGACTTATCAGATATACACATACGTGCATTATCGTCGATCACATAGGCGAAATCGTTGCGCTTCACTGTTTTCATCGAATATCTTTGATTCCTGGTAAATATCAATATTTCATGGTCGGGAAAGGGTAGATATAAGTCGAATTGCCCCGGTCGGATGGTAGTATGCATATATACAAGACGGCTAACCATCGAAGTAGTTTCGGGATTAGACTGGTGGTATGTTTGACATAAACCAATAATCAACTTTATTGCATTGTGCTGTTTAATGTACTGGTCAGTAATTGCGATTAAGTGCATTCAATTAACCCAATCAGTCACATGAAGCTGCAGAATATCTCCTTTTTGGTGTATTTCATTGTTCCATTCTCCACATGCTGGATGCATGATGTACAGCATCTCAATATATTCCTACCCTTCATCTGAGAATGATTGTACTCACCGAGTGAGATGACCATTAAATGTTGGTGGTAAGGCAGAGTAAGACATGAAATATTTCAATAAGGACTGGCCCATGATAAGGTGGTAGTCATCTGTGAGCCTTCCAGTGTCATGCTCTACATAACTGTATCGTTCCTGTGATAGTAACCTCGGACCACATCTGAAGGCTTGTGGAAAGAATATTGACAGTAGGTGAGATGGGGACCACGACAAACAGCAGCGAGCTGAAGCGAGTGGCCTGCCAGGCTATTGATAGATACGCTGATGAGTTGCATGCAATCAGTAAAGAAATCTGGTCCAATCCGGAGCTGTTTTACAAAGAGCACAAGGCCCACAGCTTACTCACCAACTTCCTTGAGGGCAAAAGTTTCCAGGTAAATTCTCTCAAGGAAAGACCAGGCACATGTGATTGTAGTAGCGCCTCATGCTCAGGTATTTCTATCTGTTTGTATGCTTTTGTGTGGCGGATTGAACTTTCAGGTAACCAGGAAATATAAACTGGACACAGCGTTCAAAGCTGTACCTCGAGTGAATAGCCAGTCCAAGCCGAACATTGCTGTGCTGTGTGAGTATGATGCCTTGCCGGAGATCGGGCATGCGTGTGGACACAATCTGATCGCTGAGCTAGGCATCGGGGCAAGTTTAGGCATCCAAGCAGCGCTGGAGTCGAGCCAGACAGCTCTGGGCCAGGTAGGTGTGTCACATCTCGTGGGGGTGTGGGTGGGGGCCCAAATTCACAACTCTCTTTACAAGGTATTGTTTGGTTCATGTCACTCTGTCAAATAAGAAAATGTCTGTATGGTTAAATTGTAACAATACCTTGTTGTGTATGACAAGATAAACGTCATTCCCTATCACCAAGGGAATGACCATATATGGCAGTATGTCGTTAATTAAGTTCCTCAAGGTTTAACTCAACGAGCTGCAGTCGCCTCCTTAAGAGGTTATTGTATTGCAAAGGTATGCAGCAAGACCAGAACATAATGACACGTTACATCACACACTTTTACTCACTGGAGCTGAATCTTGTGGCTGCGTTATTTACAGAGCTATATTGGGTTCGTAGCTGACTGTGTTCGGAGCACCAGCCGAGGAAGGAGGAGGCGGTAAAATCGACTTGATCCGGGCAGGGGCGTTTGATGATGTCGACTTGGCTTTAATGGCTCATCCCAGCAATTTCTCAGCACCCAGTACTATAATACTCACCTGCACAGAGTAATTGTGTTATCAGTACTACAATATTAACCTGCTTGAAATATGTGTTTGAGTACTTGCAACTTTGAGTCAATTTGTTTTCCAAAGTCATGTTCACTGAACACATCCGAAATAGTTGTTGACCTGGTAGAAGTACTTGTATGTTGCTACGTTGCCTGTGCCAGAGTTGTTGTGACGTACAAGGGTAAGCCCAGTCATGCTGCTGGTTCACCATGGGATGGTATCAATGCTCTGGACGCAGCTGTTATTGCCTATAATAACATCTCAGTACTACGGCAGCAATGCAAGCCCAGCTGGAAAATGCATGGTATGTGATTCTGTGTCAGTCTGTGTCTCTGTGTCAGTGTGTTTATGTGTCAGTGTGTCTCTGCATCAGTGTGTCAGTATCGCTGTGTCAGAGTGTCAGTGTGTCTCTGTCAGTGTCAGTATCGCTGTGTCAGTGTGTCTCTGTGTCAGTGTCTCTGCATCAGTGTGTCAGTATCGCTGTGTCAGAGTGTCAGTGTGTCTCTGTCAGTATCGCTGTGTCAGTGTGTCTCTGTGTCAGTGTCTGTGTGTGTCAGTGTCTCTGTGTCAGTGTCTCTGCATCAATGTATCAGTGTGTCTCTCTGTCAATGTCTCTGTGTCAGAGTGTATCAGTGTCAGTGTGTCTCTGTCAGTGTCTCTGTGTCAGTGTGCCTCTGGTGCAGTATGTCTCTGTGTCAGTGTCCCTGTGTCAGTGTGTCTCTGTCTTTCTGTGTGTGCATGTCTCTGTGTGGCAACAGTTGATTACTGCGATCCATGATGCATGTCCGATGTAGGTGTAATCACAAAGGGAGGAGCTGTTCCCAACATCATCCCAGAAGAGGCCCAGCTTCAATACAACTTCCGTACCTCCATCCGCCCGGATTTGGACATGCTCATCACTAAGGCTCAGGCCTGCTTCCAAGCTGCTGCCATGGCAACAGGATGCACAGTAAGTTGTGTTGATCTGTCAGGAATAAAAGCTCTGGCAAACATAGTTGTTGTCTGCTGTACTTAGTTGTTGTCTACTGGCCTTACTTGTCTGCTGGACTTACTTGTTGTCTGCTGGACTTACTTGTTGTCTGATGGACTTACTTGTAGCTTGCTGGACTTACTTGTAGCCTGCTGGACTTACTTGCTATGTGTTTCGTGTTCTGTTTCTGGTGACGACTTGCAATTCTGGTGTAAATGAGGTTCCAGTATCTCTCTGGCATGATTTCTGTATTAGCTTCCTCTGTCCATTTCAGGTGACCATGGAGTGGGATGGTAAGCCATACTTCAATATGCTTCCCAACTCGACCTTAATGCGTCTATACAGAGCAAACTGTGATGAGGTGGGGGCAGAGTTCTGCCAGGATGAGATGCTATTAGCAACCCCTACTGGCAGTACTGACATGGGCAACGTATCTCATCTTGTGCCAAGCATTCATCCCCACTTCTACATTGGTACAACAGAGAGTGCTCACACAAGGCCTTTTAGGGATGCTGCAGGTGTGTATGGGCAGTATTGGGGGGGGGGCATGTTAACTCAACACCACCAGTCCCCAGACTGGTGGTGTTGAGTTGTTCTTTAACAATGGTGCTGTTGGGTGGTGCATTAACGATAGCTCTGTTGGGTGGTGCATTAACGATAGCTCTGTTGGGTGGTGCATTAACGATAGCTCTGTTGGGTGGTGCATTAACGATAGCTGTTGGGTGGTGCATTAACGATAGCTCTGTTGGGTTGTGCATTAACGATAGCTCTGTTGGGTAGTGCATTAACGATAGCTCTGTTGGGTAGTGCATTAACGATAGCTTTGTTGGGTAGTGCATTAACGATAGCTCTGTTGGGTAGTACATTAACGATAGCTGTTGGGTCATGCATTAACAACAGTGCTGTTGGGTTGTGCTTTAACAATGGGGCTATTGGGTAGTGCATTAATGATGGCGCTGTTGGGGTCATGCATTAATTGCTTGTTGTTTCAATTGATCTATGCTATATGGCAGGTTCCCCCAAGGCTCAGCCATACCTCCTGAAGCAATGCAAGGCTCTGGCTATGACGGCCATTGATGTTTACTGCAGCAAGGGGGAGCTGCAACAGGTCCAGAGAGACTTTACTGAGGACATTCAACGAGAACAAGCCTCGGCTTAGCTGCTCCGGACGGGCCTAATGCTCTGCTACAGGTTCCCTGAGTACCAATGTGTGGATTGTTAAATTGATCCAGAAGTCTGATTCAATGGACTGGGTCTGCATTTGTTAGATAGAGATTGGTTGGTACTTATCACAGGGTCAATCAGAAGGCCATATGAAGTGAGAATGTTCTACTAATGCCATAGGTGTAGTTATGTGGGGAAGGGGGTGGGGGTGAAGTCTATCAATATAATGTAATGTTACTGCAGTCCAGTCAACTTTTTTTAGTCTTTCATTTCTCTAGTATACCATTTTTTGTTGAAGATAGTTCTACATGGTTGATAAAATATGGATATTTGCTTGGATATTAGATAATGAATTAAAAGTTTTGTTGTTTTATGTGATTTTTGTAACTGGTTGCAGTCCTAATAGGAGTAGCCATGCACCATGTTATCCTCCCCTGTGGTCCACACTGCTGGAATACACAGAGTTCTTAGTGTATGAACCAATAGACAGGATCTGTATGTGAATGGACCTCAAAACTGGGTCTGTATCCTGATTGGATACTGCTTTACCCCAATGGGAATATTTTTACCCTGGTCACGAGAGCATGACTATTACCATTGCCATAAAGAGATTATATTTACCCTGGTAATACTGGAATTCAGCTTTACCCTGGTCATAAGGAAATAGTATCCAACAAGCTATAGACAAAATGAGAATTTATTAGAACCCAACAGAGGTAGAATCAATCTTAAACTAACAGAGTAATAATGCTCAATATTTGAGAGGCTGATTGCACACAACACATATGGTTGGAAAAAACATGGCAACATTTAACCAATGGTAATCCTCACACACTGGGAGACATGAATAAATTACAATAATGATTTATCAAGGAAATGCTCATAAAGGTTATCCTTAACACAGCAGCATTCGATCTAGTCTTGTTGGGTCCTTTACATGAATACACTCAAAAAGGCAAATATTAGCACTGTCAAAAAACTAGCTCACTATGCCATGAAGCTACCCGTTATCCACTTACCAGAAGCCTAACTTCAATCAGGTCAACATATCATCTGTAAATATACTGGCTGCTCACACATCAGATCGTCTAGTTTGGGTTGCAAGCAGTATTTTATAACAAGACTCCAGAACAAGTAAAAGGACATTGTGATGCAAGACGAGTAGATGGGGAACCCACTTGTGCTTGATTCCTGCTTCATAATGCTGATGATGCTGTCACTGCGAGAGTTCATAGTCAGGGCAACGTTGTAACACTGCGAGAGTTATTCGTAAGGGCGAGGTTGTAAAACAGCAAGAGTTAATCGTCAGGGGGAGGTTGCACCACAGGGTTTGCATCACTGGGGGGTGGCTCCACTGGGGGCAAAGGTGCTTCAGCAGGAACCAGCTCTTCCCCAGCAGGGGGCAGTATCACCTCAATAGGTCCTGCACCTGGTGCAGTAAGTCCAGCACCATCTGGTGCTACTGCAGCCTCTAGAAGGTTTGTGATTGACTTGCTTTTGACGCACTGGAAATCTACGTGGCGACTTTTGTTTTCTTCCTTCTCCCACGACATGTGAAGAAATGGCCGCTGGACGTAGTTGTAGATAACTGACAGATCCAATGCAAACATTACTCATTACACTGCTACACTGCTATATATATATATATATATATATATATATATATATATATATATATATATATATATATATATATATATATATGTAATATATATATACATATATGCGATATATATGTATACATACATATATATTTATATATATGTATACATATATATATATATATATATATATATACATACATATGTGTGTGTATATGTATATATATAATATATATATATATATATATATATATATATATGTGTGTGTATATATATAAATATATGTATATATGTTCATATATATAAATATACAAAGGGAGAGAAAGATTGGATGTATGACAGATGGTAACATAAGGGGTGAGACACAGACAGAGAGACGGTCAGACAAATGGTGAGACAAACAGACAAGGTGAGACAGATGGTGAGACAGACAGGCAGATGGTGAGACAGACCGACAGACAGACAGTGAGACAGAGGGAGGTGAGGTGGCCTCCAGCTTTAAGAGCATCTCACCTTCTGGTCTCCCTCCAGGGCGCTTCTTTACTTTCTCTTTGTATGTCGGGTAACCTGAAAGAAGACAACCATAGTGTCACCGCTATTGAAGCCAACACCAAGATGTAACGGAAACTCAGTCAACTGGCAAAACTAGGTGGAATATTGTTTTGAAACTGACCTTCTATACCAAGCCTGATTTTCTTCAGTCCTCTTTCCTTGAGAACAAGTTTGGCCATTTCCCGGTTCTCAATGTACTTAAAGAAACGGTACATCTGAGTGCTGTTGATAACTGCAGAAACACATAACATCCTGATGGTACCTGCTACATGGACACTGACTGATGGCACCCACTACATGGACACTGACTGATGACACCTGCTACATGGACACTGACTGATGACACCTGCTACATGGACACTGACTGATGACACCTGCTACATGGACACTGACTGATGACACCCACTACATGGACACTGACTGATGACACCTGCTACATGGACACTGACTGATGACACCTGCTACATTGACACTGACTGATGGCACCTGCTACATGGACACTGACCGATGGCTATGGTAAGAGGGTTCACTCCGGTCAAAGAGTTTATAGCTATGGTATGAGGGCTCACTCTGGTCAGAGTCTAAAGCTATGGTAAGAGAGCTCACTCTGGTCAAAGAGTCTATAGCTATGGTAAGAAGGCTCACTCTGGTCAAAGAGTCTAGCTATGCAAAGAGGGCTCACTCCGGTGAAAGCTACATGGACACTCTGATAGCTACATTGCAATGATGGCACCCTCACTCTGTTCATGGTATGAGGGTTCAATGAATCAAAGATAGCTATGCAATGTGGGCTCACTCAGGTCAGATGAATCAATAGCAAGATGCTCAATGTGGGCTCACTATGGTCAAAGAATCACTCTGGTCAAAGAGTCTAGCTATGCAAAGAGGGCTCACTCAGGTCAATGAATCAATAGCTGTGCAATGAGGGCTCACTCTGTTCAATGGTCAATGAATCAATAGCTATGCAATGTGGGCTCACTCAGGTCAATGAATCAATAGCTATGCAATGAGGGCTCACTCTGATCAAAGAGCCAATAGCTATGCAATGACGGCTCACTGGTCAGAGAGTCTATAGCTAAGCCAAGAGGGCTCACTCTCTCCTCCGCCCAAATAATATGTGAACAAACCACCTATAAGAAATGCCCTGATTTGTCATAGCGCCTCTTAAAATCACGAAAGTCTGATAAATTTGGCGGCATGGTCGCCTCGACCAATCAGAAGAATCAAGGAGCAGATCCTCGAGAGATTGGATCATCAGTCCCATGTGCATTTGTTAATTTTATGGCAGCACCTGTCGACTAGCACAGGTTTCACTCATTTTCATTCTCATCGCAGAGCTAGTCGGAGTGTGCCCACTTAGCATATCTATAAGCTCTTTGGTATAGTTACCCTGGGCGTATTCCTCGCCCATCTGAGGTGGGAACTCATCATCCCAGTCGACCACGTCTTCCTCTGTCAGGATCACAATGTGACACTCCCGATCCCCACGCTGAAAACACATATCAGCCATTGGAGTTTATAGTCTGGAGGGAATTAGCCAGGTGTTCTAGTGGGGAGCAGGGTCTTAGCCAGTGTCCAAAGGACGGGCGAGTAGTAAATTTGGAATTTCCCCCTGTAGCCTGTCCACCTGCCAGCCTGGCCACACGCCTCCCAGGCCGGATACAAGGAATTAGCCAAGCCAGATTAAACAGCTTCTTATGACGCATGGGGTTTAATCCACACCATTATACTTTAACGATGGTGAATGTAGTTACGACCAGCTTTGCCTCCTCGCAAAACAAGGTCCCAGTCCATGTAGATTGTATACTTTCTCTAAAATGATACACGATATGTTTGAGGTTTGTAAGAATAATGACAACTAGAAGGCTGGCGTACATTGTGCACAGTCGATTGGAACATCATTCTGAAATGTCGACCTAGCTGTATCGCTTTCACCACAATCTAATAAACTTTTGGTTTACACTATTGGCTGGGGAATGAAGCTCACAAATTGCAATTGGGTGAAATATCATATCGACGCGAAGTCTTTGACTAAGTTTTTATTTTTGACTAAGTTTATTTTTGTGCCAGTGCAGGATGTGTCATTAATGTGTCATTACGCACGCACACACACACACACACACACGTCATCCCCCATCTCACCAAACCCAACCCCACTCCCCCCCCCACACCTTTCAGATGAAAGCAAACAAACTACGTAATGATAATCAGTTGGTCATAATGTGATGGACGGGGTTGGGGTAGGGATGGACGGGCAGTTTTCAAATCCTGGCTAAGACCCGGAAGAGAGTAAATAAGGCCGGTGTTTTAGTCCGGAGGGATTTAGGCTGATGTTTGCTCACATCCTTCATGAAATGTGACAGATGGATGTTCACTGCGCTAAGAACATTATGTTCATATATACTGCAAGTCCATTTGTCAAGCACTTACTTTGGCACTGTCCACAAGCTGTGGCAGTATCATGTCATCAAGGAAGGTGTTGAACTGCGCACGGGCACCGTCATTAGACAGCTCATGAAGGAGACCCCCTATCACACCACAAACACCCTGTCATTAGACACGTCAAGGAAGGAGAACCCCTGTCACACTCCAAACACCCTGTCATTAAACGGCTCATGAAGGAGACTCCCTGTCACACTACACACGCCCTGTCATTAGACAGCTCATGCAGGAGACCCACTGTCACACACCCTGTCATAAGACAGCTCATGAAGGAGACCCACTGTCACACACCCTGTCATTAGACAGCTCATGAAGGAGACCCACTGTCACACACCCTGTCATAAGACAGCGCATGAAGGAGACCCACTGTCACACGCCCAGTCATAAGACAGCTCATGCAGGAGACACACTGTCACACACCCTGTCATTAGACAGCTCATGAAGGAGACCCACTGTCACACACCCTGTCATTAGACAGCTCATGAAGGAGACCCACTGTCACACACCCTGTCATAAGACAGCTCATGCAGGAGACCCACTGTCACACACCACAAGAGGGTATATGGACTTGGTAAGAGAGTGTTTGATGGAGATGATATGAGGACTACGCACGAAGGTCCTGGCATTTTACTGTAGCCGCATCAAATGGGATGAGGAGATAGTCACAGGCCTCTCTCAGTTCGTTGACAACCACACTGGGAGGACAACGCACCGAGCCCGTCTTGTAGAACTCCTGCAAGTAACACAAACTCACAGTCGTGAGGAGGAGAAAAGCGAGTGGCAGGTGACCATGTTAGCAAGCATCACTGCCACAGACCCACTGGGTCACAGTGTGTATATCAAATAGGACATGTTGATTAATGGGAAGAACTCACCAAGATGGCTCGGAATAATGTTGCCCCAATCCCATCAGCCACCTCAAACTCGCCTCGTTCATTAGGTCTAGTGAAGTTGTTATCCAGGGATGAACTGAACATCCTGAAAACAAAAGCGATACAAGCAGCTATCAATTGCCTCGTTCTTAATAATAGCTGACAGTAACATGCCTAAGTGATGTCATCTGCCACATCAAGCTAACGACTCACCTTCCTAGCATGGTGTTAGGGTGAGCTCGGAATAAGTCTCTTTCCACCACAAATCGGGTGTCATCCACGACCAGTGTGATTCTGTCTGTGGTTCCATGCGACGTAGGACTACTTCCACACGCGGCCTGCCGACCTAGAGCTGCAACATACACCTTACTTAAAATGAGATTCAAAAAGCGATCTCAGATAATCAGCATTATTTTTCATTCTTACAGTTCAATGCTTCATCAATCAACTTATTCATCAAAGATAGAGGTAATGTGAAGCATAAGCATGCCTACTAACTAGTGTAATAATAATAATAAGGTGTCACAGGTGGTAAATGAAAGAATCGTAAGCAATAGTGCAATAATGTCAATACATTGATGGTGTATCGATAGGCTGAGGCCTGGAGAAGTCAGTCACAAGAGACGACAAGGCTGAAACACATGAGGGGTATGGGGCACTAGGTGTGAGGAGGAAAACAAGGACTAACCTAGGCGCGATGAGCGGGCCCTCGAGGCACACGTGGGAGGGTTGTGTTTGGGGGCGGGGATCATGGAGTGGTTGGTGCACCCCCCGACCGCCCCCTCAGACTCACTGCTCAAGCTGCGACTCATCTTGTTCACTAAGCAAGGTTTGTTCTTCTCATGATCGTTCCCACTGCAAGATAACAAGGCATAAAGAATCTCACAGATTGCCGCACGAATAGGATCCAATAGCACATCAAGGATGCATATCAAATTTAACATAATAGGAAATATGACCATTTTGATAGATGATTAAAAAGAGAGAATGAGGTTGTTGGCCAACCTCATCCGCTTGATGCAGCCTTTTCGCCGTTCGTCTCCCTCTGAATACTCTGTGTCTCCATCGCTACTGTTGCTGTCATCATAACGTCGTCGGTTGTGGTCGTTGCGGCGATATGCCATGCCCGCACCTCGCCTCCTGGCAGACTTACGCGGGGCAAGCGGAGGGGGAATGGTGCCAATGTGAGGAGGCCCAACAGTAACCAACACTATCCTCACTCGTTATTGTGGAGTTCTGGAGTCTGTTC
>CM067345.1:27005018-27007518 GCA_034190875.2 Urechis unicinctus | reverse complement strand
AGGACGGACGAGCAGGTTGGTGACGTTACCTTGGGATGATGATGACATGGTTGTATCATCAGTTTTGTTATCTTGATATATAATGGGTCCAAGGTCAGACGTAGCTACTTTTAGCTCTGTTGGGGCGATATTGTGGCTGCTGACGTGATCCGAAACGTGCTTAATATAAATAGTCAGGCTGCACTATATTTACTTAACTAACACTCATCAGTCAGCAGCCACACGCACACACGGTTCTACTTCACTGACGCTTTGCGACCAACCCGGATCTGTATCTTGTTTGCGTCATTTCATCCCATGACATGGTGTGATGAGGTGGCGCCCTGAGCTGCTGTGAGGACAACGGTCCCAGCAACCGTTTACACTACTACTCCATTTTCACCTACGGATTATAACCTTCGTGGTGGTCATGGCAAGGTGAGTTTTTCCTTTTTGCCCATGGCAAGATGAGTTCTATCTGACAGAACTCATCACAGGGGTCTAGGTAGCCCCGGTCGAACGGTAATATCAATATATACCGTTCTGCTCCGATATTTCGGGCGCACATTAAAACATGCGTTTGACTAAAGTGCTGGGTTACGCATCTAGAAAACAACATATATCAAGAGCATGTACTAAAACAAGTCACAGCGCACCAAAAAGCTTACCCCCGATCGATGCTATTCTTTAAGATATGCCATCTATATATCATTTCCGAACATCGCCATTTCCCGCCGCCTCATCCGCATTGCCTCCCTGCTAAGCTTGCGAAGCACGTTGAAGCGCTTTGAATACAATCTGCAGTATCTTATCGAGTTCAGACGCAGGATACAATAGTCGTCGATGGGTCACGTCATTCTGAGCGATGAACGTTATCTTGAACTTGAAAACAAACACGTTGTTGTGTTCGGACTTTCTACCGCTTCTAAATTTATCAAAATATCACTAATTACCTTGGATGAAATCCACCACCACAAAGGGATAAAATTGTCCGTGAACATCATTGCATTCTAAAACTCCATCACTTGGGTATGTTTGGTGTGTGGTAGTTGTCAAGGGGGTCAACGATTTAGCCCATTTGTCCAATGAGAGCTTTTTTGACGATAGCCGGGTGATAGCTTAACTAAAGGCCACAGTAGAATTGCGAGTTGGCTAAAATAGCATTTGAACTCGAACAAAGTACCCGTTTTGGTGGCAAATGTCGGGGTGGGGGTGTTGCTATAGTCAAGGTCCCCTTGCCTGATGGCTGCGGGCGCTGTTTACATGTTACTGATATTCAATAGTCTCGCCTTCAGGACTCTAGGGCGAGAAGCGTAGCGGGACCCCTGGAGTATGGGACGCAGACTAGTGTTGTTAGGTAGAATAACATATTTTTCAATGGATGTGGGACGCGACAAGCTCGTAAACGGGATTAAGATGGTTAAGAAGAGATTTTTGGTAAGCTGGTGGCGAAATCGTTGCCCCCTTAGATTTCTGTTCGCTTATGATATAGCTTGGGCCGGGCCAATGCTAAGCCCGGTGGGTAATTGCAGCTCTACCTCTAATTATGACGTTCTCCGCCCGCTATCATTTAAGTACGTCGCCTCTGTTGGTGACCCCATTGTGTCTAGTTTGGAGCGGTGGAGGCGAGGAGTTAATCAGATAAGGACTTGGTCGAGTGATAAAGGTTGTTTGTTGTGTACCAGGTACGGTAGCTTAGAACTACGTCGACTTAGTCTGCGGTCAGACACCCCCAGCTCGCGACGGTAAGTGCTCCGTCTTATGCAAGTTACTCGCCCGCTTCTGTCCACTGGTTTCCTGTCACTGCCCTGAGTGAGCTCAATGTTCTAGTGTATTGATCAGGTAACAAAGCCAACTATTCCTCGAGTTCTACAGTACCCTTGATCTTCCTCTGTGTTCTCTGCCTTCATTTGCAATGCCTGACTCTATATATAGCACATGTTCGCTCCACTTTGATTTGCAATGTAAGCCAGTATTTCGCAGACTGATCCACATTTTTTTTCTGACTTAGTTTGTAATGTCTGCCTCTATTTTGCTGACTGAGCCCCTATAAACCCTACCTTGTTTGTAATGTCTGCCTCTATTTTGCTGACTGAGCCCCTGTGAACCCTACCTTGTTTGTAATGTCTGCCTCTATTTTGCTGACTGAGCCCCTGTAAACCCTACCTTGTTTGTAATGTCTGCCTTTATTTTGCTGACTGAGTCCCTGTAAACCCTACCTTGTTTGTAATGTCTGCCTCTATTTTACTGACTGAGTCCCTGTAAACCCTACCTTGTTTGTAATGTCTGCCTCTATTTTGCTGACTGAGTCCCTGTGAACCCTACCTTGTTTGTAATGTCTGCCTCTATTTTGCTGACTGAGCCCCTGTAAACCCTACCTACCTTTTGTAATGTCTGCCTCTATTTTGCTGACTGAGTCCCTGTGAACCCTACCTTGTTTGTAATGTCTGCCTCTATTTTGCTGACCGAGTCCCTGTGAACCCTACCTTATTTGTAATGTCTGCCTTTATTTTGCTGACTG
>CM067345.1:26984236-26997431 GCA_034190875.2 Urechis unicinctus | reverse complement strand
GGGAGAGAGAGAGGCAGGGAGCTTATCGCTCGGAAATCTGTTATGGGGAACCGACCACCTGTGATCTCGACGGATGGCACGTGACCGCCACAGGGACGCAAATAGCTGCCGGTAAATACGATATCTTATGACAACCATATCTGGTTCACTTATGCATTAGGGCGGACGAGCTGGTTGGTGACGTTACCTTGGGATGATGATGACATGGTTGTATCATCAGTTTTGTTATCTTGAGATATAATGGGTCCAAGGTCAGCCGTAGCTACTTTTAGCTCTGTTGGGGCGATATTGTGGCTGCTGACGTGATCCGAAACGTGCTTAATATAAATAGTCAGGCTGCACTATATTTACTTAACTAACACTCATCAGTCAGCAGCCACACGCACACACGGTTCTACTTCACTGACGCTTTGCGACCAACCCGGATCTGTATCTTGTTTGCGTCATTTCATCAACAGCCCCATGACATGGTGTGTCGCAGGTCGGTGGTGGTGGCGCCCTGAGCTGCTGTGAGGACAACGGTCCCAGCAACCGTTTACACCTTTACTACTACTGCCATTTTCACCTACGGATTATAACCTTCGTGGTGGTCATGGCAAGGTGAGTTTTTTCCTTTTTGCCCATGGGCAAGATGAGTTCTATCTGACAGAACTCATCACAGGGGGTCTAGGTAGCCCCGGTCGAACGGTAATATCAATATATTACCGTTCTGCTCCGATATTTCGGGGCGCGCACATTAAAACATGCGTTTGACTAAAGTGCTGGGTTACGCATCTAGAAAACAACATATATCAAGAGCATGTACTAAACAAGTCACAGCGCACCAAAAAGCTTACCCCCGATCGATGCTATTCTTTAAGATATTGCCATCTAATATCATTTCCGATTTCGCGCCGTGATTTCCCGCCGCCTCATCCGCATTGCCTCCCTGCTAAGCTTGCGAAGCACGTTGAAGCGCTTTGAATACAATCTGCAGTATCTTATCGAGTTCAGACGCAGGATACAATAGTCGTCGATGGGTCACGTCATTCTGAGCATGCGCGATGAACGTGATCTTGAACTTGAAAACAAACACGTTGTTGTGTTTCGGACTTTCTACCGCTTCCAAATTTATCAAAATATAACTAATTACCTTGGATGAAATCCACCACCACAAAGGGATAAAATTGTCCGTGAACATCATTGCATTCTAAAACTCCATCACTTGGGTATGTTTGGTGTGTGGTAGTTGTCTGAATCGATCTCAAGATTTATAACATTGCGTCGTTTACAAACAGAGTAAGACGTCTTCTCAGACGTCTTGTAGGGCTAGGATGCAGGGCAAGCTGAGTTCCAAATTCTCTCTTTGGCAATGAGCGGGAGTAATGCCCGACTCGATCATCCCGCCTCATGTTTTCTTGTTGATCCCTTTCTGGGAGGTACAGGTGGGGTGGGGCGTTTCAGGCAGCAGAGTCAATCAAGCGATAGGTGTGAGGGCAAGAAATTACACAGGGGATAGCATTGGCCCGACGACAGCTATCTTCTATGCATACAGAAATCCAAGGGGGTCAACGATTTAGCCCGCTCGTCCAATGAGAGCTTTTTTGACGATAGCCCGGCCGGGCGATAGCTTAACTAAAGGCTTACAGTAGAATTGTGAGTTGGCTAAAATAGCATTTGAACTCGTTTTTGGTGGGCAAACTATAGTCAAGTGACTCGATATTCAATAGTCTTCAGGTGGCGAAAGCGTGTCGACTAGGTTGTGGTAGTGGGGTGCTTGTGTAAACTAAGAAGAGATTTTTTGGTAGTCAAGTGCCCCCCTGTTTCGCTGATGGCTAATTGGGCGCCAATGGCTAAGAAGCCTGGTTACCTCATGACGTTTACTGCTATCATTCAAGTAGCCTCTGTTGCTGACCCCATTGTGTCTAGTTTTGGAGGCGAGGAGTGTTAATCAAGAAATAAGGACATTGTCGAAGTGATAGGTTGTTTGTGTTGGTACCAGGCGTAGAGAACTACGTCGTAGCGGGACCCCCCAGCCTCGCGAGTGAAGTGCTCCGGCAAGTTTACTCGCCCGCTTCGTCCACTGGTTTCCTGTCACTGCACTGAGTTCGTGATATCAATGTTGCTAGTTGAATTGTCAGGAACAAAGCCAACTATTCGGAGTTCTACAGTAACCTGATCTTCCTCTGTGGCCTTCATTTGCAAGCGACTCATAGTAACAATTTTCGCTCCACTTTGATTTGCAATGTAAGCCAACATTTTTTTTTCTGACTTGGTTTGTAATGTCTGCCTCTATTTTTGCTGACTGAGTCCCTGTAAACCCTACATTGGTGTTGTAATGTCTGCCTTCATTTTGCTGACTGAGTCCCCTGTAAAACCCTATCCTTGTTGTAATGTCTGCCTTATTTTGCTAAAGTGAGCCCCTGTAACACCCTAACCTTTGTTTGTAAATTCCTTTACTGTGGGGCAGCGACCTTTATTTGGGCTGACTGAAAGCTGACCTGGTTTGTAATGTTCTGCCTTAATTATGTAGACTAAAGCCCGTAAACTGTTACTCTAGGAGAGAACCAGGGGAAGTCTGTCTGTATCATACAGAAGGAGTGCCTCGTTACTCTAGGAGAGAACCAGGGGGAAGTCTGTCTGTATCATACAGAAGGAGTGCCTCGTTACTCTAGGAGAGAACCAGGGGGAAGTCTGTCTGTATCATACAGAAGGAGTGCCTCGTTACTCTAGGAGAGCCTCTGTTAGTGCCTCGTTACTCTAGGAGAGAACCAGGGGAAGTCTGTCTGTATCATACAGAAGGAGTGCCTCGTTACTCTAGGAGAGAACCAGGGGGAGCCTGTCTGTATCATACAGAAGTAATGTCTACCTCGTTACTCTAGGAGAGAACCAGGGTTGTCTGTCTGTATCATACAGAATTAGTGTATCGTTACTCTAGGAGAGAACCAGGGGGAAGCCTGTCTGTATCATACAGACTGTGTCTTGATGCCCTGGTTACTCTAGAGAGAACCAGGGGCCAACTCAAAGTCTGTCTGTATCGTTGACAGGGGACGCCACTGATGGCGACTTCCTCATGGAACTCAAGACTGAAGCTCTGAGGCCAGTAACAGAGGATCTGTGTGACTGGATCTGTGTCTGTGGTGTGTGTGTGTGTTCAGGGAGGAGCATCTAGGTGTGCTGATGTGTCGGTGTCGGTGGGGTGTGTTCAGGAGGGAGGGCCTCAGCTGATGTGTCTGTGGTGTGTGTTCAGGAGGGAGGGCCTCGGCTGATGTGTCTGTGGTGTGTGTTCAGGAGGGAGGGCCTCGGCTGATGTGTCTGTGGTGTGTGTTCATGAGAGAGGGCCTCGGCTGATGTGTCTGTGGTGTGTGTTCAGGAGGGAGGGCCTCGGCTGATGTGTCTGTGGTGTGTGTTCATGAGAGAGGGCCTCGGCTGATGTGTCTGTGGTGTGTGTTCAGGAGGGAGGGCCTCAGCTGATGTGTCTGTGGTGTGTGTTCAGGTGCGAGCATCTCAGCTGATTCCTTCATGGAGACATTAGATAGTGGCATCATACTCTGTCAGCTTGCTGAGCTCATACAGAAGAGGGCGCAGGAAGCTGTTACTGATAAGAAAGGTCCTCC
Source organism: Urechis unicinctus (assembly GCA_034190875.2). Taxonomy (NCBI): domain Eukaryota; kingdom Metazoa; phylum Annelida; class Polychaeta; order Xenopneusta; family Urechidae; genus Urechis; species Urechis unicinctus. The sequence goes on along the minus strand of CM067345.1, from coordinate 26,993,835 downwards.
TGTGAGTTTTACAAACACTTCTTCACATAACTATTGCTTTATATGCTTAGGTCTGGTACACAGTCATACACCGAATGCTTCAAATGTAATGTTGTCACTCGCTGCACAGTTTGTGCCTCGACTCCAAGTCACGTTACTAATGCTTCAATCACATGTGCTTGCTGGACATTCAGTCATATTACCAATGTTTCACATGTTATTGCCTGACATGCAATCAATTACTAGAGCTTCACATGTAGTTGCCCGATGTGTTAGTGCTTCACATGTAGTTGCCCGATGTGCTAGTGCTTCACATGTAGTTGCCTGATGTGCTAGTGCTTCACATGTAGTTGCCCGATGTGCTAGTGCTTCACATGTAGTTGCCCGATGTGCTAGTGCTTCACATGTAGTTGCCCGATGTGCTGTCAATTACTAGTGCTTCACATATTCTTGTCAGGCATGAACTCTACCCTTTGGATGACAATACCTGCAGTATATTGGCTGGCATTCTGTTAGGTGGATCTTCTCCCAGAACCTGGTCATCCCCTAACTGATCATGTTATGTGAGTGTTACAGCCGCCGTGCAAGGCTAACATCACCTACCGCAGTAATGCCCGCTCGGGCACGTGGTTTGCCCGGGACAACACTGCCAACTTCATTCAGTGGTGCAAGGACTACGGCATCAAGACCAGCTGTCTTTTTGAGACGGAGGGACTAGGTAAATAGCGTGGTTCAAGGTTACTGTACAACCTGACATATGTCATACAATGTGGTGTTAGGTCACTGTGCCTCCTGATATGGGGTATGCTATGTGGTGTAAGGTCATCATACTACTTGACTGATCATACAATGTGATGTGAGGTCACTGACAAAAGTCGTACAATGTTGTTGGGGTGGGGGGGGGGGGTGTGTGGTCACTGTAACACCTGACATAGGTTATGCAATGTGGTGTGCGGTCACTTCCACTTGACAAAAGTCATACAATGTGGTCCAAGGTCATCATTCTACCTAGCAGGTCAAACAATGTGGTGTGCGGTCACTTTACAACCTGACAAAGGTCACACAATGTGGCTTGTCTATTCTTCATGCTAATAGGACTGGGTTCGCCCAACTCTGCTACATGTTGTCTCACACTCACTCTAACCACTCACATTCTCAGCCAGCTAACAATATGTGTATGTGTGTTTTGCTATATTTGTGTGTGCAAGTGTGTGTGTATGTGCAAGTGTGTGTGTGTGTGTGTGTGTGTGTACAGTTCCCTATGGATCAGTGCATTTCTCTATGTATGTGTAGTTCCCTTTAGATATGGATGTGTGCGTTTCCATCTCTGTATGTGTGTGTAGTTCCCTGTAGATATGGATGTGTGCGTTTCCATCTCTGTATGTGTGTGTGCAGTTCTGCATAAGGACAGTCGCTCGGTTATCCTGTGTCTGTTGGAGTTGGCTCGCCTGGCAGGCCGCTACGGACTCGACACTCCTAGCCTCATCAACCTAGAGAGGGAGATAGAGGCGGAGGAGAAACGCTCTATCCCCAGCAATAATCAGGATGACAGCAATGAGAGTGCCCCCTCCCAACCACCCGCCCAACCACGCGCACGCTCTAACTCGGCCAAGTCGGATGATCTTGACAAAGAGGTACGTTTAAGACTACAGTTGAAGGGTAGGGCAGCCCCAGAGGACGTATATTAAACAGCAATATTACCTTCTGATGGGGGGTAGGGGTTAGGGAGGCTGCCATCTGTGTAAGGGGGTTGTTCATCAGGGCAAATGGACAGGAAGAGTGATCCATATAGATATTATATTCTTGCTGCATAAACGTTTATATCTGGATATTAATTTTATATAATCATTTAGCGATTGGTTAATAGTGAAGTAGGTGAGGGGATTGTTGGAAATTTCAGCAACAATCTTTAAGCTATGCTGAGAAGGCTGACTGACCGACAGAATATGTGACCACGCCACCTGTGACCAGCGCGCTGCTTTGTCATAGCATCTTGTAAAATATTGACTTTTGATCAACAGTCCAATGAGCTTTTGCTTATGTTATGGTAGTGCCAGCATACGATGGACATGTGTTTCACTTGATAGCATACTCACTGCATAGCTAGTCGGAGTGAGCCCTCTTGGGACGGCGCTCGCAGCTCACGTTACTTATCCCGACCAATGCCTTACGATGTGGTGCGTTATGACAGTAATTGTTGTACATGCATAAAAGAATTCATCAAAGCTCCCACTTAGTCTGCATCCCTGACTTCAGGGGTTTCGCTACGCATGTCGCCCTAGAGTCTACGACAAGAAAAGGTTTAAAACTGGTGCGTCCGAATATTAATTAGACATGTTCGTTAATCTTCGTGACAGCCCCTGCTTGACCAATTAACGGAAAGGTTGTGACCCGGATTGACCTTAGTTGCGCGCGTCTGGCTCATGAAACTGGCTTGTGATACGCACCCTCGGTTTTATGTGACGTCATGTACATGTAAATTCAAAATTGATTGAACAATGCAAGTTCAACTTAATTATGATTGAGGAGGATGTAAAGATATTAATCTGGCTCATCTGACATTTTAATCCTTCCCCCCTTTTTAATTAAGAGCACGACATGTCTACACTAGCCCAGGTAACCCTCCGCCCATATGATGGGGGTGTGATCCTGATAAGTAGTCTTAGCTGGTACAGTTCCCATCAGTCAATGACCTTATGAGTCCACGCCCCATGTGGACCGTCGGGTCAAGATCTGTAGGGAGTGGGCCGGCTTTACCTAAACCAATGAGGTGTAAGCTGATCGAGCGGTTTGGGGCATAATCCAACGCCCGGAACCCGGATATAAGCTACCTAGCAAAGAGACGAAGATATCTGACTAAGATTCTGATCGAGATTCCAGATATGCTATAAGCTAAACTTGAATAAACAACAAGAACTCCTGGACTCGTGTTATTTGTCTGGCTAGTCCCCACTCAAGCAACTACAGGCAGCAACGCTTTCCTTTAAACAAAGGAGTGCACATAAGCAAAAAAATTAAGTATAAGATGCCCGGCTCATAAAAATCACTCGTCTGGTTGGACAAGTTGACTTGGCAAGTCACTTGTCCGACATTACAAATCACTTGTCCCGGGCAAGGGGACAACCATTGGTGTCGAACCCTGACCCATTCCAAGCATTGCACCGAGAGCAGTAGCTAACAACGTATAGCAAAATGTTTCCCCGCCCCAGCAGGCACATTCACAAAACAGTTACGACCCATCAAGCAGCAGAGCGCACAAGTCTTTCAATACCATGCCATGCGACTGTTGCGCGTAATCGAGGGTTTCCGTTGAAGTCATTTCCATGTTTATGCAACAGCAAATACTTCAGTTCATGTGAAAAGAGGTGTAAAACGGAGCGTACAAAAACCAATACTGCGCCGAATCTTCGGAAAATGTGACACTGAATAATCAGAGACAATGACTCGAAAGTACCCAAGAGACACGCCTTCTGATTGGAGCATCCCGAATCTGGGCTGCTAGTCCTGTTCAAGAAATCTTGTTAACCTAGACCCTTGGCGCGAGTATTGAATATCATTGACATGTAAACAGCCAAAGGGCTAGGGGACCTTTACTAGATCCCACTGTTTATGATTGATGCCCATACCAAGGGGGTTTATAGCTACAATTAGAGCGCTCACTTCGAGTGGCTCTGCAGTGATCGCTTTCCTTATCATAATATACTGCAGTTGTAAGGTGGCGCTTTGAGTAAAGAGTTCATAGCTAAGCTATGCTGTGGTGATTATGAAATTCACCCTCGTCATCAGGCGATCATACCATGTAATCAACAAAAATCACATGGGACTGTTGATTCAACGTCTCGGGGCTCGGCGTCTGTTAAATATGCGGAGTCATCGGATTGGTTAAGGCGACCACGGCTCCAAATTAAACAGAGAATTCCGCGTGGTTTCAAGCGACGCCATGCGGGACGCTAAGGCAAAACGCATATTTCCTCGGGCGCAAGCTTGAATGAGCGCTCTTAGCGAACCTATAAACTCTTTGCCCATACTACAAACTTGATGGTTTAATTGCCTGTGTGAATGATGATTACAGGCGACGATTGTGGGATTGTCTATGTATCTGGTTAAGTGAATGAGCCTATGTCGATGTCTAGTGCGTTGTATATGTACACCTGTGTGTGTGTTCACCTGTATATGTTTGTACCCGTGTAGGTACACCTGTAAGTGTACACCTGTATGTTCGCCAGGTGAGAAGGCTGTCTGGCGTCTGTAAGTGCTCCCAGGAGCCTTACACAGTCACTCGTATGTCCAAAGGAAAGTACAACATTGGCGGGAAACAGATGTTTATCAGGGTAAGTCATTGGGCCGATCACGCCTACTTTTCTAACCTAGATCAATCAAATCATATCACCTGACCCTGATGAAATCATATCACCAGACACAAATCAAATCAAATCACCTGGCCCAGATCAAATCTTATCACTTGACCTTGATCAAATCGTATCACCTGATCTTGGTGAATGGCTAATTACGACCTGATTTTAATAAATGGCATCCTGTCGTCGGTCAAGTTAACCATTTCACCTACAAAGTGGCCTCGTATTAGCTTATATTGATAAATCACTTCTGATCACCTGCTTTGTGTGTATCTATGCTCCCTTTAGCAGTGCTTTAATTAACCATTAAGGTGTTCCCTTTGGCAGTGTATATATTGAGCATTGAGATGTTCCTTCGGCTATTTACGAATTGACCAGTGGGACATTCCCTCCAACTGTGCATAACTTGATTATTTCCTGTTGTTCAACGTGCGGATGTAAGCAATAAAATCACACCCCTCACCCGCCGCGTAAGATCGATGTGTAAGTTTACTGTTGAGATGTTCCCCGCTGCTGTGCATGAATGGAACATTGAGATGTTCCCTGTGACGTGTGTATCAGTTGCTGCGCGGTGAGCATGCCATGGTGCGTGTTGGCGGAGGCTGGGACACACTCGAGCATTATCTCATTACTCACGACCCCTGCCGTATCACCGAACACCAGCGTCAACGCGCAGGTCAGGCGCACGGCAAGATCCTCGTCATACAGTCCAAGTACAAGTCCAGCTGAGGCTGCTTTTGTTGCAGACGACGTGGGCAGACGACGTGGGCAGACGACGTGGGTTGGTGTTTGGTGGGTGGGTCGCTGCTGCCCTGTGTGACAAATTGAGGTGCCCCACTGGCACAATGTGTGAGCTGTATTCTAGGGCAGCGCATACACTCTGTGATCAATAGTTATTTAATGGTAATCACAAGTTATTTATTTTACGCAAATCTGTTGGATTTGATGGATGTACTGGATCTGATGTCTGTGGCTGTGATGGCCGACCAGCAGCCGCTCTGACGTCACCCACCGTGTGTCATACAACAGCTGCTCTGACGTCACCGGGTGCTTTACAACATCTGCTCTGAACATATCGGGTGCCATGCAACAGCCGCTATGACGTCACCGGGTGCCATACAGCAGCGCTATGACGTCACAGGGCGCCATACAGCAGCCAATGTAATGTCACCGGGTGCCATACAACAGCCAATGTGATGTCACCGGGTGCCATACAACAGCCGCTATGACGTCACCAGGTGCCATACAGCAGCCGCTATGACGTCACCGGGTGCCATACAACTGCCGCTATGACGTCGTCTGACTGGGTGACATGCTGCATCAACTGCTCCGTTCTTTTCCTTGTGATGGAATTAATTTTTGTTCTCTTCTTTTATTACTATTTCTGTATCTGTGGCTGGTTGTTTTTGACTATTTCTGTATCTGTGGCTGGTTATTTTTTGTGGTTGTTTTCTGTATCTGTGGCTGGTTGTTTTTGACTATTTCTGTATCTGTGGCTGGTTGTTTGTGACTATTTCTGTATCTGTGGCTGGTTGTTTGTGACTATTTCTGTATCTGTGGCTGGTTGTTTGTGACTTTCTGAATCTGTGGCTGGTTGTTTATGACTATTTCTGTATCTGTGGCTGGTTGTTTTTGACTATTTCTGTATCTGTGGCTGGTTGTTTTTGACTATTTCTGTATCTGTGGGTGGTTGTGAGTGACTATTTCTGTATATGTGGCTGGTTGTGTGTGACTATTTCTGTATCTGTGGGTGGTTGTGTGTGACTATTTCTGTATATGTGGCTGGTTGTGTGTGACTATTTCTGTGTAAGTGGCTGGTTGTTTATGACTATTTCTGGTTGTTACTTAGGAGCCGGGGCATGTAATGCTTGCCATTTGTTTTTTACTTCCATTTTATGTGGCAATCACATGCATCCAAATATTGTTTAACCACAGCTAATGAAATTATATGTCTGTGATGTGTTGTGATGAGCCGCCTGATCTGCACGTTATGACGGCAGATGTGAATTGGGTTTGTGGGTTGTGATATGAATGTAGTTGCTTCATGTGCGCGTTATGATTCCTCAAGTGAATGTTGATTTTGTAATTACTGTTTTAAGAAAAGTGCAAAATTCTACCGGTCTGTTGGTGCTGCGATTTTAAGCAAATCGTTTATATGTCGAGTAACAGGTTCTGAGTCAAACTATGGCAGTAAAGACAACAAGATTTTTCTTAACAGCAGCTAATTAAATCCCATACCAAGGTGGACCTACTTGATATCAATGAAAAAGATTAAGATCACAACGATACGAAAACAAAAAGATAAATGACTCCATAGACGCCATATTCACGAGCCAACGTCAGACGTGTAAGAGCCGTATAAGCCAACGTCACCATGTGGAGGCACCAGTTAGCCCTCCGCATAGCTATCGGCTCTTTGATATGGTCTCTTGAATGGTAGATTAACGGTAACATTATTCTCTCTTGAATACTGGTCTAAGTGTGTCGAGGAAAATGTTGGAGCGCGTGCAGTGTATCGGCACTTTTTTAGCAGTATGATGGGAGATGAGAAAGCATGGACAACTTTCCTAAAGTATATGGCTCGGGGAGATCCACCTGGTATTTGCCAAGGTGTTGACTTCCAGAAATAATCAGTGCCTAACCAGTAGGAGTGAGCCCTTCTTGACGTAGCTATAAGCTTTGGGATATTCCACAGGACTGTGTGGTGGGTCTACCGATCTAATTCCTCACAAACAACTATTCTCCATTCTCTCCTCCATTCACTCTTCGCCCCATTCTCCTTTACTGCCCTATTATTCTCTTCTTTCATTCCTATTCATTCTCGCTTCTCTCCTTAATCTTCCCTTCAGTGCCTCTCCATTCACACCACTTCATTTTCTATATTGCTATCTCATTCTCTTCTCTCCTCAACTCACTTTTCACTGCCTCTCTATAAACTCCTCATCACTCACCATTCTACCTCTACAATTATCCAACCTCTATTCATTTAATCTCATCTCCATTCAACCTCTATTCACTCCCTATGGTTGCTTCTCTTCTTCTCTCCCCTATACACTATTTCTCCATTCTCTTCTCTCTTCCTCTCCATTATCTCACCTCCCTCTACATTATCTTCTTTCTTCCTCTCCATACTATGTTCACTCCCTCTCCGTTATCTTCTCTTTTTCTCTCCTTCTTCTCTCTACTTTCTCTCCATCCTCCGTCCCCTACCACTCCATTCACTCCTCTCTTTCTCTCCATCCTTTCTCTGCTCCCCACTCCATTCACTTCTCTCATTCCCTCCATGCTCTCTCCCCTCCCTCTCCATTATCTGCTATGTTCCTTTCCATCCTCTCTCCATTCTCTCCTCTCTTCCTCTCCATTATCTCTCCCCTTCCTCTACATTATCTTCTTTCTTCCTCTCCATACTATTTCACTCCCTTTCCATTATCTTCTCTATTTCTCTCCTTCCTCTCTCCACGTCCTCTCCATCCTCTCTCCCCTCCCACTCCATTCACTTCTCACTTTCTCTCCATCCTCTCTCCCATCCCTCTCCATTATCTTCTATCTTTCTTTCCACCCTCTCCATTCTCTCCTCTCTTCCTCTCAATCTTCTCTCCACTCCCTCTTAGTTATCTTTTCTGTTCCTCTCCACTCGCTCTGCACACTCTCTCACTCTACTCTTCCTCTTCATTCCCTATTAAATGACCATTCATTCTCTCTCCTCGCCCTTTCCGTTATTTCTTTCTATCTCACTCTTTTCTCTGTCGTTCTCGACCCTCCCCGTCCGTGATTCCCCTCCTTTACTCATTGTAGTGGCTGATTGTTTGGGCTGCTTTGGTTGGTAGGACGGGCACGTCGGCCTGTTGAACCCCTGAATGTCAAGTGATGGCGAGTTCCACTGACCCCCAAACAATCAGAAATACGGATGAATAGTAACAAGCGACGGTTGGTTAACATACTGCCATGGACAGACTGATGTTGTACGCTCACACGTGCGCAGCAAGCAGTATTGCCAGGCGGGAACATGTCACCAGCGAGAATGCTAGGGCATCATTTAACATCTGGAATACAGTGTTCGCGGGACACGGAGAAAGGACCCGATGTTGCCCAAGTTGGACAAATGTTTCTTTTAACAATGATCATATGATGTTACAGGTAGTATTACTGATGAATTTTGTTGCGTTTTTTTTTAATTTTAGGCGAATGTTTGCCTCTTTTACAAAAAGCAGCTCGACTAAGAAGAGCTCTCTATTCAGGCAACATTACGGGAAGCTGAGTGATGTTCATAGCAACTTACACAGCGCGCTTAATGGGGTATGAATATAACGACAAGGCTTATTGCACATATCAATCGTCTTTTCTACGCGGTGTTTTACAAGGTTAATAAAATGTTGCTAGCCAAGTTCTATAAACAGGTGTACGCACGAACACTTGACATACTTATGAATGAGTCCATGTACATGTATACATACATACATACATACATACATACATACATACATACATACATACATACATACATACATACATACATACATACACACATACATACATACATACATGCATACACATACATACGTACGTGCGTACATACACATACAATCATACATACATGCCTATATACATACATGCACATACCTACACATACATGTATACACATACATACACATGCATACATTTATACACATATAAACGTATAAAACAATTACATGCATACATATATATACATACATGCATATATACATACACACATACATATATACATACATACATGCATATATACATACACACATACATATATACATACATGTATACATACATACAGGATATACATATATATATATATATATATATAGATATATCGATAGAGACATATATACATACAGGCAAGCATGGAGCGAACAGACATATAGACAGACATGTACATGCATACATGTAGACATACACAGACAGACATACACAGACAACCAGACAGACAGACAGACATACAGACAGACAGACAGACAGACATACAGACATACAGACAGACAGACATACAGACAGACAGACAGACAGACAGACAGACAGACAGACAAACCGACAGACAAACCGACGGACATAATACATACAGAAGACATACAGAAATATACATACATACATACATACATACATACATACACACATACATACACGCACGCACGCACGCACGCACGCACGCACGCACGCATGAACGCACGCATCATAATGATGCATGCATACATACATAAATACAGACGGAAAGACAGTAACAGACAGACGACAGAC
>CM067345.1:26934914-26976666 GCA_034190875.2 Urechis unicinctus | reverse complement strand
GACCAGCGCGCTGCTTTGTCATAGCATCTTGTAAAATATTGACTTTTGATCAACAGTCCAATGAGCTTTTGCTTATGTTATGGTAGTGCCAGCATACGATGGACATGTGTTTCACTTGATAGCATACTCACTGCATAGCTAGTCGGAGTGAGCCCTCTTGGGACGGCGCTCGCAGCTCACGTTACTTATCCCGACCAATGCCTTACGATGTGGTGCGTTATGACAGTAATTGTTGTACATGCATAAAAGAATTCATCAAAGCTCCCACTTAGTCTGCATCCCAGACTTCAGGGGTTTCGCTACGCATGTCGCCCTAGAGTCTACGACAAGACAAGGTTTAAAACTGGTGCGTCCGAATATTAATTAGACATGTTCGTTAATCTTCGTGACAGCCCCTGCTTGACCAATTAACGGAAAGGTTGTGACCCGGATTGACCTTAGTTGCGCGCGTCTGGCTCATGAAACTGGCTTGTGATACGCACCCTCGGTTTTATGTGACGTCATGTACATGTAAATTCAAAATTGATTGAACAATGCAAGTTCAACTTAATTATGATTGAGGAGGATGTAAAGATATTAATCTGGCTCATCTGACATTTTAATCCTTCCCCCCTTTTTAATTAAGAGCACGACATGTCTACACTAGCCCAGGTCACCCTCCGCCCATATGATGGGGGTGTGATCCTGATAAGTAGTCTTAGCTGGTACAGTTCCCATCAGTCAATGACCTTATGAGTCCACGCCCCATGTGGACCGTCGGGTCAAGATCTGTAGGGAGTGGGCCGGCTTTACCTAAACCAATGAGGTGTAAGCTGATCGAGCGGTTTGGGGCATAATCCAACGCCCGGAACCCGGATATAAGCTACCTAGCGAAGAGACGAAGATATCTGACTAAGATTCTGATCGAGATTCCAGATATGCTATAAGCTAAACTTGAATAAACTACAAGAACTCCTGGACTCGTGTTATTTGTCTGGCTAGTCCCCACTCAAGCAACTACAGGCAGCAACGTTTTCCTTTAAACAAAGGAGTGCACATAAGCAAAAAAATTAAGTATAAGATGCCCGGCTCATAAAAATCACTCGTCTGGTTGGACAAGTTGACTTGGCAAGTCACTTGTCCGACATTACAAATCACTTGTCCCGGGCAAGGGGACAACCATTGGTGTCGAACCCTGACCCATTCCAAGCATTGCACCGAGAGCAGTAGCTAACAACGTATAGCAAAATGTTTCCCCGCCCCAGCAGGCACATTCACAAAACAGTTACGACCCATCAAGCAGCAGAGCGCACAAGTCTTTCAATACCATGCCATGCGACTGTTGCGCGTAATCGAGGGTTTCCGTTGAAGTCATATCCATGTTTATGCAACAGCAAATACTTCAGTTCATGTGAAAAGAGGTGTAAAACGGAGCGTACAAAAAACCAATACTGCGCCGAATCTTCGGAAAATGTGACACTGAATAATCAGAGACAATGACTCGAAAGTACCCAAGAGACACGCCTTCTGATTGGAGCATCCCGAATCTGGGCTGCTAGTCCTGTTCAAGAAATCTTGTTAACCTAGACCCTTGGCGCGAGTATTGAATATCATTGACATGTAAACAGCCAAAGGGCTAGGGGACCTTTACTAGATCCCACTGTTTATGATTGATGCCCATACCAAGGGGTTTATAGCTACAATTAGAGCGCTCACTTCGAGTGGCTCTGCAGTGATCGCTTTCCTTATCATAATATACTGCAGTTGTAAGGTGGCGCTTTGAGTAAAGAGTTCATAGCTACGCTATGCTGTGGTGATTATGAAATTCACCCTCGTCATCAGGCGATCATACCATGTAATCAACAAAAATCACATGGGACTGTTGATTCAACGTCTCGGGGCTCGGCGTCTGTTAAATATGCGGAGTCATCGGATTGGTTAAGGCGACCACGGCTCCAAATTAAACAGAGAATTCCGCGTGGTTTCAAGCGACGCCATGCGGGACGCTAAGGCAAAACGCATATTTCCTCGGGCGCAAGCTTGAATGAGCGCTCTTAGCGAACCTATAAACTCTTTGCCCATACTACAAACTTGATGGTTTAATTGCCTGTGTGAATGATGATTACAGGCGACGATTGTGGGATTGTCTATGTATCTGGTTAAGTGAATGAGCCTATGTCGATGTCTGGTGCGTTGTATATGTACACCTGTGTGTGTGTTCACCTGTGTATGTATGTACCCGTGTAGGTACACCTGTAAGTGTACACCTGTATGTTCGCCAGGTGAGAAGGCTGTCTGGCGTCTGTAAGTGCTCCCAGGAGCCTTACATAGTCACTCGTATGTCCAAAGGAAAGTACAACATTGGCGGGAAACAGATGTTTATCAGGGTAAGTCATTGGGCTGATCACGCCTACTTTTCTAACCTAGATCAATCAAATCATATCACCTGACCCTGATGAAATCATATCACCAGACACAGATCAAATCAAATCACCTGGCCCAGATCAAATCTTATCACTTGACCTTGATCAAATCGTATCACCTGATCTTGGTGAATGGCTAATTACGACCTGATTTTAATAAATGGCATCCTGTCGTCGGTCAAGTTAACCATTTCACCTACAAAGTGGCCTCGTATTAGCTTATATTGATAAATCACTTCTGATCACCTGCTTTGTGTGTATCTATGCTCCCTTCAGCAGTGCTTTAATTAACCATTAAGGTTATTTACGAATTGACCAGTGGGACATTCCCTGCAACTGTGCATAACTTGATTATTTCCTGTTGTTCAACGTGCGGATGTAAGCAATAATATCACACCCCTCACCCGCCGCGTAAGATCGATGTGTAAGTTTACTGTTGAGATGTTCCCCGCTGCTGTGCATGAATGGAACATTGAGATGCTCCCTGTGACGTGTGTATCAGTTGCTGCGCGGTGAGCATGCCATGGTGCGTGTTGGCGGAGGCTGGGACACACTCGAGCATTATCTCATTACTCACGACCCCTGCCGTATCACCGAACACCAGCGTCAACGCGCAGGTCAGGCGCACGGCAAGATCCTCGTCATACAGTCCAAGTACAAGTCAAGCTGAGGCTGCTTTTGTTGCAGACGACGTGGGCAGACGACGTGGGTTGGTGTTTGGTGGGTGGGTCGCTGCTGCCCTGTGTGACAAATTGAGGTGCCCCACTGGCACAATGTGTGAGCTGTATTCTAGGGCAGCGCATACACTCTGTGATCAATAGTTATTTAATGGTAATCACAAGTTATTTATTTTACGCAAATCTGTTGGATTTGATGGATGTACTGGATCTGATGTCTGTGGCTGTGATGGCCGACCAGCAGCCGCTCTGACGTCACCCACCGTGTGTCATACAACAGCTGCTCTGACGTCACTTCTCCAGGTGCCATACAACAGCTGCTCTGACGTCACCGGGTGCTTTACAACATCTGCTCTGAACAGATCGGGTGCCATGCAACAGCCGCTATGACGTCACCGGGTGCCATACAGCAGCCGCTATGACGTCACAGGGTGCCATACAGCAGCCAATGTGATGTCACAGGGTGCCATACAACAGCCGCTATGACGTCACCAGGTGCCATACAACAGCTGCTCTGACGTCACCGGTTCCTATACAACATCTGCTCTGAACAGATCGGGTGCCATGCAACAGCCGCTATGACGTCACCGGGTGCCATACAGCAGCCGCTATGACGTCACAGGGTGCCATACAGCAGCCACTGTGATGTCACCGTGTGCCATACAACAGCCGCTATGACGTCGTCTCACTGGGTGACATGCTGCATCAACTGCTTCGTTCTTTTCCTTGTGATGGAATTAATTTGTGTTCTCTTCTTTTATTACTATTTCTGTATCTGTGGCTGGTTGTTTGTGACTACTTCTGAATCTGTGTTGTTTGTGACTATTTCTGTATCTGTGGCTGGTTGTTTGTGACTATTTCTGTATCTGTGGCTGGTTGTTTGTGACTATTTCTGTATCTGTGGCTGGTTGTTTGTGACTATTTCTGTATCTGTGGCTGGTTGTTTGTGACTATTTCTGTATCAGTGGCTGGTTGTTTGTGACTATTTCTGAATCTGTGTTGTTTGTGACTATTTCTGAATCTGTGTTGTTTGTGACTATTTCTGTATCTGTGGCTGGTTGTTTTTGACTATTTCTGTATCTGTGGCTGGTTGTTTGTGACTATTTCTGTATCAGTGGCTGGTTGTTTGTGACTATTTCTGAATCTGTGTTGTTTGTGACTATTTCTGAATCTGAGTTGTTTGTGACTATTTCTGTATCTGTGGCTGGTTGTTTTTGACTATTTCTGTATCTGTGGGTGGTTGTTTGTGACTATTTCTGTATCAGTGGCTGGTTGTTTGTGACTATTTCTGAATCTGTGTTGTTTGTGACTATTTCTGAATCTGAGTTGTTTGTGACTATTTCTGTATCTGTGGCTGGTTGTTTTTGACTATTTCTGTATCTGTGGGCGGTTGTGTGTGACTATTTCTGTATATGTGGCTGGTTGTGTGTGACTATTTCTACATCAGTGGCTGGTTGTTTATGACTATTTCTGATTCTGTGGCTGGTTGGTTTTGACTATTTCTGTATCTGTGGGTGGTTGTGTGTGACTATTTCTGTATATGTGGCTGGTTGTGTGTGACTATTTCTGTATAAGTGGCTGGTTGTTTATGACTATTTCTGGTTGTTACTTAGGAGCCGGGGCATGTAATGCTTGCCATTTGTTTTTTACTTCGATTTTATGTGGCAATCACATGCATCCAAATATTGTTTAACCACAGCTAATGAAATTATATGTCTGTGATGTGTTGTGATGTGCCGCCTGATCTGCACGTTATGACGGCAGATGTGAATTGGGTTTGTGGGTTGTGATATGAATGTAGTTGCTTCATGTGCGCGTTATGATTCCTCAAGTGAATGTTGATTTTGTAATTACTGTTTTAAGAAAAGTGCAAAATTCTACCGGTCTGTTGGTGCTGCGATTTTAAGCAAATCGTTTATAAGTCGAGTAACAGGTTCTGAGTCAAACTATGGCAGTAAAGACAGCAAGATTTTTCTTAACAGCAGCTAATTAAATCCCATACCAAGGTGGAACTACTTGATATCTTAATGAAAAAGATTAAGATCACAACGATACGGAAACAAAAAGATAAATGACTCCATAGACGCCATATTCACGAGCCAACGTCAGACGTGTAAGAGCCGTATAAGCCAACGTCAGACGTGTCAGCCGAATGAGCCAACGTCACACGTGTGGAGGCACGAGTTAGCCCTCCGCATAGCTATCGGCTCTTTGATATGGTCTCTTGAATGGTAGATCAACGGTAACATTATTCTTTCTTGAATACTGGTCTAAGTGTGTCGAGGAAAATGTTGGAGCGCGTGCAGTGTATCGGCACTTTTTTTAGCAGTATGATGGGAGATGAGAAAGCATGGACAACTTTCCTAAAGTATATGGCTCGGGGAGATCCACCTGGTATTTGCCAAGGTGTTGACTTCCAGAAATGATCAGTGCCTAACCAGTATGAGTGAGCCCTTCTTGACGTAGCTATAAGCTTTGGGATATTCCACAGGACTGTGTGGTGGGTCTATCGATCTAATTCCTCACAAACAACTATTTTCCATTCTCTCCTCCATTCACTCTTCATCCCATTCTCCTTTACTGCCCTATTATTCTCTTCTTTCATTCCTATTCATTATCGCTTCTCTCCTTAATCCTCCCTTCAGTGCCTCTCCATTCACACCACTTCATTTTCTATATTGCTATCTCATTCTCTTCTCTCCTCAACTCTCTTTTCACTGCCTCTCTCTAAACTCCTCATCACTCACCATTCTACCTCTACAATTATCCAACCTCTATTCATTTAATCTCATCTCCATTCAACCTCTATTCAGTCCCTATGGTTGCTTCTCTCCTTCTCTCCCCTATACACTATTTCTCCATTCTCTTCTCTCTTCCTCTCCATTATCTCTCACCTCCCTCTACATTATCTTCTTTCTTCCTCTCCATACTATTTTCACTCCCTCTCCGTTATCTTCTCTTTTTCTCTCCTTCCTCTCTCCACTTTCTCTCCATCCTCCGTCCCCTCCCACTCCATTCACTCCTCTCTTTCTCTCCATCCTTTCTCTACTCCTTCACTCCATTCGCTTCTCTCATTCCCTCCATGCTCTCTCCCCTCCCTCTCCATTATCTGCTATGTTCCTTTCCATCCTCTCTCCACCTCTCTCCATTCTCTCCTCTCTTCCTCTCCATTATCTCTCCCCTCCCTCCACATTATCTTCTTTCTTCCTCTCCATACTATTTTCACTCCCTTTCCATTATCTTCTCTATTTCTCTCCTTCCTCTCTCCACTTCCTCTCCATCCTCTCTCCCCTCCCACTCCATTCACTTCTCACTTTCTCTCCATCCTCTCTCCCATCCCTCTCCATTATCTTCTATCTTTCTTTCCATCCTCTCTCCACCCTCTCCATTCTCTCCTCTCTTCCTCTCAATCTTCTCTCCACTCCCTCTTAGTTATCTTTTCTGTCCCTCTCCACTCGCTCTGCACACTCTCTCACTCTACTCTTCCTCTTCATTCCCTATTAAATGACCATTCATTCTCTCTCCTCGCCCTTTCCGTTATTTCTTTCTATCTCACTCTTTTCTCTGTCGTTCTCGACCCTCCCCGTCCGTGATTCCCCTCCTTTACTCATTGTAGTGGCTGATTGTTTGGGCTGCTTTGGTTGGTAGGACGGGCACGTCGGCCTGTTGAACCCCTGAATGTCAAGTGATGGCGAGTTCCACTGACCCCCAAACAATCAGAAATACGGATGAATAGTAACAAGCGACGGTTGGTTAACATACTGCCATGGACAGACTGATGTTGTACGCTCACACGTGCGCAGCAAGCAGTATTGTCAGGCGGGAACATGTCACCAGCGGCATACACATACATACGTACGTGCGTACATACACATACAATCATACATACATGCCTATATACATACATGCACATACCTACACATACATGTATACACATACATACACATGCATACATTTATACACATATAAACGTATAAAACAATTACATGCATGCATACATACACACATGCAACCATACATACATACATACATACATACATACATACATACATACATACATACATACATACATACATACATACATACATACATACATACATACATACATACATATATACATGCATATATACATACACACATACATATATACATACATACATGCATATATACATACACACATACATATATACATACATGTATACATACATACATGTATACATATATATATATATATACATATATATACATACATGCAAGCATGTATCGAACATACATATATACATACATGTACATGCATACATGTACACATACATACATACACATACATACATACATACATACATTTTTTTTACATACATACTATGGAATAAGTGGCATACATCATGTTTGAAGAACGGTCATTCATGCCCAATGTAACTTTGTATCCGAATCTAAGTGTGAGGATGGATGCATTGCTGTGTTGCATTACCTGACTTCACTTCAGCTATGACGCCTACATGTTTTTTCCGCCTTTTGGATAACGCCGACCATTCAGTAATTCATGCCCAAACAGAATATTTCTGGAGGTATGACATACATACATTGTCAAGGACATGACGGTATGTGCTCTCGAGGTCATGACGGTACATACATCGAGGTACTGCAGACAGTGTGTGTTCAAGGACATAACGGTCTTGCTGTCTAGGTCATGACGGCACATGTTTGCGATTCATGACGGTACTGGTCATGACATTATGTGTGTCGAGGTCATGGACATGACGGCATGTTGTTTCGACGGTCACGGTATGTGCATACAGGTCATGACGGTATGTGCTGTCGATACATGACGGTATGTGTGTGTCTAGGTCATGACGGCATTGTTGTCATACGGTCATGTTGCGATACATGTAGTTGTCAGGTCATGACGGTATGTGTTGTCGAGGTCATGACGGTATGTGCTGTCTAGGTCATGACGGTATGTGTTGTCGAGGTCATGACGGTATGTTGCGTCTATGTGTAGTGTTTGTCGAGGTCATGACGGTACATTGGTTTATGGCATACATGTTGTACGTCAATTGTTTGTTTGGTGCGAATGGCATTGCATCATGCTGTCGGGCGATACATGACATTCCATGTCATGACTAATACATGTTCGTGGAGCCCACGCCATTGACTTCTGGTCCGTCTGACGCTGGTTACATGATACGGTATCTGAATTGTGCTGTCTAGGTCATTGACATATCGTATGTTGACAGTGTTAATGTGATTGTATGACGCATATAGAACATACATTGTCTAAATATGGTATTGACATAAGTATGTACATTGTCGAGAAGATGATGGTTGTTGCGTCTGAGCATTTCATACATCGATGACGGTAATGTATGTGTGACGAGGTCATGACACACATACTGTGAATGGCTGTCGACAACTGATGGACATACATACGAAGACGGCTTGTAAGAGCGCATGCACTATTATTCCGGTAGCCTTCATTATCAGTCCGGTTGGACCTATGCTTTATGTGGGCATACATACATACCCACTGCCCCTACATCATGACGGTATGGTGAACGGCGTGTCGAGGTCATGACGGCCGCATGTTGCTGTCTAGGTCATGACGGTAATGTACACCATGTCGGTCATACGGTACTGGATCATACAGTCCATCGTGCATGGACTCCTGTCTATGCATATGTAACTTGTGTTGTCTAGGAGACATGAACACATGTCTTTTACAGACTCATTGGAATAACGTTATTCATAAATAAACAACATCGTTTATGGCAGATATCATTACCTATATGAAACCGAAACCCATTGTTTAAAGGCTGTATAACATGATAGAGGTGATTACATTCACTGTTAGTCTATATGCTGCACCTGTGATAGATCAGGCGATGGATGACATTCTAATTCATAATCCACCAACAGTCGTAATGTGGTCCATGAGGGGAGGTACATGTATTGGCACGAGGCGATGAGAAAACCGGTAAGGAATGGGGGTGGAGATAAGGACATTACCGCCCTTTAACATCACCAACTCAATCTGATGCTGATTGATTGGCGGGAAAGAAAACACAGGTAGATGAAAGAAGCTTAAAGATCCTGGGATCAAGACACTGGTAGATGAATGAAGCCTAAAGATTCAGCCTTCATTATCACATCCAGTGGAAAGATGATTTGAAGCTTTAACATCCTGGCAAGTACACACTGGTAGATGATTGAAGCCTTAAGATCCTGGGATTAGGACACATGTATGATTTGAAGCCTTAAGATCCTGGGTACAGGACACTGCAATAATTGATTATCCATACATTCTGCGCTGACATGACTGGCCTAAATGTGGTATGTGACGCACATACATATTATCATCATACATAAGACATGAGAAACAACATACATACAACTCTGTTGCACATCGACATGACATACATGTAATTAAACATACTAAGTGATACATAACTATAATTTTCCAATGACAGACACAACTCATTGGAACATACATACACAGACATAACATTCCGACTGCGAACCACAGGCGCTCATTTATACCCCACATGTCCAGACATCAGGACGGTACATACATACATCCTACGTAAATACATTGATTACTGAAGAGGCTGTATACCATTCAGACATGACCGGTAGGTTTTTTTATGAGGGTCAGACACCTCGAATGGAG
Source organism: Urechis unicinctus (assembly GCA_034190875.2). NCBI lineage: Eukaryota > Metazoa > Annelida > Polychaeta > Xenopneusta > Urechidae > Urechis > Urechis unicinctus. The sequence goes on along the minus strand of CM067345.1, from coordinate 26,966,923 downwards.
AATCCATGCTGGGCGACATGTTCCTCGTGCAGACTGCCTGTAAGAGCGCATGTGTTGCATAAACTTCCGGTAGCTTAGGTCATGACGGTAGATTCCGGTTGGACGGTATGCTTTATGGCGACCCAGGTGGATCGTTGGTCGTTATGACGATATGTGTTTGTCATACCCACTGCCACCATGACGGCGCTCTGTCGCTGAACGGTATTGGGTTAGGACGGTATGTACAGTATGTCGTGCGTACCATTTCAGGCAGATGACGGGATGGCTGCTCGGACCATACGATAACCATGGTCGCAACGGTAGTGATGTCGAGGGTGATAATGTTGCTGTCAGGTCTATGACAAGCCATCCATTTTAGGCAGTGATGGTTGAAATTGGTGAGAATTAACGACCAGTTGATTGATGTGAATCGACGACCATGATCTGCAATACACCACGTAGATAGGATGCATGGACTCATTGGAATAATGTAGTGTATTTAATGATAACATAACAAAAGCGTCCCATTGGAATGTAATAGTTTATGTAAAGTTTATCAAATTACACGATCTATTATGAAATGCGAAATGAAACTTAATTCCAATGATTATGTACCCATTATCAAAACCTATATGATGACCGAAAACCTTGTTTAAGAGCGCATAACTATGATAGAGGTGATTACAGATAAAGAAAGGGTGTCTGTTAGCGCTTTATATGTCATGCTGCACCTGTGAGCTTCAGTTAAGATGGAATGAATGAGATCGCACTAATTAGTATAATCCACCAACAGTCAGGTAATGTTACTGAGGGGAGGTACAACAACATAAAATGCTTTGTGACGATCATTGAGGGTGAAACCGAGAATGATTGTTTAAAGGCTATATACAGGAAGAAAGGAGATTTATATGTCAGGGGTGGATTTAAGATCCTGGAATTAGGACACATGTAGATGATTGAAGCCTTAAGATCCTGGGATTAGGACACAGGTAGATAATTGAAGCCTTAAGATCCTGGGATTAGGACACAGGTAGATGATTGAATCCTCAAAGATCCTGGGATCATGACACAGGTAGATGAATGAAACCTAAAGATCCAGGTATCACGACACAGGTGGATGAATGAAGCCTAGAGATCCGGGGATCAAGATACAGGTGGATGAATGCAGCTTTAAGATCCAGGGATCCAGGCCGTCTCCTCTCAGTGGTCTGACAAGTCGTCCAGAGATCCAGCGAACGTCCCCTCTCAGTGATCTGACAGACCGTCCGCGCTTCGTCGCTGGCGAGACTGCAAATACAAAAAAAATCTGAGTGACGTCACAATCAACTATTACAAAACGACACCAAAACAATTAAATCAATATATATATAAGAGAACTATTGATTTCGTTTTTTAGATCATGACCTCGTGAAGCTGATAAAGTTTATAGATAAAGGTCACACAACAATACAATGTTACGATAGTTAAACAGTCTCCGTCATTATAAATTAACACTTCATACTTAATCAAAAACTACATCGTACCAGGCGGTCCCAAAGGAATTCCAACTTGCGCATGGCATCGGCGATTTCTGACGATGATAGCGCGCTGGCCAAGTCGTTTGATTCGAGCACCTGGGGCTCTGGAGGCAGGTCCATGGCGCTGTCGTAGCGCTTGAACAAGTTAGACAAGGAAAAGGGACGAGCGGCATCTGGGTCGCTGCCTCCGTAAGACCGCTTTCCATTAGCTACACATTTATACCAAATATTGAATATGTGACCACGTGACATAAGTATGAAGTATATGGAATAACAGGCGGCGTAAGTGACTCACCCCCGGCACACAGGTAACTGTTGGCCCACTTCCCCGAGCATTTGGCTGTTACAAAACACCCAAACAAGAACACTGGCTGCAGGAAAAAGATGTTGATCGATTGAGATACGTACGGCCAGGTCAGTTATCTTAGACGACAAGTCATTCATGATTTCGTCTGGCATGGTTGAATATGCACGTATATGCTACGATGCGAGTCCATTCTGATCAACCAATTACCAATGTTTGGTTTTGCATGAAATTATGCATGAGTGGCAGTTTATAATACGGGTTGACGCGCTACATCCAATGACGTCACATGAGCATGCGATGGACTTTTTCAAGAGGTTGGTATACAAACAGCAATAGCGTGTTACATGTAACAATGGCGCTGCTCACTGCAACATCGTCAGAAATGAACAAATCAGCAAAGCGATATCCATGTATCGATAACGTCAAGCCTGCCACCATAGCTGAACACGGCCGATTAATTCTGTGAGACGCCTCAAGCTCTGGATCAGGAACCCCAGTTGAAGGAGAGATGACAAAGAGAGTGAGATTTTAAGAGAGAGGGCGATGGAAAGAGATTTTAGGTGAGTGGACGATGTAGAGAGATATAGAGAGATTTAAAGAGAGAGGGCGATTGAAAGAGATAAAGAGAGATTTAAAGAGGGAGAGGGCGATGGAAAGAGATAAAGAGAGATTTAAAGAGAGAGGGTGATGGAAAGAGATAAAGAGAGATTTAAAGACAGAGGGTTATGGAAAGAAATAGTGTGAGATTTTAAGAGAGTGGGTGATGGAAATAAATAGAGAGGTTTTAAGAGGGAGGGTGATGGAAATAGGTAAAGAGAGGTGTTTAGAGAGGGCACTGGAAAGAGATAAAGAGAGGTTTTAAGAGAGAGGGTGATGGAAAGAGATAAAGAGAGATTTAAAGACAGAGGGCTATGGAAAGAAATAAAGTGAGATTTGAGAGAGATAAAGAGAGGTTTTATATGGAAGAGAGTGTGAGATTTTAAGAGAGTGGGTGATGGAAATAGATAGAGAGGTTTTAAGAGGGAGGGTGATGGAAATAGATAAAGTAGATACAGAGAGGTTTTAAGAGAGAGAACTATGGAAAGAGATATAGAGAAATTTTCAGAGAGAGGGCGTTGGAAATATGTAAAGAGAGGTTTTAAGAGAGAGGGCTATGGAAAGAGATAAAGTGAGATTCTAAGAGGGAGGGTGATGGAAATAGATAAAGAGAGGTTTTTAAGAGAGAGGGTTGGAAAGAGATAAGAGAGAGACTATGGAAAGAGATAAAGTGAGATTTGAAGAGAGAGGGTTATGGAAATAGATAAAGAGAGGTTTTAAGAGAGAGGACTATGGAAAGAGATATAGAGAAATTTTCAGAGAGAGGGCGATGGAAATAAATGAAGTGAGATTTTAAGAGAGAGGGCGATGGAAAAAGATAAAGAGAGGTTTTAAGAGAGAGGGCTATGGAAAGAAATGAAGTGAGATTTTAAGAGAGAGGGCGATGGAAAGAGATAAAGAGATAGAGAGGGAAAGAGATAAAGAGAGATTTAGAGGAGGGTGATGGAAAGAGATAAAGAGAGATTTTTAGAGAGAGAAATAGGTGAATTTAGGTGAGAGAGGGTGATGGAAAGAGATAAAGAGAGGTTTTAAGAGAGGGTGATGGAAATAGGTAAAGAGAGATTTTTAAGAGAGGGGTTATTTTTAAGAGAGAGAGAGGGCGATGGAAAGATGGAAAGAGAGAGTGAGATTTTAAGAGAGAGGGCGTTGGAAAGAAATAAAGAGAGGTTTAAAGAGAGAGGGTTTGGAAAGAGGGTGATGGAAAGAGATAAAGAGAGGTTTTAAGAGGGAGGGTGATGGAAATAGATAAAGAGAGGTTTTAAGAGAGAGGACTATGGAAAGAGATATAGAGAAATTTTCAGAGAGAGGGCGATGGAAATAAATGAAGTGAGATTTTAAGAGAGAGGGCGATGGAAAAAGATAAAGAGAGGTTTTAAGAGAGAGGGCTATGGAAAGAAATGAAGTGAGATTTTAAGAGAGAGGGCGATGGAAATAAATAAAGAGAGGTTTTAAGAGAAAGGGCGATGGAAATAGGTAAAGAGAGGTTTTTAGAGAGAGGGCTATGGAAAGAGATAAAGTGAGATTTTAAGAGAGAGGACGATGGAAATAAATGATGTGATATTTTAAGAGAGAGGGCTATGGAAAGAGATAAAGAGATGTTTTAAGAGAAAGGGCGATGGAAGTAGGTAAAGAGAGGTTTTTAGAGAGAGGGCTATGGAAAGAGATAAAGTGAGATTTTAAGAGAGAGGGCTATGGAAAGAGATATAGCGAGGTTTTAAGAGATAGGGCTATGGAAAAAAATAGTGTGAGATTTTAAGACAGAGGGTGATGGAAATAGTTATATATAGGTTTTAAGAGAGAGGGTGATGGAAATAGATATAGAGAGGTTTTCAGAGAGAGGGCGATGGAAAGAGATAGAGGGTCACATAACACACATCCACATGACAGACAACAGCGCAAGCTAGCGAGATGATGATGAGAAACCAACCATGCACCAGTGATACAAAGAGCCCAGATACCATAAGGTGTGCCCCTGCCACACGCGAGGCTGCCCACTGCAGTGCAAAAACGTTCACCGCCTGCTACATAGCCCGAAAGCTGCATGGCCACTTCTTATCAAAGGTCTCTCATTTTTACAAGTCATTATTCGGTGTCTAACACCCAACCAAGATGGACACTGTAGTCACGTGACTGACCTGCTTCCGTGGTGAGGAGGAGGAGGCTGGACCAGATGCAGACTTTGATCAGCATTTTGAGAGGAATCATCTTGTAGCGTGTTTGAACACTTGTAAGACGGCGGGTCTCCAAGTAACTCTGGTTTGTCGGACTCGCTACACGGCGCTGTAATATGGAGCTGATGACGAGTTTTCCGCTGCTCCTCAAAGTGTACTGTAGAATAGCAACGATTGTCGCTCCAATGTGTCCCTTGTCGGTAGGTGCGTGTGGCGATTGTGCAAGTCCTAGCTGATATATCGTCGTTTAATGGATGGTGAAAGGAGGCGAATATTCTGGTCGCCAATGAAGGCCGACGAGCCCATGAACGAGCTGAAACAACTGCTCCACGCGATTTGTCACGCTCTGCTACTCACTGGTTAATAATTGACAATGCTTAATGCGTTGCCATTTTATATGTATCATTCGTCCTGGTGCGTGAGCAGATTGGAAATGTACTGGGTCAGAGATAGTCATTTGCGCCGGCATAGCATAGCATTACTCAGCTAGGACGGATGCATGCGCGGTCACGCATCTCTCACTAACGCAGGTGTCTCGATTACGGAAGTGGGGAGGGCGATAATGACAGTGACATTGTCGGAAGAGCGGGTAGAGTGTAGTGCTGTCGACCGACTGTTCGACGTCACACTGACTGCTCTGCTGTGCTACACTGCACCCAGACCACACCACGGCAACAGTAAGCACGCGGATTAATATGTATCATGTAATTCAGCGAATACATTTCTCATGGACTCAAGCTTGTCCACCCATCTCGAGTCCAGTCTTGATGCGTCAGCCGGAAGCTCACAATAAAAACCACCCCTTGTCATCAACCTTTTCCATACGCTTGGTGCGGGTGGGTGTGTTTTGGTTGGGTGGGTGTGGGTGTATAATGAACAGGGTCACAGTGAGTTGGCGGAGTGAGGTCGCAGTGAGTTGGCGGAGTGAGGTCGCAGTGAGGTGTTCCTGCCATGTTTAATGAAAGATTATTTAGTAACTATATCAGATTGTCTGAACTCACGGTCAGATATGTTTCCATCATAATACGACAGATACGTACAAAATCCAATTTGATTGATCTGATTATGCCTTTAAATCCTAATGGCTCAGCGACGACTGTTACGCTTTATCAAGTAGTCCTCAAGCACCCCTCAACTCTGCCAAGTAGTCCTCAAGCACCCCTCAACTCTGCCAAATAGCCCTTAATCACCCCCAACTCTGCCAAGTAGTCCACAAGCACCCCGTACTCTGCCAAGTAGTCCTCAAGCACGCCCCCCCCTGCCAAGTAGCCCACAAGCGGCCCTCAACTCCGAGTAGTCCATATGACATAGTTACACAGCCAATGTTCGCCCATATGACATAGTTACACAGCCAATGTTCGCCCATGTGACATAGTTAATGTTCGCCCATGTGACACAGTTACACAGCCAGTGTTCGTCCATGTGACATAGTTACACAGCCAGTGTTCGTCCACGTGACATAGTTACACAGCCAATGTTCGCTCGTGTGACATAGTTACACAGCCAGTGTTCGCCCATGTGTCATAGTTACACAGCCAGTGTTCGCCCATGTGACACAGTTACACAGCCAGTGTTCGTCCACGTGACATAGTTACACAGCCGTCCACGTGACATAGTTACACAGCCAGTCGTCACACGTGTTCACACAGCCAGTGTTACACAGCCAGTGTTCGCTCGTGTGACATAGTTACACAGCCAGTGTTCGTCCATGTGACATAGTTACACAGCCAGTGTTCGCCCATGTGACACAGTTACACATCCAGTGTTCGCCATGTGACATAGTTACACAGCCAATGTTCGTCCATGTGACACAGTTACACAGCCAGTGTTCGCCCATGTGACATAGTACACAGCCAGTGTTCGCCCATGTGACATAGTTACACAGCCAGTGTTCGCCCATGTGACATAGTACACAGCCAGTGTTCGCCCATGTGACACAGTTACACAGCCAGTGTTCGCCCATGTGACATAATTACACAGCCAGTGTTCGCCCATGTGACATAGTTACACAGGCAGTGTTCGTCCATGTGACACAGTTACACATCCAGTGTTCGCCCATGTGACATAGTTACACAGCCAATGTTCGTCCATGTGACACAGTTACACAGCCAGTGTTCGCCCATGTGACATAGTACACAGCCAGTGTTCGCCCATGTGACACAGTTACACAGCCAGTGTTCGCCCATGTGTCCAATCACGTGCTCGTCTTTATCTTACGCATTTACTGTTTTGTCTATGAGATAATCTCTACCAGCGGCTTCTGAAGAAACTTGCCACACAAATAGCTTTACCGCTGTGCATTTTATATAGGCAGTCTATTACCGAAGGGAATGTTGCGGAGGAGTGGAAATGTGCTTATAAGCACAACAGGCAATCGTCAACAGCAAGAAAGTTACCAGTCAGTTAGCTTTACACCGTAGCAAGTAAATCTCGGCAAGTATGTTTGTGCAACCGATCTTGTCTTCTCAAATATCTTGAAAGCTGGAGTAATTTATTTGGATTTACACAAAGCGTTCACTGATCGCCTCCGTCCTCGGTTTGCAAGCTAACTTATGGCTTATGGTAGATAATTTGCAAAGACAATGGCCTAGCAAGGGAAGAGGTAAGTGATGATTATAAAAACGTTATTAGCGGTACCCCTCAATCGCAATAAATGGTCCACATAGTCACATGATGTGACACCCAAACTTTCTCCAGAGTGAGGTCCAAAAATCGGGCGCATAACTTATTACAAAGCCTGCACATACCGTAGATATGATTGGCAAAAGCTTTTTATTAAACAAATATGCTAATTATTGCATTTGTCAGACAAACTAAAATTTTGAATTCTGGATGTGCGGTTGGTTCCATCCCATGATGTGCCAAAGGAAAGGGAATAGTAGAGCTAGTAACCGGTATGGTTTCACTGAATGAACAGGGCGAATGAACTCCAACACTCGTCAGGACTGACAATGTCTTAGTATCATATAGCTTTGCTCTCCTTAAAACTCGCGTCGCCGGGGACACCGCGATATCTGGGGCTGGACCAGAACTAAGCCGAAACAGGCTTTTTTATACTTTAAACCAGCTCACGCTTTATAACACACGATTTGGTTTTCATGGAAAATAGCAAATTGTTTTGTTATGATTGAATCCCAACATAATATTATTACGCTGTGCAGATATTGTGTTTAATTCTTGTGAACAATTGGCAGGGAACTTTTTGCCCTGCCACCTATTCAGCATGTGGTCTTAGGTGGCCACCTTTGTAAATACACGGCAGACATACCTCTCGATGGGTAGAGATTAGCTGCCAGGCCCGCGATGGATCCTGAATTACCACAATGTGTTTAACAAGACCTACCTGTATCAAATGAAAGTTCAGGATACCGAAAATGCCAGCGCAGATAAGCCCAGCTGTTTTCACTCACCCATGCAGCCTTCGCACCGTGGCTGCTCTTATCTTTTATACAAAAGAGTGCGCATAGTGGCCGTTGAGTTACGAGCCGAACATGCGTTCGCCGACGCATCAGTTCAGACTCTGCGTTCGCGGGTTTAATTCATGGCGTTTCTCATTGCATTTCATATCAATGCACCTTTTGCACAGTGAGAACGTGTAACACCGTGCATACTGCTGAGCATTTGTCGCTGTTATTCAACGCCGGACATCGTCGGGAACCCAGTGGATGGAGGGCCGGGGACGGCGCGCCCAGCTCGGGGTGAAGTGGGGAGTGATTCGGTGAGATCGCCGATGAATGTGGCAACAGGCTGACTCAGCCTTGATGCGGCTTAGTTGGCGCAATTAGTCACCAAGAACATATACGTGTGGAGTCCCAGTGCTGACAGGGCTCCTGGTTAAGTGTGCTCCCCGGTGGGCGGAACCATCCCCAGGTGGAGCCACATATCTACCACGGACAACAGCCAATGCTGGTGTGAGGATATCTGTGTGTGTGTGTGCGAGTTTGTGTGTGTGTGTGTGTGTGTGTGTGTGTGTGTGTGTGTGTGTGTGTGTGTGTGTGTGTGTGTGTGTGTGTGTGTGTGTGTATGTGTGTGTGTGTGTATGTATGTGTGTGTGTGTGTGTGTGTGTGTGTGTGTGTGTGTGTGTGTGTGTGAGTGAGTGAGTGTGCGTGTGTGTGGTTATAAACCACGCTTTATGTGGCGCTAGGTAGGTGCTGTAAGACACCACGCTTTATGTGGTGATGGGTAGGGGGTCTAAGACACAACGCTCTATGTGGCGCTAGGTAGGTGCTGTAAGACACAACGCTCTATGTGGCGCTAGGTAGGTGCTTTAAGACACAACGCTCTATGCGGCGCTAGGTAGGTGCTGTAAGACACAACGCTCTATGTGGCTCTAGGTAGGTTCTGTAAGACACAACGCTCTATGTGGCCCTAGGTAGGTGCTTTAAGACACAACGCTCTATGTGGCGCTAGGTAGGTGCTGTAAGACACAACGCTCTATGTGGCGCTAGGTAGGTGCTGTAAGACACCACGCTTTATGTGGTGCAAGGTAGGTTCTGTAAGACACCACACTTTATGTGGTGCTAGGTAGGTTCTGTAAGACACCACGCTTTATGTGGTGCTAGGTAGGTGCTGTAAGACACCACGCTTTATGTGGTGCTGGGTAGGTTCTGTAAGACACCACGCTTTATGTGGTGCTGGGTAGGTTCTGTAAGACACAGCGCTTTATGTGGTGCTGGGTAGGTGCTGTAAGACACCACGCTTTATTGGGTGCTAGGTAGGTTCTGTAAGACACCACGCTTTATGTGGTGCTAGGTAGGTGCTGTAAGACACCACGCTTTATGTGGTGCTAGGTAGGTTCTGTAAGACACCACGCTTTATGTGGTGCTGGGTAGGTTCTGTGAGACTCAACGCTCTATGTAGCGCTAGGTAGGTGCTGTAAGACACCACGCTTTATTGGGTGCTAGGTAGTGGCAATAATACACCACGCTCTATGTGGTGCTTGGTAGGTGCTGTAAGACACCTTGCTTTATATGGTGCTTGGTAGGGGCGGCAAGACACTATGCTTTGATGTAGGAGATATTCCTCCACGCTATGTGTGTTAGTTAACGGGAGGGGAGGTTGGGGTCACCATGACTTCCCTATTAACACACACACACACACACACACACACACACACACACACACACACACACACACACACACACACACACACACACACACACACACACACACACACACACACACACACACACACACACACCACACACACACACACACACACATAATATATATATATATATATATATATATATATATATATATATATATATATATATATATATATATATATATATATATATATATATATATATATATATATATATGAAAAGGATTAAAAGACATCATAATACGGCTGGTTCACTAAGAGCAAACTATGGCTGGTTCACTTAGAGGAACATACCGCTGGATTACTCAAAGAGCAAAATACGGCTAGTTCACTAAAAGGAATATACGGCTGGCTTCCTGAGAGGAATATACAGCAAGTTCACTGAGAACAAAATATACGGGCGTATATACTGGTTCACGAATAGGACTATATGGCTGGTTAACTAAGAGTAATATACGACTGGTTCACTTTGAGGAAAATAAGGCTGCTTCATTAGGAGCAAAATACAGCTGGTTCACCAAGAGCAAAATACGGCTGTTTCTCTGAGAGGAATATATGGCTGGTTAACTTATATATAGCTGGTTTAATAAGAGCAATAAACAGTTGGTTCACTAAAAGGTATATATAGCTGGTTCACAAAGAGGAATATACGGTTGGTTCGCTAAGAGCAATCTACGAATGGTTCACTAAGAGCAATAAACGGCTGGTTCACTAAGAGGAGTATTCCTAACGTACTGACTGTTTATTATATATACCTTATGCGCTGATTGTATGCTATATATACCTTATGTAATGACTGATTGCTATACAGACCTTATGTACTGACTGTTTGATATATATACATCTTAAGTACAAGCTATTTGGTATAATTCCTCATGTGCCGACTGTTTGTCATATATATACCTTATGTACTAACAGTTTGTCATATATACCTTATATAATGACTGTTTGCATTGAATACCTAAGGTACTGAGTTTTTGTTATAGATAACTTATGTACTGACTGTTAGTTAAAAATACCTCCTGTACAAACTGTTCGTTATAAATAACTTACGTATTAACTTTACGTTATAAATACCTTATGTACTGACCGTTTCCTATGGATACATTATATACAAGCTGTTTGGTATAAATACCTTATTTACGGACTGATTGTTAAAAATACCTAATGTACTGACTGCTTGTTATATATACCTTATGCACATGCTGTTTAGAATATATACCTTATGTTCTGACTGTTTGCTGCATATACCGTTTGTACTAACTGTTTGTGATATATACCTTATGTACAAGCTGTTTCGTTTATATACCTTATGTACAAACGGTTTGTTATATAAACATTATATGATTACTGGTTGTTACAAAACAATACCTAATACATTCACTGTTCGTTATACATATACCTTATGTACTGACAGTTAGTTATAAATACTTCATGTACAAACTATTTGTTACGAATACCTTTTGTGTTGATTGTTAGTTATTTATATCTTATGTACTGCCTCTTTGTGATGCATACATTATATACTTTCTGTTTGGTATTAATACCGTACGTACTGACGGTTTGTTGTAAATACCTTATGTACAAACTGTTTGTAATATATAGCTTATGTGCTGACTGTTGGTTATATATATCTTATGTACTGCCTCTTTGTGATGCATACATTATATACTTTCTGTTTGGTATAAATACCGTACGTACTGACGGTTTGTTGTAAATACCTTATGTACAAACTGTTTGTGATATATAGCTTATGTGCTGACTGTTGGTAATAACTACGTTATGTACTGACAATTTGTTATTCATACTTTATGCACTAACCGTTTGCTATACATACATTATGTACTGACTCTTTGTTATGAATACCTTGTGTACTGACTTTTTGTTGTATATACCTTATTTCCTGACTGTTTGTTATTAATACTTTATGCACTAACCGTTTGCTATACATACATTATGTATCGACTGTTTGCTATAATTACCTTATGTACTGACTGTTTGTTATATATACCTTATGTACTGTTTTTTTAATATATACATTATATGCAAGCTGTTTGGTATAAATGCATTATGTACTGACTGTTTGTTATATATACCTTATGTACTGTTTTTTAATATATACATTATATACAAGCTGTTTGGTATAAATGCATTATGTACTGACTGTTTGCTATATGAAGCTTTTGTACTAACCGTTTGTTACAACTACCTTATTGCTGACTATTTGTCATAAGTACCTTATGTACTTACAGCTGGCTATATATACCTTATGTGCTCACTGTTAGCTAGGTATATGTACCCACTGTAATGTTGCTTATGCCGTAATTGCCTGTTAGAGTTACCCTATTATTATAGGGTCGCCTGTAGCACACCCCGACCAAGTTTAACAATCAATACCACGCATGTAGCCAGTACTCGGAAATTAACCAATGACAAATATGTCACAAGAACAAGGAAGTTCGCTCCACATAAAAAAAATTATGACACCTACTACAAACCAGTCTCAGAAATTTAGAATTTTACCAGTAAAACGCTGGCGGCAACAACAAAGAAGTACACGCCATGAGAACATTGAGGATTACCCATAATGCACTCGTGATGAGATCATGGACGATCACCCATGATACACTCGTAATGAGATTATTGAAGAATACCAATGATACACCCGTGATGAGAAAACGGAACAGGAAGTAAGCAGCTTTATTTACATGATCAGAGCACTTCCCGACAAATGAAGACATCAGCCCATGACAAGCGCGACAATTCGTTTACAGCTGGATGAATATAAGAGAAGTAGGGTATGAGCACGTGTCACTCATCGACAACAACACTGCGCGGTCACGCGACCATTGTGTGTCAAGGAAAATATCACGAATTTAAGTCAGGGTCCCGTTATGGTCATACTCCTGATAAGTCGTCGAGTGATTTCATAATAACGCGTTTCTCAATGATGGTATATGCTTTCAATATAACCGTGTCAATACAGGCTGTACCCTGTTAACGGGGGAGTATGTCCCTTAGCTGGCACGGCGGCTGTGTTGGCAATACATCAGTTACATTGAAATCGTTGACGTGAAACAGTTCTAGTCGGCGTCATTATTATGAATGGTGCCTCCCATCCTGCCTAATAGCAGAAATTGAAACGTATAACTACCTCGCTTGGGAACTTATTCAAAGAGTGAGAGGATTATTGTGGCGCCGTAATCATAACGTACAGGGTTTTTTTCAGTCAAATTACTGCCATAGAGAGGCTATTGAGGCAACAAAGTATATTATAAGGAAAATAAATGGCGATTTTTGTCTTCAGTGCGCTCCTGGCATTCGTCAATGCCCAACATCTGCCGAGATAGCGACGTGTGTTCCTTTGTGCGGGTGTGGGTAGGCGTGGTTAGCGGGCGTCCGTCGATATCCAGTCGCTGCGCTTGCCTATCTGAAACCATCATATCAATATTTAATATGTTCATAGGAAGACGAATAAATTTACCTGCGATACAAATCAAAATATTCAGAGAATAATCCAACAGTTATTTGTCGAAGGCAGCGAGGTTGTTGTAAGCCAAGGCGTCGACAAATCGTCGTCTTCCAAGAGAAGGAATGTTTACAAACGTGGACAGTCCATGTACGCATAGATTAAATATCATTGTCTTGCAAACTGCCCACGAGTATTTCAGTAAAGGATTTCAATAATCGTTTTCTGGTAAACATAACGCTAATAAATTCATAACGCTCGCTAAAGGTAAGATCTGATGATGCTCATGCCAGCCAGACATTTCGTATGCTACACGCGAAAACAGGCCACAACAAAATAGCAAACGAGAAAATTGGAGAGGGCTCGTATTGAAACGCACGGAATGGTATTTATGTAAATGTGCGATATATAAGTCCATACAGGAAATGATTTATAATTCGAAAGTTTCTGAAATGGTCCCCCGATAATTTTTGTTTATGGCAAGACGAGCTTGAAAATATGTCTGACGTTCTTTTATTGGCCACCAGGGGTAACGATTGAGAAGAATACGCCTTACCAAGAGACGCCATAAAGCACCCAGCTTGTAGCCCTTGAATCCATCGACGTCCTCTAATGACGACGACGTCAACTTTGTGATATCTTCAGGCCGTCCTAGCGTCGCCGAAATGTCATCTTGAACGCGATGTCGACTGAGGAGTCCGGCCAATGACTGGAGCCGTAACGAACCAGGGCTGTCGGCTTCAGATCGCTTTCCATTGGCTGTAAGGCAAGGTCAGGCAAGTATATAATGGCACGCCAACACCAATGTGTTATGTGCTGCCTTCCATTGGCTGTTAGGAATGTTATTCGTTCACTCAAAATAAATATTAGTTGATGTCTTCTTGAGTGAAAGGCCCGTCTAGTCAATCATTGTTTTCATTGTTTATAGGCAGTCAGCCAGCGGGAACCACAGATACACCATTACCGACACGAAACTAGAGATTCACCAAAGAATGTTCCACATCACATAGTAACAAACAATGCAAATGACTCACCTCCGGCACATGCGTAGATCGCCCATCTGCCGGAACATTTTCGACCTGAGCAAAACAAAAACATGATAATATTACGAGGGGATTCGCTGAAGCCCCATGTAAGGCAATCAGGGATCAATTGGTTTCTACAGCGCTGCGTTTTATTTTGTGCGACAAATTCTACTTCGCTGAAAGATATGCAGATACAGTTTCGACATTATCCAAAGGCTGGAATACACATGATAAACAGCAACAAATCTCTTTCATTTAGTCGTATAAACGGCACCTCCCTTAAACCAAGAATTGTAATTGTGTTGTAAATCATTCCGCGCGCCCTATAACCAAATCACTTTCATCAAATCTTCACTTATTTAAGTTGTGGGCAACGCCAACAAGATAGTAGCGTTTGTCCCACCCTATAGTAACTAAATTGGGGAACTTAATTCGTCGTCACTTGACAGCGAATGTAGTGCACCGACGCTCTCAAGAGATAGCTGCAGAAATTCGCTGTCTGCACTCGGCAGCCACAACTTCACTGCAATGTTCATCAAAGGCGGACTGGAAAAGTTAGCCCGTTTAGTCAGGATGGGTCAAAGATACCATCATCACAATCGAGTTTAAGTCTTTGTATCCTTGACCACATTTCACAAAAATGAGATAAACGATTGTGATGGGTCTATTTTAAGAAATCTCGGCGTCAAGTAGCGACTAAAACAGTAAAAGTCTGAAAACTTTAAATTCCAGCAGCTAGCAGGGCAGCTGGAACCCCTCTGTAACGGAGCATGCAACAGCAGGACGTCAACGAGCCACACCTACAAATAGGACGTCCACGAGCCACTCCTACAATCAGGACGTCCACGAGCCACTCCTACAATCAGAATGTCAACGAGCCACTCCCACAATCAGGACGTCAACGAGCCACTCCCACAATCAGGACGTCCACGAGCCACTCCTACCATCAGGACGTCCACGAGCCACTCCCACAATCAGGACGTCCACGAGCCACTCCCACAATCAGAACGTCAACGAGCCACTCCTACAATCCGGACGTCCACGAGCTACTCCTACAATCAGGACGTCCACGAGTGACTCCTACAATCAGGACGTCAACGAGCCACTCTCACAATATGGACGTCAACGAGCCACTCCCACAATATGGATGTCCACGAGCCACTCCTACAATCAGGACGTCCACGAGCCACTCCTACAATCAGGACGTCCACGAGCCACTCCTACAATCAGGACGTCCACGAGCCACTCCCACAATCGGGACGTCCACGAGCCACTTCCACAATGTGGACGTCCACGAGCCACTCCCACAATCAGGACGAATACACACCAACCGCTCCAACAATCAGAAGAATACGCACTAACCGCTCCCACAATCAGGAAGAATACACACTAATCGCTCCCACAATCAGAACGAATACACACTAACCGGTCCCACAATCAGAACGAATACACACTTTCCGCTCCCACAATCAGAACGAATACACACTAACCGGTACCACAATCAGAACGAATACACACTAACCGGTCCCACAATCAGAACGAATACACACTAACCGGTCCCACAATCAGAACGAATACACACTAACCGGTCCCACAATCAGGACGTATACACATTAACCGCTGTACCTACCTACTCAAGGCAAGCAGGCATTGGGTGATCACTTTTTTGGTATCAGGGCGATCGCGCAGCATGACACCTGGTCTTTTAAGCCACTCATTTCCCACAAACAAAGCCCTTATCAAGGACATAGTTTGAGATGGGTCAGCTATGTTGTTAAGGGAGGTTGTCGCGCGTGGCCCCGGTCGGCAGTGGCTACCGTCGGTAGTGGCTACCCTGTGCGTACGTTACAGGGGCCTTCTTGTCGCTTAAGTCCGCATCTAGCGCCCACCAACACCTCGAGACCACCGTACCCATACAAGGTATTAGAGCAACCAAACGGTAAATTGGCCGAACGGTCAGTTGCTCAGAGGTTATTTATCAATTATACGACATTATACGCCTTCGATACCGAAGCATATAAATTTCGGACACCAGGATTGGTATCAACGTGATAATAATGTTATTCATAATAATCATACCTGTATTGTCATCGATATGATGACATTTCAACATTATTATAAGGCACATGATGCACAGTAAAACACGTCTTTCTTTAATCGGCTCATCTGCCTGTGTAATAACAGCGCGAGTGTGCTGACGTATCTGCCTGCGTATTTATTTACATCTCTGTGTGTATATTTATATCTTTGTGTGTGCATATCTTCAAGTGTCGGCGTTGCTTTATACAGATGTGTGTACATAGTTTAAATCTGCATGTGCGTATTAACATATGCGTTTGTGCACATCTAGATCTTCGTGTGCGTATTTACATCTGTTTGTGTATGTATTTAGAACTGTGCATATTTACTTTCATGTGTGTATTTACATTTGTAATAGCGTATTTACACCTGTGTCTGTGCGCATTACACTGACATATTTGCATACATATTTATATATAAATGTACATATATATATGCACATGGTATATATGCATACACACATATATATATATATATATATATATATATATATATATATATATATATATATATATATATGTGTGCGTATGTGAGTGTGTGTGTGAGAGAGAGAGAGTGTGTATGTGTGTGTGTGTGTGTATGTGTGTGTGTGTGTGTGTGTGTGTGTGTGTGTGTGTGTGTGTGTGTGTGTGTGTGTGTGTGTGTGTGTGTGTGTGTGTGTGTGTGTGTGTGTGTGTGTGTGTGTGTGTGTGTGTGTGTGTGTGTGATACTATTTGACCAAGTCATGTGACCACGTTACATGATGTGTTCCAACAGGCTGGTCCGATTTGTATGCAATTATGACTGATTCATGGTGTGTCTTTTTTTATTCTCTTTTCTTTTCAGAGAAGGTCGTTACTTCCCAGTGGGGAAGACGTGGGCACGTTCTGTTCACGTAGTGAGGTTTTTTATTGTCTTGTACGGCAATCTTCGTCCTGAATATCGCCAATCATACAAGAGACAACCAAGACATTCACAGGTAAAGTTTTTCTGTCGACGAAATGGACGTTGACAAGACTAGCTTGTGCAATTGTTGACATTTGATGCGCCCATTGAATGCTGGGCGGCGATTGGTTAGATTCTGTAGAGTCGTGTGATGGACGCACGGAATGCTGGGCGGTGATTGGGTTGAGACTGTAGTAACGCGTGATGGACGCTTTGCCTACTTGATGATAATTGAACACATGCAGCTGTGACTTTACAGATAGCTTTCATTGTAGATTAAGTCATTAAGATAGATGATTAAGCAATGCTGTATATGTAGGCTGTACAATAGATAGCCAAGAGAGGAGGAATACCAGAGAACGATAGAGAGGGAGAGAGAAGGAAATATAGAGGTAGAGAAAGCGATAGTGATTCAGGTGAATATTGAAAAAGATTGAGAAAAAGAGTGAGAGAATAAAAATAGAGAAAAAGAGAAAAGATACAGAACAAGATATATACAGGGAGAGATAGCCAGATTATTCAAAGGGGAGAGAGATTAAATGTAGAGATAGAAAGAAGGGAAGAGAGAGATAGAGAGTGGGAGAGAGAAAGACAAGGAGAGAAATGAAGGATCAGGGTTAAAGGGGGAATGAGGGTTGGAAAAGAGACCATAAAGCTCAAAGGAAGTGACGTCAGACGCCCGGCGCGTCATATGCGTGTATAAAGCTCAATGGCAGTGTCGCGTCATTTACGCGTACTTGGCTCAATGGAAGCTGACATCTTGACTTCTAGCGGCAACTAGCCCCGCCTTGATCGTTAACAGAGGCAAGATGACCGCCTTGGTCACCTTATTTAAATGCTACCTTGGAGAACTCTACTCTTCCATCATCTCTTCCGACATCAGTCTTTAGACGAGTGGTGTCTATAATTTCACACCTTTCACATATCATGCATCACTTTTCGTCAGACAGTGACAACCTCAATTGTTTTGTATATGGAACTGATCGCTCTAACGCTGGCTGTGGTTGAAGGCGGCGCTAACTAAATGCTACTATCATCATGTCAAAGACGACTAGCAAGACGTTTATAAATAGGACGAATTATAAAACAGTTTAACACACCCACCTCCTACGATGTTCGATCCTAAAGCAATGCACTAATCCACAATTCAAATCAGATACCTTGAACGTATAAAACCTGGCAAGTTATTTGGTTTCATCGCATGTTTTGATGGTAATGAACATTTTGCTACTATAATCACGAGTGGATGGTTTCAGCTCACATGGACTACTATCGCTATTGCAGTCGTGGTGGCATCATCGATGCGCACATGTCGACATGTTTAACTTTACAACGAGGCGGCAGTAGCTGTGCGCAAGCGCAGTCTGGGCTATTTCAAACATATGACAGTTTGAATAGTATGGTGGATGTCCAATGAATGGCATTTATTAAAGAGCCGCATGAATACAATATTGTTCACAGGCTCTTGATATATGTCATTTTCTAGATACTAAATAACCCGTGACTTTCAAAAAAACATAACCCATTGGCGAGGTAAATGATAAGGCAGGACGGTATATAAGTATATCACCGTCCGAGCGGGACTGTCCCCAACATAGCTTTGAGATGATAAGATCGATGAATATGGTAGGTTGCTAGTTAGAACGCACTCCGGCCGAGCATTGCTGATCCGGCATTACAAAGAGTCCCTCTATTTCACGCTTTGTTTATGGCTCCAGGTTATCGGGGGCGGTGCATGCCATTTTAGATATCAGGCTTGCGCCGCTCGGCGGATGTCACGTGACTGGGGACGCTAGGTGGCGCGTGCGAATCTGGTGCAAATGAGCCAATCATGCCTACTAGTTAACTTGGCTCGAAGCCAAGTTATGGCGATCGGCCCGGTTTGTAAGTTTGTATGTATGGATGTTTGTTAACATTTTTTTGTTTTGCTATTGATGCTGCTGACCAAGTCCACAAGGAAGTCTAGACACTAACCGCGCAGCGGCACTGGGAGTCTTGATGTTCTCACCGACAAACGACACGGGCATTGGGACTGGACGCCCTCACCGCCCAACGACACGGACAACGGAAGTCTATCCTATAACGCATTTTGATATTAAATTAAAAAGTGACAAATTAAACTCATTTGAAGATTAAGTATGTCTATTCAAATTAAATAAATCCTGTCACAACGGTAGAATGGCCGTGGTCGTAACGGCGCCGATGGATCTGGGGTGTGGGGTGTTTAGCAACGCAAGTGTGTATATATAAACCAGATCAAGTCTAAATATAATGTGGTCCTTGAAACAGACCGAAATCCCACTGGCCACAAGGGTTGTGTAGAAACAGTTAGTGGACAAATTTAATATTTACTGGCGGAAATTATTAATGGTAAACAGTTAAAAACCCAGCCTGTTTTATGTTGATGTGAAACAAAAACTACAGTGTACCGATTAGAACGTCCCCAACTGGTGATGTCTGGCGGGAAGGTTTGACGGGGTGACGTCCGGCGGGATAGTTTGAATGGGTGACGTCTGGCGGGAAGGTGTGACGGGATAGCGGGGGGTGGGGGGGTGACGTCAGGCGGGAAGGTGTGACGGAAGGGACGATAGCGATACACTCAGTGTCAGGAAGTCTGTACCAATGTTCCTGCTGTTTGATATATATATATATATATATAGTGTCAGATATATATATCTGATATACCATATATATATATATATATATATATATATATATATATATATATATATATATATATATATATATATATATATATATATATTTTGCCATTATCCCACGATTTTTTACCATTGGAGGCTGATTTGTTTGAATGAGAGGTAACGCGAGTCTACGCATGGGTCAACCTACCTGCTATAGCTGGTAGAAAAACGAAGCTCCACAAACATATGTTAAACACAACACACCGCATCCTGCTTGGCTGGGTCGGAAAAAGTCCACTAGTGTTAAATGCCTGGTCCACGCAAGTCGTGCTCTACCCCGAACAGTCAGCGCAAGACCACTCGCAGGACGCGCCAATTGCCGCCCTAGGTTTCTGTGACGTTAGCAGATTATGTTCCGCTGTGGGGCGCCATGCAATCCGCGCGACTATGCTGCTGCCACCTGGTCAGTGAACGGTGTAGGTTTATCGCCGAATATGAAATCGACGGCAAGTTTGTCATTGACGTGTTATGGCACCTGCTTTGACCCGCACACACCCACCCAACCTCCTTATCACTTGTACACCCTTCATAATTCACGCCCTGTGCACTTCTTGTTAATAATTGACGGTGTACAATGTGTTGACAGCGGTCGACAAATCGATTGACGCGCCGACTCTGATTGTATTGCCTCGATAGACATGATACCTGCTTCAAATACGTCTGGGTTCGCGTACATAAGTGGAGCTAGCAGGGATAGTCTAAAACATTTTCATGAATTGTTCAAGCGATTCCTAAAACAAACACCGGAGCCTGGTCGTAGTTCAGTATTTCCACGTGTAAGCATGGACCTTCACTCAGCTTTATACCCGGGGTCGGCGTCAATGCCACATAACGCTTCCGCAATCCGCAGGTGCTTCCTGACGTCACTATTGACTAACCAGGTCGAACTTTTAAGTTTAATTTAATGTTCTCAATGCAAATTGAACTAAACCCTTATTTTAATATGCCATACAGTGACGTAAGGTCAAATTGAAAAGGCGCGTTGAGAAAAGTATTTATGCTCTCCTTGGTAATACTAGTTGCTTCGTGAATTCCGCATATTTGTTTTTGCCTTGAATTTACTTCAAACGATACCATGATGTAACGGACGCCGTTTGATCCGGAATTACCGCGACAATGGAAACGTTGCAGGTGTTTTGCTCAGCCAATCAGCGTACGCGTAACAACAAGCCTGCGCGGCAGGATGCGTGAGTCGTCCACTATTTCAGCGATTCCTGAACAGATGGATCTGCTTACTGGCATGTCCAGGAATATCTCTCCTTAATGGGAGTATCTCTCCTAAATGTGCATCGCTGTACATATCAGCATATCAGGCGATTGATGCTAAAATATTTATTGTATCAGCTGGACGCCTCTTTGCCGTTTACAAGTTCTTCACCAGAGCCAGGATTGCAGCCTGTTCGCTCACTTGCTTTTAGCTTCTGCGCCAAGAGATTCGAAATAGTATTTCTTTGTCTGAGCGAAGATGAGCAGTACAAGCCGTGAAGGACACTGAGATGAGCAGTGCGTCCCCGGGGGATAGAAAAGGCCTACTGTATCCTACTGCATGTCGTAAGAGGCGACTAATAGGGGGCAACCTGTTGGCCGTGGGTTGCGACTCGTGTCGATGGACAATGGGATCCATGTGGTTGAGTGAAGCGGTCCTTTTGTGGGCCATATCTGCAACACACCACTTTGGTCTGGATTTCACCTAGACGAGAGGCTGAAATGGCCTGGTTCAGTCAATCAGCTGGTGGCATGAGGGGCGCTGAGATGAGCAGTGCAAGCCGTGAGGGGCGCTGAGATGAGCAGTACAAGCCGTGAGGGGCGCTGAGATGAGCAGTACAAGCCGTGAGGGGCGCTGAGATGAGCAGTGCAAGCCGTGAGGGGCGCTGAGATGAGCAGTGCGAGCCGTGAGGGGAGCTGAGATGAGCAGTACGAGCCTTGATGTGCGCTGAGATGAGCAGTGCGAGCCTTAATGGGCGCTGAGATGAGCAGTGCAAGCCGTGAGGGGCGCTGAGATGAGCAGTGCGAGCCTTGATGGGCGCTGAGATGAGCAGTGCCAGCCTTGATGGGGGCTGAGATGAGCAGTGCCAGCCTTGATGGGGGCTGAGATGAACAGTGCGAGCCTTGATGGGGGCTGAGATGAGCAGTGCGAGCCTTGATGGGCGCTGAGATGAGCAGTGCGAGCTGCGAAGGGACAGAGATGATGCCAACAATGATCCTTCCAATCTGTCCGGCCTTCACCAGATATCAAGTCAGCACTCGTAACAATAAGGCCACATAACCACATAATTAATGCGCATGCAGACCTGCCATCATCAAAACAAACATATTTAGAATGTATGCACCCTTACTTACCTACTTCCTTACTTATTGGCAATTATTATACCGACATGATAGCGTTCTCCAGATGCTATTTATGACAGCGAGGACCGAATTCTGCTGACGTTTAACACTCATCGGATTTGTTGGGAAATGCGCGATATTCGACTTAGGTAAATACAGGTGTCTACCAAGGCCAATTGGAATATACAAGGTACCTTTCAATTCAGCTCGAGCTTGAAGGATCGGTCACACTTAGGCGACGAACTCAGAAGACGCAGCCGTCTTCTCAACGTCATCTTAAATGGACCAACATGTGAGGCTTGTGTGTGTGTCTGATTTAATTTGCAAAAAGCACGGTGGATGTGGCAAGACTGTAGAGCGGCGGTGTTTCCAGCTCGTGAACTATTGATGATTCCTAAAGGAATGAGGCGAGAGTTACATGGGATTTATGTATTACCCTGAAATGCATGTCGTAACTTCAAATATATATACACACACACACACACACACACACACATATATATATATATATAGATATATATAGAGATAGATATAGATATATATATATATATATATTATATATATATATATATATATGTTTCCTATGAGTGCTATACGGATACTGCTCTACCATCGGCGAGACTACGCAAGCATCTGATAACATGTACGCCTTGCAGGTGTTACAGATAGGGTTTTCGCAAAAGTGATGGGCTTGATTGACTATACATGGGGTTGCGTATCTCTCATCGAAAAGTGTCAAGAACGAGATCGACAGCAAAGAGTCCGTTGTCTGAGATGAGACCGACGGTCCATATTCGGCTGTCTGAAACGCGATTGACGGTCTAGAGTAAGTTATCTGAAACGAGATCGACGATCCTGTGTCTGCTCACTGAAACAAGATCGGCTTTCCAGAGTCAGTTGTCTGAGACGACCCAGTGTATATTGTCTGAAACGAGTTCGACGGTCCAGTGTCTGCTTACTGTAACGAGATCGACGACCAATATCATGTTGTCTGAAAGGAGATCGACGGCCCAAAGTCTGTTGCCAGAAACGCGATCGATGATCCAGTCTGTTGTCTGAAACGAGATCGACGGTCCAGAGCCTGTTGTCTGAAATGTGATCAACGGTTCAGAGTCTGCTTACTTAAACGAGATCGACGGTCAACAGTCTGTTGTCTGAAATGCGATCGGTCTGCTGCTGATACTACAAGTGTGTTTCCTGCTGGGAGAGGTCTGTGTGGGTTGAAGCCATGTCGGACTATGCGAAGTCTGTCGACCGAGAAACAAATAGACTGTCCAAAATACGATGGCAAACACACAGAGTATGATCAATATTCTAAATGGGCATTGTACCTCCACCGGTTAACAGCCTCCTAGCAGGGTATGTTTGGCACTGAAGGTTATGATTTGGTTTGCAGATCCTCTGGAGAGGTAAAAGGTGTACTGCAGCTCCCCTGGCAAGGTATATCAGGTATTATGACTCCTCTAGAGGGGTCGATTGGGCAGTGCGGCTCCCCTGGCGATGTGGATTGGTATTGTGGCTCTCCTGGCGAGGCAGATCGGGCATTGTGACTCCCCCCAGCTGGTTGGATTGGACATTGTGGATACTCTGGCCGTGTGAACTGGGTATTGTGGCTCCCCTGACGAGTGGATTGGACATTGGCGAAATAGTTTGGGCATTGCGTCTCCCCTGGAGAGGTAGATGGGGCGTTGTACCTCACTAGACGACTGATTGACGTGGATGCAAATATTAAAGGTTGAATATAATGTTGGCAGTACTGCCTCCATTCCGGTAACAATCGCCTGATGAATGCTGCCTGTCTGGATCATTTGGCTCTAACGACTGGCATTATTCATTGGCCACTCAGCAAGAGGGGTCGCGTCCCCATTTGATACATCTAACCGATCTCCTGCGCATCGGCTTCTGCGCAGGCTGGGATTCGCCTCTGCAATACTCTAATCGCTTTGGGGCAAATTCGGGCCATTGCGCTACGAAATATTATTACGAAATGTTCTCTTAAATATTACAAAAACATTTCTTGCTTGTGTGTGATTAGAATAACGGTAATCATTTTGTTGTCTGGAAAACCTTTTTATAGGTCAATATGAGGCATTTATCGAAAAAAAGTAGTTCCGCGGGAGACGTTTCATGGCCGTCAAGCGTTTCTAAAAATGGCGGCAGTCAGATGTAAAGAAGAATTTGTGAACGAAAATCGACTAAAAAAAATACGATGGGATTGGAAATGACAGACAAGCAGCGAGAGTGTTTGGAGAAGTTACCTTTGGGAAACGAAGTTGTTGCTAATCTACCAACGGGGTATGGGAAAAGCCTGATATACCATTTGCAAGGTATATCAGGTATTATGACCAGTTATGCTGCTTCGATTTGCTGCTCCCCCCCCGGCCCCCCGATGGGAGTTCACATATTTTATGGAAAAAATAAAAAGACACACAACCAAAAACTTGGACTGCTAATGTTAGAATAAGATTTGCCAAAATTTAATACTTGTGACTGCAGGGCCTTGGTTATATAACCTAAATAACTGCAGCGTATAAAGTAAAGAAAGTTCATAATCAAAGAAATCAAAATGCGGCCTTTGTGGACAGTAAACACAGCTTTATTCCCCACCCTGGAAGGTAGATTACTTCCGAGCTTCCCCACTATAAGCTCCATTCATGTTGACCATTCTTGTTTGTTTATGTTTGACGCGCGCTGCTTGTTATCGCCCGGTCAGAGGTTACAATCGCCGGGTCAAATCGCATGCGCTCCGTGAACTATTGGCTCAGAGATGGCATTATTCATTAGCATTGCGTCAAGAGGGGTCTGCCATGGAGAGTGACATCTAACAATCACCCACATCATAAATATTCATGAACCACCCATTATCGGCCGTGACTATGGACTTGCAGGCTAGATTTCCGTGCAGCGTTTACTTGTGAAACCATAATTCAAATCATTTTTTCGTGATTCTTCCTTTTACAGAGGCATAGCCTCAGATCTTATTACCCGTCTGTGGTTGATTGCATATAACGACTATTTGTGTGAGTTGTAGGTTGCTCATAACGACTGTATGTGTGGGTGGTTGGTTGGTGATTCCGACAGCCTTTGCGAGTGGCAGGTTGCTAATAACAACAGTCTGTGTGAGTTATAGGTTGATCATAACGATAGTTACTGTGACTGGTAGGTAGCTCATAACGACAGCGTGTGTGAGTGGTAGGTTGCATTTAACAAGAGTTTGTTTGACATGCGCTATTACGGCAGACTGTTTTAGTCAATGTGTTCATGCACTTGTAGCTGTCTATAAAGAGCAACAACACTGGCGAGCATCAGCTATCTCGAGAAATATGTCATAGGTTGCTGGAAACCGGTTGATTAACTAGCTAGGTGATAGGTGAAAAAACAATAATTACCTGGTTATGTTATTGTGCAAGCTGCCTGCAGCGTTTAAACAAATGCTGATCGCAGGCATCTATGACATGCTCACGGTGATCACAGGAGATTAGAGCGAAGGAGGGTCCCGCGTGAGTAGAGGGAAGGATGAGGGTTTCACGTGAGTAGAGTAAAGGATGAGGGTCCCACATGAGTACAGTGAAGGAGGAGGGTCCTACGTAAGTAGAGTGAAGGATGAGGGTCCTACGTGAGAAGAGTGAAGGAGGAGAGGCACACGTGAGTAGATTGAAGGATGAGGGTTACACGTGAGTAGAGTGAAGGAGGAGGGTCCCACGTGAGTAGAGTGAAGGAGGAGGGTCCTACGTGAGAAGAGTGAAGGAGGAGAGTCACATGTGAGTAGATTGAAGGATGAGGGTTACACGTGAGTAGAGTGAAAGAGGAGGGTCCCACGTGAGTAGAGTGAAGGAGGTGGGTCACACGTGAGTAGAGTGAAGGAGGAGGGTCACACGTGATTAGAGTGAAAGAGGAGGGTCTCAGTTGAGTAGAGTGAAGGAGGAGGATTACACGTGAGTAGAGTGAAGGAGGAGGGTCACACGTGAGTAGAGTGAAGGAGGAGGGTCACACGTGATTAGAGTGAAGGAGGAGGGTTACACGTGAGTAGAGTGAAGGAGGAGGGTTACACGTAAATAGAGTGAAGGAGGAGGGCCACACGTGAGTAGAGTGAAGAAGGAGGGTCACACGTGATTAGAGTGAAGGAGGAGGGTCCCACGTGAGTAGAGTGAAGGAGGAGGGTCCCACGTGAGTAGAGTGAAGGAGGAGGGTCAAACGTGAGTAGAGTGAAGGAGGAGGGTTACACGTGTGTAGAGTGAAGGAGGAGGGTCACACGTGGGTAGAGTGAAAGAGGAGGGTCCCACGTGAGTAGAGTGAAGGAGGAGAGTCACACGTGAGTAGAGTGAACGAGGAGGGTCCCAGTTGAGTAGAGTGAAGGAGGAGGGTTACACGTGAGTAGAGTGACGGAGTAAGGTCACACGTGAGTAGAGTGAAGGAGGAGGGTCACACGTGAGTAGAGTGAAGGGGGAGGGTTACACGTGATTAGAGTGAAGGAGAAGGGTTACACGTGAGTAGAGTGAAGGAGGAGGGTCACACGTGAGTAGAGTGAAGGAGGAGGGTCACACGTGATTAGAGTGAAGGAGGAGGGTTACACGTGAGTAGAGTGAAGGAGGAGGGTCACACGTGAGTAGAGTGAAAGAGGAGGGTCCCACGTGAGTAGAGTGAAGGAGGAGGGTTACACGTGAGTAGAGTGAAGGAGGAGGGTTACACGTGATTAGAGTGAAGGAGGAGGGTTACACGTGAGTAGAGTGAAAGAGGAGGGTCCCAGTTGAGTAGAGTGAAGGAGGAGGGTTACACGTGAGTAGAGTGAAGGAGGAGGGTCTCATGTGAGTAGAGTGAAGGGGGAGGGTCAGACGTGAGTAGAGTGAAGGAGGTGGGTCACACGTGAGTAGAGTGAAGGAGGAGGGTTACACGTGAGTAGAGTGAAGGAGGAGGGTCCCACGTGAGTAGAGTGAAGGAGGAGGGTCAAACGTGAGTAGAGTGAAGGAGGAGGGTTACACGTGTGTAGAGTGAAGGAGGAGGGTCACACGTGGGTAGAGTGAAAGAGGAGGGTCCCACGTGAGTAGAGTGAAGGAGGAGAGTCACACGTGAGTAGAGTGAACGAGGAGGGTCCCAGTTGAGTAGAGTGAAGGAGGAGGGTTACACGTGAGTAGAGTGAAGGAGGAGGGTCACACGTGAGTAGAGTGAAAGAGGAGGGTCACACGTGTGTAGAGTGAAGGAGGATGGTCACACGTGAGTAGAGTGTTGTTGTTGCTGTTAGGAACGGCAGGGTCATTTGTTGTAGCAGCCAGGAATGACAAAAGGCATTAAAATAAGTCTCCCATCAATGGTTAGCAAGCAAAATGTTGCACACATTATAAGTGGTAAAGCACTAGATGACCGGCATGTAATTGACATGGGTAACAGGATGACGGCATGTGATTGGCATGAATAACAGGATGACGGCATGTGATTGACATGAATAGCAGGATGATGGCATGTGATTGACAATGATAACAGGATGACGGCATGTGATTGACATGGATAACAGGATGATGGCATGTGATTGACAATGATAACAAGATGGCGGCATGTGATTGACTATGATAACATGATGACGGCATGTGATTGACATGGATAACAGGATGATGGCATGTGAGTGACTGTGCAAAATAAGTATATACCTATTCATCGACGGGTAAGAAACCTTGACCTCCGTTTCAAGAAGCCCACCCAACCTGTACTGAGTCAGTGATGAATCGCATACAACATTACAAGTTGTCCAATGACAAGTTGCTACAAATATGCACTACTAACAAAATCAGTTTGCTGATTTAATTTCCCACAACATGTATTTAAATGGGTGTCATTGCTATAACAGTTACATGTCAGTCAACATTGGAGACGAGACAGCATCACCTTGTACAGACTAGACTACTGGGAGCGCCAACAAAATAATCCACTGAATAACGATGAACACCAGGTGTGTTATAATCAAGTCAGGTGTTCGGAACTACGAGAAACACCAGGAATGTTATAATCAACTCAGGTGTTCGGAGCTACGAGAAACACCAGGTGTGTTATAATCAAGTCAAGTGTTCGGAACTACGAGAAACACCAGGAATGTTATAATCAACTCAGGTGTTCGGAACTACGAGAAACACCAGGTGTGTTATAATCAAGTCAAGAGTTCGAAACTACGAGAAACACCAGGTATGTTATAATCAAGTCAGGTGTTCGGAACGATAAGGAACACCAGGTATGATATAATCAAGCCAGTTGCACGGAACGACAGGGAACACCAGGTGTGATATGATTCAGCCAGGTGCGTAGAAGTGCGATGAATACCAGGTGTGTTATAATGAAGCCAAGTGTGCAACATAAAAAAACACGTTCAGCACTCTCGCTTATGGCCCCATGCGCCATTCCGCGATGAAATGCACACTCAAACGGAGAGCGCTACAGTGAGAGATGGGTATTACTCGGGCCATAATTCATACGCATACAACTCGAGGGCAACCAAATTGACATAATTTCCACGCGATTAGTTTGCTTGAAGCTGTCATCTCAGCGATTTATGGCTCATACGTCTCTAAAGTAATGCCTCTGATCTAGTTATCGCGTCAATTGCTAGTTAACGCGTCAACTGCTAGTTATCGCGTCAACTGCTAGTTTACGCGTCAACTGCTAGTTAACGCGTCAATTGCTAGTTATCGCGTCAACTGCTGGTTTACGCGTCAACTGCTAGTTTACGCTTCAACTGCAAGTGTAGGAGGCAACTGCTAGTGTAGGCGTCAACTGCTGGTGTAGGCGACAACCGCTGGTGTAGGCGACAACCGCTGGTGTAGGCGTCAACTGCTGGTGTAGGCGACAACTGCAAGTGTAGGCGGTATCTCCTGATGTAGGCAACATATGCTGATGTTGGCGACATCTGGTGGTGTAGGCGACAACCGCTGATGTAGGCAACAAATGCTGGTGTAGGCGTCAACTGCTGATGGTTTAGACGTCACGTGATGTGTTAGTTATCTGTAAATGAGCTTCACGTGATGTGTTAGGCATCTGTAAATGAGCGTCACGTGATGTGTCAGTTATTTGTTAATGAGCTTCACGTGATATGCGGTTTTATCAGAAAATGAGCTTTGTGTATTGTGTTGTTATATCTGTAAATCCCTTCGCATGATGTGTGGTTGGATTCGTAAATGAGATTTGCGTGATGTGCGGGTGTATCAGTTAACCAACTGCGCGTCTTGTGCGGGAGTATCAATTAATCAGCTTCACGCCTTGTTGGGGTGTATCAGTCAATCAGCTTCGCGTCTAGTGCGGGCGTATCAGTTAACCAGCTGCGCATCATGTGCGAGTGTATCTGTTAATCAGCTTCATGCCTTGTTCGGGTGTATCAGTCAATCAGCTTCATGCCTTGTTCGGGTGTATTAGTCAATCACGCCTTGTTCGGGTGTATCAGTCAATCAGCTTCACGCCTTGTTCGGGTGTATTAGTCAATCAGCTTCACGCCTTGTTCGGGTGTATTAGTCAATCAGCTTCACGTCTTGTTCGGGTGTATCAGTCAATCAGCTTCACGCCTTGTTCGGGTGTATTAGTCAATCAGCTTCACGTCTTGTTCGGGTGTATCAGTCAATCAGCTTCACGCCTTGCTTATCACGCTTCACTTGTTGTTCGGGTGTAGTCAATTAGCTTCACGACTTGTTCGGGTGTATTAGTCAATCAGCTTCACGTCTTGTTCTGGTGTATCAGTCAATTAGCTTCACGACTTGTTCGGGTGTATTAGTCAATCAGCTTCACGCCTTGTTCGGGTGCATTAGTTAATCAGCTTCACGTCTTGTTCGGGTGTATCAGTCAATCAGTTTCACGACTTGTTCGGGTGTATTAGTCAATTAGCTTCACGACTTGTTCGGGTGTATTAGTCAATCAGCTTCACGTCTTGTTCTGGTGTATCAGTCAATTAGCTTCACGACTTGTTCGGGTGTATTAGTCAATCAGCTTCACGCCTTGTTCGGGTGCATTAGTTAATCAGCTTCACGACTTGTTCGGGTGTATTAGTCAATTAGCTTCACGACTTGTTCGGATGTATCAGTTAATCAGCTTCACGTCTAGTGTGGGTGCATATCCATGTTCGTCGTTCACTACTATGCAGCAGCAGCAGAAGGATTATTATGTATGACTACTACGATGATGTAAGGCTGCTGTTCATCTCCTCATGACGCCAACCCTATAAAGTTATGGTCCCCTATTATACTGCGTATGTGTGCGTTTCTCGGTGTGCATATTTGCGATGGGCGATTGGAAAAAGTTCTGTTATTCTCTGTTCAACGCATATTTTACGTCTTCGTACGAACTATTGTCACTGCTAGAAGCAGGACATGACTAGATGTCGTGATTTATAGAGGGGGTCTAGCTGATGCTGTCCCCATACGTCCAAACCAAGTGGGTCCATGGCAAACAGGGAAACGGCATCGGGTGTAAAGAAATCTTACAGCATTGCGACAACGAGCAGCGATATAAAAGCTTGATACTTCAAGTGAATCTGTGCTGCCGTATTAAAGCACGTGATGATGTTATCTGCTCTTAAGAACACTTCAATGTCTGTTTTTAATGACGATGACGAATTGATCACAAGACTGATACTCATGTCGGAGGTGAGATAGTATCAGAGGAGGGTCAAAGGATGGTCTCACGGAAGACATTAGGGAGGTGCCACGGTGCAGATTAGGGAGGTGTCACGGTACAGATTTGGTAGGTTTCACATCAATCACTAGTGAGGTGTCACGGTGGAGAAAAAAAGTGATGTTTCACATCAATTGTAAGGGATGTGTCCCGACGGAGATTGGAGATTGGGGCCGGGCATGGCAGAGATTATGTTTGGATCACGGCTTGGAATCGGTTTGGAATTAAAGCGAGGATTGCGGTGTGAACAAATATCGGATTAAGGTGGGGTCCCAGCTGAAATTACGGTGGGGTCACAGTGGGGTCACAGCAAATGTCACACTACGCTGAAGTCCCGCGCTGAATATGCAGTCATCATCAACGATTCTGGGAATGGCGATCGAAACTCGTTGTGTTGTGAAGCTTGCTGTGCTACCACCTCTACTGCCAGTTCACCGGTGACTGGTTCCAACACCAGTGACTGTTTATGACCAAAGCTAGTCCGGCATCCAACACCAGTGACTGTTAATACCCAAAGATAGTCCGGCATCCAACACCAGTGATTGTTTACGACCAAAGGTAGTCCTGCATCTATCACCAGTGAATGTCAATGACCAACGCTAGCCATGTTTCCAACACCATTGACTGTAAATGACCGAAGTAAGTCCTATGACTCTTTATAACAGATTAATGTAGTGTATCCGGCCACACGTGCTCTCATCAAAGGGTTTACGACGGGATATGTTGAATCCCCTCATATGAGGCGGGTACTGTATGTGCACATGATTTCTAGTCGCTTACCTTTTGATACGCACCCCGGTGTTTCTGACATTTATCAGCCTTTCCAAGGGGTTGTATTGAGCTAATATTCTTTCAGATAGCCCAGTCGATGTTCTTGTTAAACTCAATACAACTAAACTGCAGCCCGGGTGCAACACCCCCACCACCACCAGCCTCCCCTCGCCATTGTTACGAGGCTCTTCACTGTCTCCAGTCCCCCTATTGTCATGCAGGCCTCCCTTGTCTCCTGTCCCCCTATTGTCATGCAGCCCCCAATTGTCTCCTGTCCCCCTATTTTCATGCCGCCCCCCACTGTCTACTGTCCCCCTATTGTCATACCGCCCCCCCCCCCCCCCCCCACTGTCTCCTGTCCCCCTATTGTCAAACCGCCCTCCACTGTTTCC
>CM067345.1:26752414-26929914 GCA_034190875.2 Urechis unicinctus | reverse complement strand
CCATGCATAGTTAATTCACATGACTTCCTTGCCACAACCATACCTTATATATAGATATGGACTCCATGCCAAAACCATATGTTACAAACTCATACGAACTCCTTGCTAAAGCCATACGTTACTTATTCATGTGAACACCATGCCAAAACCATACGTTACTTATCCATATGAAATACTGCCAAGCCATACGTTATATATTTATATAAAATCTTTTCCAACACCAGGCTCTATTTAATCATATGAACTCCACGCCGAAACCTTTCGTTACGAAGTCAAACGGACTGCTTGTTATAACCATACGTTACTAATTCGTATGAACTTCTGGTCCAAACCCTACGTTATAAATTCATGAGAACTCCTTGCCGACACCATACGTTGTAAGTTCATATGAACTCCTTCCAAAAACGATTCGTTATTAATTGATATGGACTTCTTGCCAAAACCATATTTAATTAATTCATCTTAACTCCTTACCAAAACATATCGTATGAATTAATATGGACTGCTTGCCAAAACTATACATAATTAATTAATGTGGATTCCTTGCTAAAACCATACGTTGCTAATTCATATGAGCTCCTTGCCAGAACGATACGTTATTGATTTATATGAACTCCTTGCCATAAGCATACATTATTTATTTATATGCAAGCCTTGCCAAAACCATACGTCATTAATTGATATGGACTCCATGCCATAACAATACGTTAATAATTAATACGAACGTTTTCGCAAAACAATACGTAATTAATTCATATTAACTCCTTGCCAAAACCATTCGTTACTTTTTACATGGACTCCTTGTCTAAACAATACGTTATGAATTCATATACTCCCTGCCAAAACCATAAGTTAATAATTGATATGAACTCCATATGTAATTAATTCATATGAACTCCTTGCTAAAACTACACGTTAATAATTCACATTAACTCATAAACAAAACCATACGTTGCTAATTTATATGGTCTCTTTGCCAAATAAATACGTAATTAAATCATATGAACTTCTTGCCAAAACCATACGGTATTAATTCATATGCACTTCATGTCAAAACCATACCTAACTTATTCATACGAATTCCTAACCAAAACCATGCGTTACATATTCATATGAACTCCTTGCCAAAACCATACGGTATTAATTCATATGCACTTCATGTCAAAACCATACGGTATTAATTCATATGCACTTCATGCAAAAAACCATACGGTATTAATTCATATGCACTTCATGTCAAAACCATACGGTATTAATTATATTTCATATGCATTCATTCAAAACAAAACCATACCTAACTTATTCATACGAATTCC
This sequence comes from Urechis unicinctus, assembly GCA_034190875.2. Classification (NCBI taxonomy): domain Eukaryota; kingdom Metazoa; phylum Annelida; class Polychaeta; order Xenopneusta; family Urechidae; genus Urechis; species Urechis unicinctus. The sequence goes on along the minus strand of CM067345.1, from coordinate 26,928,598 downwards.
TAACCAAAACCATGCGTTACATATTCATATGAACTCCTTGCCAAAACCATAAGTTATTAATTCATATGCACTTCATTCATATTCATATGCACTTCATGCCAAAACCATACGGTATTAATTCATATGCACTTCATGCCAAAACCATACGGTGCATTCATATGCACTTCATGCCAAAACCATACGGTATTAATTTCATATGCACTTCATGTCAAAACCATACGGTATTAATTCATATGATATGAACTCTATGCCAAACCATACGTTATACATATGCACTTCATGCCAAAACCATACGGTATTAATTCATATGCACTTCATGTCAAAACCATACCTAATTACTTCATACGAATTCATATGCATGCGTTACATATTCATATGAACTCATTGCCAAAACCATACGGTATTAATTCAATTCATATGAACTTCATGCCAAAACCATACGGTATTAATTCATGCACTGCGGTATTAATTCATATGCACTTCATGTCAAAACCATACCTAACTTATTCATACGAATTCCTAACCAAAACCATGCGTTACATATTCATATGAACTCCTTGCCAAAACCATAAGTTATTAATTCATATGCACTTCATGTCAAAACCATACGGTATTAATTCATATGCACTTCATGTCAAAACCATACGGTATTAATTCATATGCACTTCATGTCAAAACCATACCTAACTAATTCATACGAAACCAAACCATACGGTTACATATTCATATGCACTCATATACCTAATTAATTCATCCTTCCTAACAAAACCATACGTTATTAATTCATATGAACTTCATGCCAAAACCATACATTAATTCATATTAATTGCCAAAACCATACGGCATATGCTTCATGTGCATACGGTATTAATTCATATGCACTTCATGCCAAAACCATACGGTATTCATATGCACTTTCATATGCTCAAAACCATACGGTATTAATTCAATGCACTTCATGCCAAAACCATACGTATTAATTCATATGGTATTAATTAATCATATGCACTTCATGTCAAAACCATACGGTATTAATTCCTAATGTCAAAACATACGGTATTATTCATACTTCATGTCAAAACCATACTAATTATTCAAACCAAAACCATGCGTTACATATTCATATGAACTCCTTGCCAAAACCATAAGTTATTAATTCATATGCACTTCATGCCAAAACCATACGGTATTAATTCATATGCACTTCATGCCAAAACCATACGGTATTAATTCATATGCACTTCATGTCAAAACCATACGGTATAATTCATATGCATTCATGCAAAACCATTCATGCCAAAAAAAACCATGCGTTATATATGAACGGTATTAATTCATATGCACTTCATGCCAAAACCATACCGGTATTAATTCATATGCAATTATTAATTCATATGCACTTCATGCCAAAACCATACGGTATTAATTCATATGCATTCATGCCAAAAACCATACGGTATTAATTTCATATGCAACTTCATGCCAAAACCATAAATTATTCATATGCACTTCATGCCAAAACCATACGTTATTATATGCACTTCATCCAAAACCATATGCATATGCACTTCATGCCAAAACCATACGGTATTAATTCATATGCACTTCATGTAAAACCATACGGTATTAATTCATATGCACTTCATGTCAAAACCATACCTAACTTATTCATACGATTCATATGAACTAAAACCATATGCAACCAAACCATGCGTTACATATTCATTCATATGAACCAAAACCATACCATATGCCTTCAAAAACCATACGTATTAATTCATATGCACTTCATGCCCAAAACCATACGGTAATAATATTGCATTCATGCAAAACCAAAACCATGAACTCCTTGCCAAAACCATAAGTTATTAATTCATATGCACTTCATGCCAAAACCATACGGTATTAATTCATATGCACTTCATGCCAAAACCATACGGTATTCATATTCATAACCAAACCATGCACTTCATGCCAAAACCATACGGTATTTAATTCATATGCACTCATGCCAAAAACCATACGGTATTAATTCATATGCACTTCATGCCAAAACCATACGGTATTAATTCATATGCACTTCATGCCAAAACCATACGGTATTAATTCATATGCACTTCATGCCAAAACCATACGGTATTAATTCATATGCACTTCATGTCAAAACCATACCTAACTTATTCATACGAATTCCTAACCAAAACCATGCGTTACATATTCATATGAACTCCTTGCCAAAACCATAAGTTATTAATTCATATGGACTCCCTGCCAATACTAAACGTTATTAATTCATTTGCATTCCTTATTCCATATGAACTTCTAACCAAAACCATACGTTATTAATTCATATGGACTAAATACGTAATGAATTCATCAGAACTCCTTGCCAAAATCATACGTTATTAATTCATATGCACTTCTTGTCATGCCATATGTTACTAATTCATATGAACTCTTAACCAAAACCATGCGTTACTAATTCATATGGACTCATTGGCTAAACCATACATAATTAATTCACATGAATTCCTTGCCAAAACTATACGTAACTAATTCACATGAAGTCATAACCAAAATCATACGTTACTAATTTATATGGACTCTTTGCCCAAAAAATACGATATCAAATTTCATCAGAACTCCTTGCCAAAACCATACGTAATTGATTCATACAGAATCTTTGTCAAATAAATACGTTATAAATTCATATAAATTTCTTGCCAAAACCATACGTTACTGATTCATATGAACTCCTAACCAAAACCATGCGTTACTTATTACCAAAACTATACGTTACTAATTCATATGGACTCTTTGCCAAATAAATACGTTATTAATTTACTAGAACTCCTTGCCAAAACCATACGTTATTAACTCATATGAAATACTGCCCAAACCATGCGTTACTAATTCATATGGACTCATTGCTCAATTGTTTATCGTACTATTGAGTCTTCTTATGAGGTTTGGGGATAATTATGGCCTTTTTATCCAACCGTTGCTGCTCCTTACAGTTAGCTACAGTCACATGCAACTGCAAAAGGGAAGATCTTATCGTAGGAGGATGGCGAAGGTTAATGGCGATTAAGTGTTGATATGAGTGGTAAGAATATTAAGAACGTCGTTGGTGAGTTGTTGGACAAACAATCAATTCTGTCAAGATATCGCTCGGAAAACTCCATAAAAAAGGCAATTTATTACGCTATCAACATAATGTACGTCATGTAATTGGTGCTATGCTTGATATAAAGTAGAAGACAAGCTTTTAGTTGGTGGCGAACCATGGTGTCAACAAGAACAAAGCCACGGCAAACATCAGTCACCTCGTACATGGTCAATAGCGCCCGACAGCCACACAAACACGCCTGATAAATTGTTCCGTACATTAAGCCCGAGCGGTGATTGCATTAGCACCATAAAGCCAACATCTCGATGAGTGCATCACCCTTCGTCCTCGTGGTCACTGAGGCCTGTTCCCGCCAACTCTACTCCGGAACTCTCGAGCATCTTGCGCAAGAGGTTCTCGAGCAAGTCCAGCTTCTGGCTCATGGTGGTCAAGCTGCGCGTGTTTGTGTCTACCTTGGTCATGATGATCTGGTCAGCGGGGGAGAGGTGCAGGCGCGACGTTCCTCCGTCCTCGTCCGCCTCCTGATTCACCACTTGGTTATCTAACTGCTCCTTCTGGAAGCCACAAATGCATGATGCATACATCAATAAAGGAGTCACCTAACAAAGGTAGGATACGCACATCAGCAAGGGAGTCATTTAACAAAGGTATGATGCGTACATCAGTAGGGGAGCCACTTAACAAAGGTATGATGCGTACATCAGTAGGGGAGCCACTTAACAAAGATATGATGCATACATCAGTAGGGGAGCCACTTAACAAAGGTATGACTCATATACCAATATGGGGACCACTTTAAAACAACACGTGGAATACATCATTTCGAGAGTCACTTAACAAAGGTATGATTATTATACCAACTTTAAAACAACATATGGAATACATCATTTCGGGAGCCACTTAACAAAGACCTGATGTATACATCAATAAGGGGGCCACTTAACAACGGTCTGATGCATACATCAATAAAGGGGGCACTTAACAACGGTCTGATGCATACATCAATAAGGGGGCCACTTAACAACGGTCTGATGCATACATCAATAAGGGGGCCACTTAACAACGGTCTGATGCATACATCAATAAGGGGGCCACTTAACAACGGTCTGATGCATACATCAATAAGGGGGCCACTTAACAACGGCCTGATGCATACATCAATAAGGGGGTCACATAACAAATATACGAAGCATGCATCTGCAATTGGGCAACTTAACAAAGATATTATGCGAACATTAGTATGGCAGCCATTCAACATCGACTGATGCATACTTTAATACGAGGACTGCTCAATAATGGCTGGATGCTTTAATCTTATAATGTAATGGTACAATATGGGATATAACGTGGAAATACTCCACACCCGACTGGACGTAATGTTGTCATGGTCGGGATCAACTCAAACTCGACGTAATGAGAAAACTTACAATCATTGTCTCTATCCCATGATAATGGTCTTTATTATCTCCTTATAACAATCATCCTTATGATCACCATCCCTTGTTAAATATAATCGTCGTTTGATTATTGTCATCATCCCGTGATTATATTCATCATCGCGTGATTATTTTCATCAACATCATGTGACACAGCGAGAGAGAGCGAGATAGGTGTTAGAATGGTAAAGGAGGGAGGCATAGCTAGCGAGAACGAGATAGGTATGAGTAGGGCAGAGGAGGGAGACATAGCTAGCGAGAACGAGATAGGTATGAGTAGGACAGAGGAGGGAGACATAGCGATCGAGAACGAGATAGGTATGAGTAGGACAGAGGAGGGAGACATAGCGAGCGAGAACAAGATAGGTATGAGTAGGACGGAGGAGGGAGACATAGCGTGCGAGAACAAGATAGGTATGAGTAGGGCAGAGGAGGGAGACATAGCGAGCGAGAACGAGATATGTATGAGTAGGACAGAGGAGGGAGACATAAAGAGCGAGAACGAGATAGGTATGAGTAGGACAGAGGAGGGAGACATAGCGAGCGAGAACGAGATAGGTATGAGTAGGGCAGAGGAGGGAGACATAGTGAGCGAGAACGAGATAGGTATGAGTAGGGCAGAGGAGGGAGACATAGCGAGCGAGAACGAGATAGGTATGAGTAGGACAGAGGAGGGAGACATAAAGAGCGAGAACGAGATAGGTATGAGTAGGGCAGAGGAGGGAGACATAAAGAGCGAGAGCGAGATAGGTATGAGTAGGGCAGAGGAGGGAGACATAGCGAGCGAGAACGAGATAGGTATGAGTAGGGCAGAGGAGGGAGACATAAAGAGCGAGAACGAGATAGGTATGAGTAGGACAGAGGAGGGAGACACGGAAAGTGAGAACGTGGGTGGGAATAGACCTGGAATCCATGTTTAACCTCCATATTACCTCTCGGTTACGCCATGATTCCAGAGCATCGCAGTCAAAGCCTTTTTCATCCTACAACCGTATACCAGTTGATTCATAACGTTCAGCGTCACAATTGTTGGTAAATCATAACGGCGCGTAGCGGCATGTCTGTCATAAAAGCTAAGACTTGCCTACTGCTCATATATCAACAAATCTTATAAAAGCTGTTATTATAACTGGCAAGCGCAAGCAATTATACACAAAGCGTAGGGAAATGAATCGTGCTTGCGTGTGGCCCCACGGACACTAATCGACTGAGAGAAACTCACGGCTTCGTTGTAGAGGGCCTTAGCAATAGAGCGAGAGGAGAGCGGACCGGACATAAAGCGTGATAACTTCTGCGTACAAGTAGGATCCATCTTGTTAGGACTCATGCGCAGAAAGCCCACCACACACTTGAAGTAACGACGCAGGTTCTCTGTAAGGCTGATCTCAACATCCATGGCCAGCTCCACCTGCAGCAGCAGCAGGAGCAGCAGTCATTCACTGGAGATGGCGAACATTAAGACGACGTGAAGCACATCAAAGAGCAGTTCAACCAGGAAGTGACGTGGAATGACGCACCTGCATAGCGAGTTTCTTGAGTTTGGCTTGTTCCTGGATCTCCTGAACATCACCCACCGCCAAGCCAGTCTACAGCCGCAACGACCACAAACCAGATCTATTTCATGACTTCACTACGGCTAATATCACAGGCAAATAATGTCTTCACAGTGGCTAATATTACAGGCAAATCATGTTAGTTTTTGAGGTAATCATGGTGGTGGTTGTACTGGTGATTATGGTGGTGGTTGTACTGGTGATTATGGTGGTGGTGGTACTAGTGATTATGGTGGTGGTACTGGTGATTATGGTGGTAGTGGTTGTGGTTGCACTGGTGATTATGGTGGTGGTTGTACTGGTGGTGGTTATTATAGTGGTTGTACTGGTGATTATGGTGGTGGTGGTTATGATAGTGGTTGTACTGGTGATTATGGTGGTGGTTGTACTGGTGGTGGTTATTATAGTGGTTGTACTGGTGATTATGGTGGTGGTGGTTATGATAGTGGTTGTATTGGTGATTATGGTGGTGGTTGTACTGCCTACTGGTGATTATGGTGGTGGTGGTTATGATAGTGGTTGTACTGGTGATTATGGTGGTGGTTGTACTTGTGGTGGTTGGTGGTGGTTATGATAGTGGGGATACTGGTGGTATGGTGGTTATTGTACTGGTGTACTGGTGATTATGGTGGTGTGGTTGTACTGGTGATTATGGTGGTGGTGGTTATGATAGTGGTTGTACCTGTGATTATGGTGGTGGTTGTACTGGTGGTGGTTATTATAGTGGTTGTACTGGTGGTTATGATAGTTGTTGTACTGGTGATTATGGTGGTGGCTGTACTGGTGATTATGGTGGTGGTGGTTATTACAGTGGTTGTACTGGTGATTATGGTGGTGGTTGTACTGGTGGTGGTTATGATAGTTGTTGTACTGGTGATTATGGTGGTGGTTGTACTGGTGATTATGGTGGTGGTGGTTATGATAGTGGTTGTACAGATGATTATGGTGGTGGTTTGTACTGGTGATTATGGTGGTGGTGGTTATGATAGTGGTTGTACTGGTGATTATGGTGGTGGTTGTACTGGTGATTATGGTGGTGGTTGTACTGGTGGTGGTTATGATAGTGGTTGTACTGGTGATTATGGTGGTGGTTGTACTGGTGGTGGTTATGATAGTAGTTGTACTGGTGCTTATGGTGGTGGTTGCACTGGTGGTTATGGTGGTGTTTGTACCAGTGGTTGTACTAGTGGTTATGGTAGTTGTTGTGCTGGTGGTTGTACTTGTGGTAGAAATGGCGGTCATATGCATGGTTGTATGGTTAAATGGTTAAACTTAATTGATGTAATGGGCAACTGACCAAGAGGTTCATGATGATAATAGTTGCCATACAGATGAAGCAGAGAAAGGAGAAGTAGGCCGCCCCCGGATAGAACAGCTTCGACTCATAATCATCCTCGTCGCCATGGAAGATATCTCCAAAGTCCATCTCTCCAACCATCATCACCATCGTCTTGACGAACGCAAGGAATGGAGTCTCGAAGGAGACCTGGAAATTAAGGCTTAGCTAGAGGTTGGGATGTCAACCAGCCACATAGGCGTAGGGAGGGAGGGGGCGAATTAGGACAAGATGGATAATGCAGCCGCACGTGGATCTAACTTCAATCGCTGTCGATATATAATCGAACGCAAGCTTTTGTTCAACAAAGTGAATCGGTATAAGATCGCCACATGAATAGTCACCTGGTTCTGCAAAAGGACGAAGAATGTGAAGCCAAAGGCAAAAATGAAGAGGGAAAAACAGAAGACAAAGAACTTGATGAAGGTGACGAAGACCTCTCCAACCATCACGATATAGATGCCGACGCCTGGGAGTCTGCGGAGGAAGAGAATGAGGTCCATCCAGGCGATGAACATGGAGGCGGCTCCTAACTGCCACTGCCAGTGCTGAGTCAGCATAACACAGACAAGCATAACATTCAGAATCGTGTTGATAGAAAATAAAAGTGATATATGGCGGGGGGGAGGCGTGTTCTCAAACCATTAATATCGTTAACCGTAGCCGAGGACAGTTAGTCGAGTCAATGGCGCCGTAATATAACTAGTTTTATACTATCATCAACCGGTTCGTTGCTCGGAAGCTTGGTATCGGAAACCAACACGTCTACCTTACACCTTAACAACAGAAGGCAGATCAATCCGGGGTAACAGGCTAGGATAAACTCCAACCCCAGAGCATGTATTTTAATCAACTTCTGATATTTCCACACTAATGACAAAACCAAAATGATTCAGATTAATCTTTTAACATCAAATTAGGGTAGACTAGACGTCCGACTGTGTCTTAAAAAGGGGTACATTCAGCCCAACAGGATGTCTGAGTAACTATGTATTTTACCGTCCGATCGGGGCTAGGCCTGGGGTATATGCGACTTCGTTCAAACGTTTATAAAAAAATATTGTAGTGAATAAATAGTCACACAAATTGATAAAAACGTGTCAATAGTAATTGGCTTTGTTTTTATGTATTGGCTCTATCAAAAAGCCGTTAAATTTGAGAAATACAGCGGTATTTTTGAGTACATACCATCGCCGACCGATCTTTTACCATTGAGCCACGTGCTTTTGTTAACATTTTAGCTTCCACGAAACCAGGTGGCGCGCTGGTCGCGAGCTTCACAACGGAAACGTCTGAGTCGGGTATCTTATTATAGCAAGATCTTTGGTTGAATGACATATTTTAAATGGATATGGGGCGCGACAATGTCGTAAACGGGACTTAAGATGGTTGAGGCGATATATTGGTTGAGCTGGTTGCTGAGTCATTGTCCCTTTGGGTTTCTGTAGGCATAGAAGGTAGCTGCGGCCTGGCAAATACTTACCTCTGTGGGTTAAAGTGGCCAAGGCTGTGTTAATCTCCTGGTACAATTTGGGCAGGCCCATTTTATACCTCGGGGTATAATCTAGGGTTGGCCATTATACCCACCTAGGCCAGAACATACCCTGAACACCCAGACACAAAATATTTCTAAAAAGAGTATCATTCTTTTTCTGACCTAACGCGCACAATTATAATCGCTTCAAGGACAATTCAAGGTTGAACATCTTTGACTTAGGCAAAGAAATTATCCAAACCTTAATCTTGTGCATAGGTTTAATGTGGTAGCTATGATGGTGGCCCCTTTGTTATTTCTGGGGGCCTATTTCGACCTCGGTAAGACAGGCACAGTTATAGAGCATCATAGATTTAAGATAATATGCCCTAGTCGCACCTTGGTGATGAAGCAACTGTCTATTGGAGCAACCACGATTGCTGCCGAGATGTAGGTGAACCAGTCGAGCAGGTTGGTGGCGCCCTGGAAGTAGCGGCGCGGGGTGCTATACAGCTGCATAACCTACATACACATAAACACACGACATTTCCTATATACACCAGCGCGCGATACCGTACAGCCGCATTACCTGTACATAAACACACGTATAAACCTCAATAAACACGATATAGTACAGCTGCATTTCCTTAATACGTATGTCCACACAGCAGCATACAGCGGTATGACCATCAAAAACATTTCCTACATTAATATGAACACTCGTTACCAAATAGCTGCATAACCATTACTTAAATATCAACATAATATTGTACGGATGCATTACCTCCATTACATAAACTCACTATATTATACAGCCGCATTTCCAATGTAAAAATAAACACACGCACGGTACAGTACAGCGGCACTACCAACACACCCACACGCACTGTTTAGGCCTATAATAATTAATTCGTTGAATTAGAACAAAACACCGACCTCTATTGACATTCCAACCAAGCACATGAGCCAGATCATAATGGCGGCGACGTAGAAGAGAGAGACGTGAGGCTCCACCGTGCGGGACTCGCGCAGACTACTATAAAGCAGCTCACAGTAGCTGGTATTGTCAGCAGGCGCCATGGCCAGCAGCGTCTGGTTGCTAACGATCATAACCCAGTCAGTCACGTGTCACATTTGAAATGATTGAGAAATGGCAATATGGATACAAATAATCGGTTAAGTGCACTCAGTGAATTGCAAACCTAAATCATATCGGCCGAATGAAACCAATTGGATTGAAATATTGCCGAGAATTCATCCAAACCTGGCACAAGGTGATAGAAATTGACATGTTCGGCTGGTCAGAGAGAAGCTCACTACATGAAGGGCAGCTACCGGGCAACCACGAAGGCGGTGAGGACGTTAGGTTAGTTAGCTAGTAACTCACTACATTGAGGGCGGCTTCTGGGGAACCATGAAGGTAGTGAGGACGGTAAGTTAGTAAGCTAGTAACTCACTACATGAAGGGTGGCTTCTGGGCAACCATGAAGGTAGTGAGGACGGTAAGTTAGTAAGCTAGTAACTCACTACATGAAGGGTGGCTTCTGGGCAACCATGAAGGTGGTGAGGACAGCCACGAAGGCACAGTAGAAGGCGAGGAAGGAGAAGTAAGAGAACTGAGCCAGCCTCCACTTGTGTCTGACGAGGCCCAAGATGAGCGGGTGATACAGCAGCTCACCGCGCTTGTTGCTCACCTGAAGAAACAACCACTGCACATGATGCGCTAGTATATAGGGGCGGGCGGTCTATCGGAGAGCATACAAGAGGGATGCCATCAGATCACTAGGAGAAGCGAACTATCTTCATGTGATTGATACGTCACTTTCGAAATAGAACATGTCGGATAATAATATCCCCGGTCGGACGTTAATTTAAATATAGTGTCTTACAGGACTCGCCATTGTCGCTTACATCTCGAGCGTCCATACCTTCTCATCGATGTTGTGCATTTACGTATCTATATTTGTCGAGAATCGATATGAATATCTCCTGTCCAAGACTTTATTTGTTATCTCATTATTATTTAGCAATTTTCACATTATTACAATTTTCGATCACGGCAACCTCCATCGCGGAAATATGACGTCACATATTTCGCAGTTCAGTTTCACTCGCCATGTGCCTGCGGGTATCCAGGAGTGTGTTTTTGTTTTAATTGTGAAGGCGATTTCGTTGAATACATATTCTCCCTCTAAGGTAGGTATTACCAAATGATAATCATTGACAAAATAATACATGTACTTGTGAAGAACCGTGTATGCGCGTGCACGCAGCAACCGAGCATTCAAACTTACTTGGACTTTTCAACATTTTTGTCCGGCCGGATTAAAATGCCACGTTATCTAACTCAGCATGTACATCAATTTTCATAGATGTGAAAATCGTTCTTCATATGTACATTTGTGTGAGTATCGTGTACGATGAGAACATCGCAAAAAGACGTCGTGCACGGCTAGCCTGATTGATGTTATTAATACTACAGGATCTATGGAGAAGCCTTCTCGCAAATATGATTAATACTACAGTATCTATAGAGAAGCCTTTTTGCAGATATGATTAATACTACACGATCAATAGAGTAGCCTTCTCGCAGATATGATTAATACTACAGGATCTATAGAGAAGAATTTTTGCAGATATGTTTAATACTACAGGATCTATAGAGAAGCCTTCTCGTAGATATGATTTATACTACAGGATCTATAGAGAAGCCTTTTTGCAGATATGATTAATACTCCAGGATCTATAAAGTAGCCTTGTTGCAGATATGACTAATACTACAGGATCTATAGAGAAGCCTTCTTGCAGATATGATTAATACTCTAGGATCTATAGAGAAGCCTCCTTACAACTATGATTAATACTATAGGATCTATAGAGTAGCCTTGTTGCAGATATGATTGATACTACATTATCCATAGAGAAGCCTTGTTGCAGATATGATTAATACTCCAGGATCTATAGCGAGGCTTTTTTGCAGATATGATTGATACTACAGGATCTATAGAGAAGCCTTTTTGCAGATATGATTAATACTACAGGATCTATAGAGAAGCCTTGTTGCAGATATGATTAATACTACAGGATCTTCTAGGTATGAAGCCTTATAGAGAAGCCTTCTTGCAGATATGATTAATACTACACAGGATCTATAGAGAAGCCTTGTTGCAGATATGATTAATACTACAGGATCTATAGAGAAGCCTTGTTGCAGATATGATTATACTACAGGATCTATAGAGAAGCCTTTTTGCAGATATGATTAATACTCTAGTATCTATAGAGAAGCCTTCTTGCAGATATGATTAATACTACAGGATCTATAGAGAAGCCTTCTTGCAGATATGATTAATACCACAGGATCTATAGAGAAGCCTTTTTGCAGATATGATTAATACTACAGTATCTATGGAGAAGCGTTGTTGCAGATATGATTGATACTAAAGAACTATAGAGAAACCTTCTTATTGATGTGATTAATTCGCCAGGATCTGTATATATACATCATTTTAGATATTATTCATTCCCTTTGATATATAAAGGAGCAAGCGTACATAAGTGGTTAATTCACTGGATCTATAAAGAAACATTCGTACAGATGTAATTAGTTAACTAGGATCTTTATCATAGCTAGATCAATTCACCAGGATCTGCAGTGGGTGATTGTCATCCAGAATGAGCGAGTCTGTGGTGTAGGGCTCAGAGTTTGGCAGAACGGTCCCATCAGAAGCATAGACGTTATCTGCAACCAGACACAATGGCTACGGCTGCATCTTAAACTTACACGTCACGGCGACATTATTACAGGCCCGGCGATCCCGTAGAACAGCACTTCATATCTTAATACCTCACAAGAAAAGGTCTGCAATCGGTTGCAGAGTGCCTCACCTTAGCTTTGTTAGATTAAAGTGCTTGACTTCACTTTACGGGATTATAATCTCTGCAGTTTTATGGGAGAATTCCCTCTAACTCTAACTAAGTCATCTCGTCCGCTTCTGGTTTTGGTAATAACAACAGTCTCTGCTATGTGAATATACCACTTTTAGTTACCAGAAATCTTGCTGCGGGAAATGTCATTCTCCGCGGTTTTGGGACATTGCCCCTACCTCTGATGCGCGAGACAACTGACCCCACACTGTGAGATAATGGCCGCTCCTGGTTTTGCCTCTGCTATGATATGTCCCCGCCTCTTTATGGGGGATAAACCCCCAAACTGTCCCGCTATAGGAGCATACTTATGTCGCTCTACTAACCTGAGTCGCCGCGAACCTTCACCTTGGTAGGGGCACCCCAAGTGGAACAACTGTACGTGTCATCCACAAACTCAAAATCCATCTCGATTTCCAACTCCGGATCCTTGATGTCCAGGCCAAGGGGATAACTCACACAGCGGTCAAACACCTCTTCTACTACATCTGAAAACACGATGGATAGACACATGCGTCTAGCGATCCAAGCATTCCGGGAAATGTAGCGAGTACCGGGCAATTTGAGAGATGAGGTGGGTACTGAGTATTTACTAGATGCAGTGAGTACTGGGTAAATGTATTGAGTGCTAGGTATTTTGATAGATGTGGTAAATACTAGGTATTTTGATAGGTGTAGTGGATACTGGGTATTTTGCTAGATGTAGCGAGTACCGGGAAATTTGAGAGATGAGGTGAGTACTGGGTATTTCGCTCGATGTAGTGGGTACTGGATATTTTGATAGATGTGGTGAGTACTGGGTATTTCGCTAGATGTAGTGGGTACTGGTTATTTTGATAGATGTGGTGAATACTGGGTATTTTGCAAGATGTAGTGAGTACTGTGTATATTGATAGGTGTAGTGAGCACTGGGTATTAAATGGATTAATTACCGGGCATTTTGCAGATGAGTTTCCGGAGTGGAGTACTATACCATTCGCCGGCGTCGTCACTCTCCAATGTCTTGTTTCGTAACGCCTCCCGCCATTGCTCAGACTTCACTATGGCCATGGCAGCCTCCCTAAGGATAAACCAATCTTAGCTGTGATTCGTCCGAACCAAATGAGCAGGCATAGTGAGAGATCAATGAGAAATATCCCTGTAATATGTCGTGGTAAGCAACGTGCAAGGTGAGGAATGTCGAATGATGTCAAATTATCACGATACTGTCTTTAACCGACATGGAAATTAATCTCGACCATTTCAGATGGGGTTAATAAATAATCTAACTCCGGGGGTTAGTCTTTGTTACATGCTATAAGGCCCGCTATAAGGTAATCATAGGAGTTATCAATCCAGACCTGGGATATCGGGACTCACGTGCTAGCGAACATGATGGCGACATCTAACGGATTGAACCCGGCATTATCCTTAGCGGAGACAAGTGCGTTATGATCGATTAGCAGCTTCACAACGCTGCCGTGGTTCTTCTTCGCCGCCAGGTGGAGGGCGGTTTGCTGCGAACAGGGGAATAAAACAAAGATTCAAATGTCGAAAAGCCAATTACGCACCAAAATATCGCGTGATGAGAACTTGGGCGCGCTCGAATGGTCACGCCGGCGTGCGGGGTGCAGGTTGGTTTTGGCGAGGTTCGATGAGCCGACGTACGCCGAATGCGCCTTGGCTTGAGGCTCGGCGGAAACCGGGGCATAGAAAGCATACTATAACATCCGGTGTCAATTATTGAGGAATATTACGAACAAGTGGAGAATAACAAGTTGAGAATGCAATCTCGGTTCATTGTTTGTGAATGTAGAACTTTCTACGGAAGCTGAGCTTTTAAAAGTATGCCTGTCCGGAAAATATGATATCTGCTTCGGCCGAATGTGATAATTTTCTTAATAATCACTAGATGGCACTGCACACGCCCCGATAATGTCACAATAAACACGCGTCGTTCGCGACGATCCGCACCCGCCGCCCATGTGACCGGCTAGTATTCGGCGTACGCAGGCGGACACCAATCGAGCGCACCTAATGCGGTGGATCCCTCACCCCCGTTCTGTCCCGGGTCGTGATATCAGAGCCGACTTTGATGAGCTGTTCAACCACTTCGATCTGCCCGAAGTCCGCCGCGCATGCCAGCGGAGTCAGGAACTGGCGGTTTCTGCAGCCGTTACAACGAAGCTATTAGGGAACTAACTGATCTGCTCACTGCCTTACGCTTACAATTTGACAAAACACATTTATTGACAAAACAAAGCAATATCCATCGGGACCGGCACCTTATGGTGAAATCACAGTTGTTTTCGAGAAGACATTCGACGACCTTAACGTGACCGCCGATGGCCGCCAGATGGAGCGGTGTGTTGCCTTCCTCTTGAGTGTAATTTAGTAATATAGGGTCGTCAGCGGTGTTGACCAGCTCTCGTACGATGCTGGACAAATACACAAGGTCAATTTGTTATGTTCTACAATCTACAAGACTTGGCTAAGAATGAGGACAGCATTAGGACGAAGGACAATTTGGGTATGGAATGGCCATGTGATGTCGATTGATGAGCGGACTAAAGTATATTCATATGAGGACTTACCCGGCCATGTGATGTTATTCATACGAGGACCCGACTATGTGATGTAGATTCACACGATTTATAGGACTTGTAATGTAGATATACACGATTTATCGAACTTACCCGGTCACGTGATGTAGATTTACACGAGGACTTACCCGGCAATGTGATGTAGATTCATAGGAGGACTTATCCGGCCACGTGATGTAGATTTACATGAGGATTTACCCGCCCATGTGATGTAGATTTACATGAGGATTTACCCGCCCATGTGATGTAGATTTACATGAGGATTTACCCGGCCCACGTGATGTAGATTTACATGAGGACTTACCCGGCCATGTGACGTACATTCATACTAGGACTTGCCTGGCTTTGCCGTGAGCCGCGGCGACGTGAATCGGCATCTCTTCCTCCTCATTGATGTTCTCGATGTCAGCTCCGGCTGCTAGTAACATCTGTCAACAGGTCAAGTTGTCATGTATCATATCACCAGCATCTGTTAACAGGTCAAGTTGTCACGTATCATATCACCAGCATCTGTTAACAGGTCAAGTTGTCACGTATCATATCACCAGCATCTGTTAACAGGTCAAGTTGTCACGTATCATATCACCAGCATCTGTTAACAGGTCAAGTTGTTACGTATCATATCACCAGCATCTGTTAACAGGTCAAGTTGTCACGTATCATATCACCAGCATCTGTTAACAGGTCAAGTTGTCACGTATCATATCACCAGCATCTGTTAAAAGGTCAAGTTAGCACATATCATATCACCAGCATTGTACTTGTCGTCACACCAATCGTGACGTTATAGATGATACGTGACGTCACATTAAACGTGACGTTATAGATGATACATGACGTCACGTTGAGCCTGCCGCCCGTCGTCTATGTGTCGAAGCAGACATGGTGTCATCACCATACGGTCACCTGGTTCGTCGACATTTGACGTACCTTGACAACTTGAAGGTAGCCTTTCTCTGCGCCCAGGTGAAGTGGACTGTTGCCCAGACGATCGTCAGCGCTCACCATCCTCTCCTGGAGAACTTCATCTCTGGCTATAAACTCCAGGAGCACCTGTGGAAGGCGAGTTTTACGGCTATTACCCCAACTTACATTAGCATGGTCATTTGAACAGAACACAACAATCATGGCTGAACAAAATGGGAAGTTATTTTGTTAGGGTTCCAAGTCTTCGTGAGATATTACCGCCAGGGAGCGGAACTTGTTGTTAGTGGCCGCCAGGTGGATGGCTGACTGGTCCCCGTGTGTTAACGCGCTCACATTGGCGCCTTTCTGCAGCAAATGACGGACTACTTCGAAATGACCATGCATAACGGCGACCAGGAGAGGGCTGTGTTTCTCGTTATCACACGCCTCGATGTCAGCACCACTGTCAACACCGTCATGAGATTTTCATGTTAATTCATGGTGCTCATGAAATTCCTTGTCTGTCTGTCTGTCTGTCTGTCTGTCTGTCTGTATGTATGTATGTATGTATGTTTGTATGTATACATGAATCGTCTGTCTATAGGTCTGTATGTCTGTATGTATATATGTATGCATGCATGTACGCATGCATGTACGCATGTATGTATGCATGCATGTATTCATGTATGTATGCACGCATGCATACTTTCCACCACGAAAAGGCGACGCCACTCACTTCTCTATCAGCAACTTGACAACTTTGGTCTTGCCATGACTTGCCGCCAGGTGGAGTGGTAAGGAGTTGTTCGTTGTTTGCCATCTCACCAAATTCTTCTCTCCCTCGATCACCATAGCAGCGACGTTTGCGTCGCCCGCGATGGCCGCTAGATGGAGCGGCGACATCTGGTTTTCCCGGCAAGTCTTCATCAAGTTGCATCCTGTACAAATAGTTCCCGTCACAAACAGACATGATCATAAAACGATTATCTTAGAAATTATAAATACATTGTTAGTAGGCCGAATAATATAGCGACAATAACCTTAGTAACCGTCTTAATAAAGTGACTAAAATCGAAGTAATCGGCATACAATAGGCACTATAATCTTAGTGCTAGCAAAACAAAGTGACTATAATCTTAGTGCCAGGGTAATAAAGTGACTATAATCTTAGTGCCAGCATATCCAAGTGAATTTAATCTCAGTGACAGCATAATTAAGTGACTATAATCATAAGAACCGGTATCATTTAATGAATATTATCGCAGTTGCAAATGCATACATTGATTCTGATACTGATCGAATTAATTCTAATTGGCAGAAGAAAAGGCATAATGGAGAACACACCATGCTCGATGCAGAGTCTGGCGGCCTCCGTCTTTTGATTCTCGATGGCGTAGTCAATAGCCGACTCCATGTCGACTGAGCAGTCATTGACGAGCTGTCATAATAAAGATAATATTAGCAGGGAGGTAGGCGGCTGGTGGAGGGCAACATTACGCAGACAGCTAGACGGCTGGTGGAGGGCAACATTACGCAGACAGCTAGGCGGCTGGTGGAGGGCAACATTACGCAGACAGCTAGACGGCTGGTGAAGGGCAACATTACGCAGGCAGCTAAACGGCTTAACCTTTTTCGGCAGTGAATACTAATTGCCTGCGGTGTGCGTTAATGAGGAGGTAGGAATGTTCAAATGACAAAGTTGACACGCATTACCTTACTCGTACACCCAAACACATCACTCTCGGCAGTGTAAGCAATACCTCACTCGCAGACCCAAACACATCACTCTCGGCAGTGTAAGCATTACCTCACTCGTACACCCAATACATCCCAAAGCACCTCACTCGTACACCCAAACACATCACTCTCGGCAGTGTAAGCAATACCTCACTCGTAGACCCAATACATCACTCTCGGCAGTGTAAGCATTACCTCACTCGTACACCCAAACACATCACTCTCGGTACCTCAGTGTAAGCAATACCTCACTCGTAGACCCTAACACATCGCTAGCGTATGCGTAAGCATTACCTCACTCGTAGACCCAAACACATCACTCACGGCAGTGTAAGCATTACCTCACTCGTAGACCCAAACACATCACTCTCGGCAGTGCAAGCATTACCGCACTCGTAGACCCAGCAGTGTAAGCATTACCTCACTCGTAGACCCTAACACATCGCTCGCGTATGCGTAAGCATTACCTCACTCGTAGACCCAAACACATCACTCACGACAGTGTAAGCATTACCTCACTCGTAGACCCAGCAGTGTAAGCATTACCTCACTCGTAGACCCTAACACATCGCTCGCGTATGCGTAAGCATTACCTCACTCGTAGACCCAAACACATCACTCACGGCAGTGTAAGCATTACCTCACTCGTAGACCCAAACACATCACTCTCGGCAGTGCAAGCATTACCGCACTCGTAGACCCACACACATCACTATCGGCAGCGTAAGCAATACCTCACTCGTAAACCCCAACACATCGCTCTCGGCGGTGTAAGCAATGCCTCACTCGTCGCCCTAAACACATCACTCTCCTGCTTTACCTCAGTCGGGGTCATTGGCGCAGACTTGAGGATGAGATTAGCCATGGCTACGTCTCCCTCGGCGCACGCCAGCATCAAGGGTGTGATCTCGTTCTCTGTGCGAGATCTCACGTTCGCCCCCGCCTTCAGCAACATTTCGGCAATTTCTAGCCGTTCAAACTTGGCCGCCAGGTGTAGTGGTGTCCATTTCCGTTTATCACAGGACTGGAACCAGTCAACACAGACACGATGGTTACTGTGGTAGGAGCTCTTAAGACTAACTTCGTCTAGAAAGCCAACAACCTGGTAAGTTACGAGAGCATATGCGGAACTTAATCACCAACCAATCTCTATTAGGTGCGTCATTCTCTGGCTCATACGGATTCATTTGTGACCAAAAATGAGAAGGGCAATACGAGCTGCTAGGGAGCATAGATTACCTCGATGTCAACTCCGGGAGTGTTGATTAGTTCATCCACGGTCTCCACATTACCTCTGACGACCGCCATGCTGAGCGGCGAGTCGCCAAATGAATTCGTAGCGTTGACATCTGCGCCGGCTTCGACCAGAGCGCGAAGCACCTTCCTACTCGACTCAGTCTGCCAAACACGATTCGAGATGACGTACATCGTGCGTCAGCGCCGTTCGCCATCCATAGATTCATTATCAAAATTTAGGTTATTGTTTTAAGCTGTTACGACATGGATGAAGAATACATACAAGAAAAGTTTGATATTTACTGTGGTCACGTGACCGGTGGCTGACTGGAGTGTGCGTTGCTTGTACCTGGCAGCGTAATGTAGGGGAGTAGATAGTTCGGCGTCGCGCGCGTTCACGTCTGTCACACAGCAGTACTCACACACTTCACAATAACAATCAATCAGCGCACCTGGCAGAATTTTCCAGTCACTACCATGCACACACCATGGTCTCCATGACCTTTAACCTAGATCACTCGCCAGCGTTTCCATTCACTATAGTTTGTGTTACATTTAACCTGATCACTCACCAGCAATACCACCCAATAAAGTCTCCATGACCTCAAACCTGCAACACTCATCAGCGTTTCTGTGACCTTTAATCTAGAATACTCTCTATACTTAATTACAGTCTCCATTACCTTCTATCTTGACCACTCACCGGCATTTCAACCATCTATAATCTACATGACCTTTAACCTAGACCACTTACCGACATTACTACATACTAAAGTCTCTATGACCTCGCACTTGTTGTACCAGGCAGCGTAGTGGAGTGGTGTCATTTTCTTGTCGATCGAGTCCCCGGGTTTGGCTGCGTCTTTGGAGAAACCCAACATGGTCTGCATGTCCGCCATCTGACCGTCAATGGCGCTCGTGAAAAGGCTCATGGTGAGCGGCTAAATGAAAAAACACATCAGGACAAAATTTGTCAGATTCGACTGATAAAATGTTCTCGACCTTTCAACCAATCACTTACACGGGCAATTGTATGAAAGCTGGATAGGATCTTGATACAACACGTTTCAGAGACGAAAACACCACCATGAACACCACCCAGCTACACCCAACCTTTTATCACCATTAACACGTGTCCACAGTCAACTCCGCGAGACGCCATCTTGAATAGCATCACGATGTAAAACAGAGGCCATCTCCGAAAGACACCATCTTGAATAGCCCTCAACGCAAATCAGACACCATTTGCGCATATATTCAGCCACATGCCTTTGCTTTCAATGGTTAAGCTGATAAGACAAGATTCGAATGGTTCGCCACAACATTCATTAAGTTAACGCGAACCTTTGTTCCTCTATTCATAGTTCATTCATTCATTCGCCCATTCATCCTACAGCAAGTTCCCATACCGCTGATTTCTCTTTATTCTTCTTCAGCACCTTATCCCGCGCGGCAGCCCACATCTTGCAACACGTCTCTGCGTCCCCCAACCAAACGTCACACTCTATCCGTTAAATATACCCAACGAAACTCCGCTTTAACGTCGCGCTGCGTCTTATCCTGGCTCACGACCGTTCCCGTCTTATCCTGGCTCCCGATCGTCCCGTTATCCTGGGTCTCCCGTGTGCCCTTATCCTGGGTCACGACCGTCCCGTGTTCGTCTTATCCTGGCTCACGACCGTCCCGTGTTTGTCTTATCCTGGCTCACGATCGTCCCCGTGTGCGTCTTATCCTGGCTCACGATCGTCCCGTGTGTGTCTTATCCTGGCTCACGACCGTCCCGTGGCTCACGATCGTCCCGTGTGCGTCTTATCCTGGCTCACGACCGTCCCGTGTGCGTCTTATCCTGGGTCACGACCGTCCCGTGTGCGTCTTATCCTGGGTCACGATCGTCCCCGTGTGCGTCTTATCCTGCGTCACGAACGTCCCGTCCGCGTCTTATCCTGACTCACGGTGCTCCGTGCGCTGTGCGTCCTGTGTCAGTATGTTTTACGGGAAATGCCACATCGCGTAGGTCACGAAGAGCATTTGTTACGGTGACTAATTGTACTTGCTATGATAGTTTCGTTCATTTTATCACAAAGTAAATGACTTTGACCTTCGTCTTCTCTTGACAGGATTGTGTTATTTAAGGGTCAGGTGGATAATATGGTGTGCATAAGACATGTGACGCATTGTATTGTCGTTCATAAGTTGACCCGTAGCTGTGAGTCTGTAGGGCGGGGGTCAGTTCAACAGTTTAAAGCGTCCTGGTGGAGAGTTACATGGGAATGCGGATTCACATGTAGGATATTTAGTACGGCTATCAGAGAGCCAATAAATAGGATGTACAGGGTGACGCCGGACTGTGTGCTGACCTCGTCACCACATCACAAGCAGCCTTATACACGCTCACCAAATACACGCTCACCATAGATTGAGATGACCACACAACAAACACGGAGTTAGGCAATGATCAGAACAGGCATGGTCATGTGGGGCTGTCCCTATCATCTAGTAAACACATGGCCATAACGAGCTGTCGTTATAGTCTAGTATTGTCATTACCATAACGAGCTGTCGTTATATTCTAGTATTGTCATTACCATAACGAGCTGTCGTTATATTCTAGCATGGTCATTACCATAACGAGCTGTCGTTATATTTCTTTTCGTGGCTATTGCGTATGACAAGCTGTTGTTGTCGCGTGTAATCCCCATGTACTACGTGCAAACATCACACTGTAATCACCACCTACTATGTGCAAACATCGCACTTGTCTACCTAGCCAGAGGGCGTCTGCATAGCAACCTCCCGGAATGAAACGTAGCGTTTACTAACAGTATATCCCATGGGGGATGGTTTGAAAAGATATGTTTAACCCTCTGTAATCGCAATGTTACATTTCATGTTTGTCCAACTGAACTGATTGAGCTTACCGAGTATTTGTAGTGTGGTTTTTTTTCCCGCCGAGGTGCGCAAACGCTTGCTAGATTAATGACATACTCCGACAGCGCTTGATTTACCATACAGGTAAGTAGAAAAATGTGTTCGCGCGCGTACCTGAACAAGACTACATACACATCGATCACCAGTGCTCCATGTATGGAGCAAAGCTGATAACGACCTCTCATTTTATCTCTTGATAAACTGCTCGAAATGATGGTTAAAACCAGTAATAGCTGGACAGATGTGCTGCCTCTTTGGTGGGACAGATGTGCTGCCTCTTTGGTGGGACAGTTGTGCTTCCTCTTAGGTGGGACAGTTGTGCTGCCTCTTAGGTGGGACAGTTGTGCTGCCTCTAAGGTGAGACAGTTGTGCTGCCTCTTAGGAGGGACAATTGTGCTGCCTCTAAGGTGAGACAGTTGGGCTGCCTCTTAGGTGGGACAGTTGTGCTACCTCTTAGGTGGGACAGTTGTGCTGCCTCTTAGGTGGGACAGTTGTGATGCCTCTAAGGTGAGACAGTTGTGCTGCCTCTTAGGAGGGACAATTGTGCTGCCTCTTAGGTGAGACAGTTGTGCTGCCTCTATTGTGGGACAATGTGCTGCCTCTTAGGTGGGGCAGTTGTGCTGCCTCTCATCAAAACAATACAAGAACGACCAACTGGACTGGACATTCGGGTGGCAAAACATTAAACATTTACAGAAACGATCCGGCAGGACTGGATGATTGGGTCAAACATTAAACAGAGAAGATGCGGTAAGATGGACGGCCGTCGTAATGTTAACGAGAGAACATGACCCATAAGTCGACACTTTCCATATTCATCGGCGGAATGTGACAGGGCTCGGGACACTAAGTCAAATCTTGACAGCCTTCTTCTGAGCGGTCAACTGATCATAACCGCACCTGGTATCTCAATACAGTGTACTTAGTAGACTTTACCTGTGACGACTGCTTAATGACCAGATACAAGGCTTAGGATACTAAACGGCCCTGCCAGTGACCTCTTTGCTTAAAATTCTTAATGTCAAAAGGATCGATAGGCTACGCTGTCACGGTCTGTATTCGTACTGAAAATCTAAATCAATTTAGCTTTTGCCCTTTTGCTCTACGTGAGGTTTCCGTCCTCGCTGAGCTAACATTAGGACACCTGCGTTACCTTTTGACAGACATACCGCCCCAGTCAAACTCCCAACCTGACAGTCTGACTTACGGTGAAGTGAGTGATGATAAACGATGACATTTTAATCTCGTCAAACTGACATAAATAAGTCACGTGAACTACTTGAAAGTATGACAACTGAGATTAAAGAAAGCAAAGGAAGCCAGATGTCACCTCCAACTCCGTATGTTCACAATCCATGACACGCTTGTGGGCGAGGTGGTCAGTTGTCGTCTGGTCGGCGAGTGTCTTCCCGTGTCTTCCTTCAGTGACGGGACCAGGCAGTTAGACCACTAAGCACTGTGGCGCTAGGTGCGCTGGTGGCACATTGCAATGTTTACATCAAGCAAGCATTAACAAATACATTACTGCTACCATCCGGGTAAATTAATGGACTCTAAGTGTTCAATTTAATTAGAGTAACATTTCGAGACAACTGACTGTGGAGCTCTCGATATTGTTATGAACAAGGTATTTATTCATCTTTGCGTGTGTGGAAAAGGAAAGTAACCCCTCCCGGTTCTCATCTACCCTGTCGCTTGCATTCCGTACAACTCTCGCCTTGCGTCATTAGGCCAGATATCTACAGCCCCCATGGTCCACGTTCAAAGTCCCCCTTGGCCTGCAGGGCATTATATCTCTGTCATAAAGCTCTCACACTTCACCTGTAGGTAGTTGTATCTCGTGTGTTGTCTGCTTTTGAGGCGCCCATGTTTGTGATAATGAACTGTACGACCGATGTACTAATCTAGCCTTTCCTTATTCCCATTCGTCACTTATCTATGAGTCGAGTGACGGACCAAAACAGACCATGTATGCATATTTTCACCTGTATGCAAGCGTCGCTCAGTGAATTGGCGCTTCCATTATCAGCTTCATTTACTTCTTGACAAGGCCACAAGAATAACGCTGACAAAATGGGGTCCGTTGTGAACGGACGTGTTGTGTGTGTTGCTCCGGATATTTGGCGCCAAAACTTCGCTTCAATCTTTCTTTGTTCTCTTTTCAAGTTTACTTCCGCAGAGGAGTTTGTCATTCCTGACGGCACTTATTTATTTGTTTTCCTCAGTACAATTGTTATATAAGAATTCTTATTATAGGATGATTTTACTAATTTTTGGGTAGGACTTGGTCCTCCCATGAACTTCATCCCCTCCCAGTTGGACAGCGGACCAATGTTAGGATTACCTACATTCAATATGAAGTCTTTTCTCTTTTGTTTTGTTATTCCCCTCCATTCATTTACTCTTCAAGCACTATTTCCATTAGTTAAACGGCACCTTTTTCCATATTATCATTTTGTGTATTCATTTAATAAGGGAGAATTGGGATATATGATATCATTCAACAATAAACCTATCATTAACCATGATTTAAAAAAATATCTTAGAATCACCCTGGACAAAGGTCTAAGCTGGAGAGACCAAATCACATACACAGTCTTGAAGGGCCAAAGAATTACCAACCTTATCAGATACAATCAGTGGCACTTCCTGGGGCACAAACATATCTACATCATGCAACATCCACTCATCACACTAATTACAATACTTCCTCAATGAAGCCTCTGCCATAATCACTGCATATAAGACAGCCATCCGCAAATTAGACGTTGCTCAATCAGCCAATCTCAAAGCCATCACTAATTCTCACCAATTTACACCTATAAATCCTCTCAGGGCTTCAACTGTCTTTGTCCAAATCCCTATGCAGGTTCTAAAATCCACCCTCAGATATCAAATAAGATCCAAAACCCATAATCTTCATACCAAAAATATTTTTGAAGAATCTTGGCATAGCAAAATCAAACATAAACTTTAAATTACCAGTCGCTCAACCCTTCACATGATCTCATCCCACCATATCACCTATACCTTCATACCACATTCAACCCTGGCATCTAATCAACCCTTTATTAAAAACTAATCTAACCGACAATGTAATTAAAGACAACCCTGCGCACAATAATACTTCAGTTCTTCAGCTCATCAGTCAACTCCCCTCAAATTCATCCCATATCTACTCAGATGGCTCCAAAAATAACGCAAGAATATTCTACGCCCTTACCATCCCATCCCGAAAATATAAGAAATCCTCACGTATTCAACCTTTTTTCCATCTTTATAGCTGAAAATGTAGCCATCATAAATTCCATATACATAGCTCTTCGTCTTAACCTTCCAAACCCTACAATCCTCATTGACTCCCTCACCGTTGTTATTGCACCCAGAAACAAATTCCTGAATCCAATGACATCAAATACCTCTCCACTCTTCTCGCTCATCACAACTGTTACACCATAATAGCCTGGATACCTGCTCATTGCGGAATCCAGGGAAATATCATTCTAACCCCTTTATCCAACCGATAACCTTAGAATAAACACACACTATTCATTCATAGATAAACACTTAATACAAACTTGTCAAGAAGAGTGAGACAACTCCTCCTCAGCCTTCAAACTTAATTAACTCACAATAGACCCTAAACCCCATACCTTCAGTGATAACACTTTTTCCGGCAAGTTCTTAACATTAATAGCTCTAGATAACCCTCCCCTACAATACTACAAAAGCAAGCACCATCGCTCCTTACATCCCAACCCCATCTGTCATTACTTTCCATTGCCAGACACCTCTCATCACTTCTCAATCCCATCATAACTCACTCGCTCTTCAATCATTCTCTGTACACCTTTGAGTTATTTTCTTCTATCTCTCACTAATTTGCTTCTATCCAGGAACCACCATGTCCTTATAAGGACACGGTGAACTTTACGTCCAATTCATTTCTTACGTTAATGCACTGAAGCGGCTCCCTGTGTGAGAAACCATCTTTATTTTGCATCCTTCAGCATCTTAATTAGGAGCACCTCATATAATTTTTCATTTACTCCCCTTTAATTTAGTCACACTTCTATTGTTCTCTTCTTTAATACAATATACAACATGGATCAGCTGTCTCCCTCCTCGTACAACCCCTCCTACATGGCGGCCTCTGGTGGCATGTTGATACACGTTTTTCTTCATTTTTTTTTTGTAGTATATGGCCTCTAATTGCCGAACTGATAGAATTGGAAATGATAACAACAACAACAACAACAACAACAACACACCGAGAGAGCCACACAGAAAGTGACACACTGACGATTACCGAGACAACACGGTCAAATAAGAAAGCACCAAGAAAGAGCCTGCCAATCACAGAGCAACAATATAGCTCAATATAACCTTAGACAGTCTCGGGTTTTATGTAAAAGGACACCAACCCTCAGATATCTTCAATGACGTAATAATAACCGTCTCTCGTCTCTCATTACCATCCCCGACTTACTATGACAGTAACCCCTGCCTGGTCATAATTGGTGGAGAATCTGCGACTTGACTACTTTCCAGCTGGCCAAAACATCGGTGAGAATTCTATGCAAGTGAACCTGCCTGGGCATAATGCCATTAAAAATCAGTATTTCAAGTTAGGTGATACATTTACTTCGACTTACTTAAATGGAAAGTATACGCTGGGGTCCTGTACAAGAATACTGCTCATTATTTTATACACAGGCCCGTTTTTAAGTAGAGGAAGCATAATGAGGTTTAGAAAACAGTTGACCTCATAATGTCGAAGCCCAGTGAGAAATTATGGAAACGGTTGGCCAAATAGCTATCAGCATACTACGATATGCTTCAATGTGACTTCCGAAGAGGCACTTAGTGTGTTATTGTTCAGTCATGTTAGTGTGCCAATGACTTATATATATAACAACTATGGATTCCAATGCACATTCACGTTGTGCAATAATGTTTGTGACTCTGGTATACTGATTAATTTCCACCTCTATGTTCATTCCATAATGTTTTATCCATAATTTCCACCTGTCGGTTCATTCCATAATTATTCATCCGTAATTACCATCTGTCTGTTCATTCCATAATGATTCATCCGTAATTTCCACCTTTCTGTTCATTCCATTTCGATTTGTGCTTAATTTCTACCTGCCCGGTCATTCCGTTATGATTCATCCGCAACGTTCCCCTGTTTGTTAATACCATAATGATTCATCCGTAATTTCCACCTGTCTGTTCATTCTGCTATGATTCATCTGTTACTTTCATCTGTATGCTCATTCCATAGTGATTCATGCATAATCAATTAATGGGCTAAAGAATGACTCCGCTCATTCTCTATATATCATGCATTAGTTAAGCCAATAGACACCCAATCATTCTCTATATATCATTCATTAGTTAAGCCACTAGACACTGCTCATTCTCTATATATTATGCATTAGTTAAGCCAATAGACACCCTCTCATTCTCTATATATCATGTATTAGCTACACCACTAGACACCCTCTCATTCTCTATATATTATGCATTAGTTAAGTCACTAGACACCCTCTCATTCTCTATATATCATGCATCAGTTAAGCCACTAGATTGTCTCTCAATTTCTATATATCATGCATTAGTTAGGTTTTTTTTAACACAAGATATAAATGCGAAAAGCAAATTCCGAATGTATGACCGGTTTACGTTCCTTCCATGTCAGCATATCAAACATTAAAAAGGTAAATAATGGATTTGCAACCATCAATATGAATGCGAAGGTCAGAAGCTGAAGTCCTATCGGTGTACTTCCAATCACAGCACGTTATGATTCCCTCATATGACAGCACCCCTGAATCTACCATTATATGCCTGAAGTTTGGACAGATGCTTATTCTACCCAACTTGAATTAACTGGCTGTGTTGTGGCTCGACAGAGGTTCATTGTTTACTGATTACTCTTAGGAGACATATATTGATGGAGAACGTTTATCTGGCAGATACTTCAACAATATTATAATAGTGGGTTAGATCATCTTAAGTTGGGACGTTTATTTACTCAATCCATTCAAAAGTGTATTTAATCAAACATCTGTGAAAAACACTACATAGATCGGTTCCTCACTACCTTTTGAAACGATGTCCGTAAAATCGATCTGATTTTAGACAGACGTGAACTCTAAACTCAAATATGGCAGGTGGTAAGCGACACTAGACATCTGAAGCTGAACACGGGCGGATTTTGGCAATAATAACAGAAGACGAAGGAACTGCGCATGCATATTTTTTTTACCCGATCAAAACTCATTAGCATATATTTTTACTATGCATATTGAGAAGGTGTTTTCAAAGCGCCAAGATGGATAAATTATCTACGATTTGGTGTTCACAATGTTTGGTTACAATCTAGTCATGTTAAGCAATTCGACAATAACGAAAACAAACGGAAAATTGAACCTTTCACCTTTATAGGTCCAATATCATGTAAAGCTAATTTAAGTTTGCAAAGAGACGTCAACATAAAGAGGGTCCATTCGTAAATGGGATTGCTTGCTTTCGATACAGATTCCAGAGCAAAAGAATTGAGAGACCGCGTTGCCACTTAGCCTGAAAGGTGGCAGCACTGAGCAATGCGGTCCCAAGCTCAACGGGAAGTTATCGCCTCAATGCCCTCACTTCACGGTTAACGCGTAAATATAAAAGATTCGTTTCCATTTTGTTCCACTTCGACAAAGAATTCTCGCAGTCGGCATAACGTCATGCGGTCATGTGATAATAAAAGTAACGAATTGTTTAGAGTAAAGCTGTCACTGTCAATGAGCTGTGCGTAGCAGATGGAAAACGTTCAAAATCTTAGTGGAACCAATGAACCACTACGAGGTCCAGATTTCCTCAGATATAATCTTTGTCTGTTATATGCTACGTAACGTTTGGCATTGCATCGTCACCACAACTGCCTAACGTGATGTGTAGTGTTTGTAAAATGTGAATGTGGATGAGAGGATATCCATTCATGTGATATTATTTGTATCTCATTGAAAGTTCTTATCCCGGAGGTCTTATATATATGTCATTTTATATCATGAACTGATGTATGTAATTTATAATAATCCTTCACTTGAGTACTCTTAATGTTGTGAAGATAAAACTGTTTTGTAACCTGTTCATGTTTCTCTTTCATTAAACAAGTTAATAATGGGACTGTTTTATCATTTTAAAAAACCCAACAATAAATTAAAACACTTTGGGCTTCCAAGTCTCAGAGTTTATCATACATTCCACCACAGACAATATGCAACTAGAGGTGCAGGTAAATAATCATTTAAGGAAAAAAGAAATCAGTGCGCAATACTCCAAAAACTCAGTAACAGAATTTGTGAAAATACATGGAATCAAGCACAGTATATTTGAAGCAGTACCTAAAAACATCAAATTTTGCAATCATAGCAGAAATAAAGTCATGCTAAAGGAATGCATTTTGAGGAGGGAGTTTTAAGAACTACTGGTCATTGGCGTGGTTGACACACTTGTTCCTGAAAGCCTGCACAAAATACTGCAACACTGTCAATAAACCACAACCGTATTGACTGGGTGATACATGTGGCGATTACAATCAGTTATCTAATAAACCCCAAGCCCAGACTTCTGCTTGTATTTAACTAGGTAGAATTGCGGGGGTCAGGGTAGAAAACACTAACCCAGTTTTCTTGTTATTTGTAAAACAACTGCATCAGATTATCTGATCTAAGGGGAGACGAAATTGCATTAAAACAATTAATAAGAAAAGGGACAGGGTGATTACATGGAAGGAATTGGGTCAGATTAAAAAAGTCATCCCAACGTAAACAGAAAATATACGGATCATGGCCGAACAAATGATTACAACTCACCTTTACTAAGTTACATTTTTCGTCCCGCCAAGCTTCGCATTTCGCTTCTTCAGCTCTATGTTCAATTGCTGTAAGGTCAGATGGCCGTACTTATCCATAAGTGATGATTTTCTTAAAGGTTATCAACGATACAACTCAAAAGGTTTCGATCACAAATGAGGTAGGACTCGACGTTGCACAATATTCTATGTAAACTGTGTATATTTGACCACCAGAAACGGGTGAGGGACTGCACTGCTCCGTGCTGCCGCGTAGGAGATTAAAACTCGAGGTCTCTTATTTATAAGCGCTTGCTGATCAGCATTGCTTAAAATATTGCTGAAAGAAAAACCAGACAACGTCATGATTTATTCTACTAGCTAAACGTGCAAATGAATCTTTAAAGCGGAACACTGTTGAAGCAATCAAGCCATAGTGTGTCCTCTGTAATCTGCGATATTAATTTGCTGCAAAGAGTAATTTCAATTATTCATTTGACACCCGTAAACGAACAGCAAGTTGTTAGGTAAATACAATAGGCATTTAAGGAACAGCAGTGCACACAAATGAGATTGTATACATTTGGCAATTGCCAGTAGCATAGATGGTGGTAGGCATTGACAGAGAGGTCTGTGGGTTTCCCTTCCCCAAAGCAGCGCTGTGGGTTGCCCTTCGAAACAGCTCTGTGGACTGCCCTTCCCCAAAGCAGCGCTGTGGTTTGACGTTCACAGTGCCTCGGCATTAATGCAGGTACCATCGCCGTGTTGAAGCAATTCCTCGGCATTTATGCTGGTAGCATCGCCGGGTTGAAGAAGCATCTCGGCAATAATGCAGGAGGCCTTGATACTTCCCAGAGGCGTGGCAACCCCCTCCCCACACCGCTGTTGGTGACATCTCCTAGGATGATCGTTCGCATTTTCTTTTCCACCTTCCTCCAGGTGTTTTTACCTGTTTTTTGCATTTATCCTTTAGGATGCGGTTGCTCTATCAGGTCGATCTCTTCACATTTACTTTTGTAGGCACCAGAAAACACTTAATTGTTGATGTGCCGTCAAACCATATACTTACCTCACCTTCCATCTTTATTACAGGTGACACTGGTTCAGTGACTCCATGTTTATTACAGACAACACTGACTCTTCGTTGCCATGTTTATTACAGGCGATGATGGGTTATTGGCTCTAAGTAGTATATATAAGATCTTTTTAGGGATGTTTGGGTCAAATTAACCCTTTTTTCAGGCCTCAAAAGTCCCCCCCCCACCCCCACCCTGCAGCACCCCTTTGGCTGCGGGGGTCGCTGAAGGGCCTGACCACCCGTTATCACCGCAGCAAGCCTATCTCTCTTATGCGTCACGTCAACAGAGCCCGATGGATTCGTCAGCTAGGACAGAAGCTGTGTCTGACTCTGCACGGAGTTGATTAATGATGCTACCAGGTTTGTAATCAGTGGTGCTGTTTCTAACATACGCTGTCGAAGATTGGTATGCTACCCAGGCGCTAATGCCTTTCAAAGAGCAGCAGGATGCCTTTCATGCTACGAATATTGTATACAAGCTTTCTATGGTGGAGTATACGGTCGTACAGAATCACAAGCCAACCTGTGTACTGGGTTCGGATGATGCGGGCCAGCTCTGGCTGGGTGATCATGTCATACACAAGGAGATGCCATCACTTCTGTAGCTGGCGATGGTGTTGCCCGTGGCGTGAATGGCACAACTGTAGTCGTTGAATGTGGGCTCGTATTCCTGTCTGTCGCCAAGTGCGCACTGGTAGAACGGCATGTGACTCCCGAGGAGTTCAGTGGAATATAGAACCAGGAGAGTGCTGCTCCGAATGCTCCCTGACCTACTACATTGCGCAAGCGCAACTAAGCCTATCGCGATTCCACCCACAATAAGGGTGGTTTTCCCTGTGAGCTGCAGGAGGTGTGCTGCTGGGGCTGCTTATTCTCAATGCCGGGCTGGGTGAAGCCCTTAGACGTGTCCAGGATGAAGGTGCTCCAGCCTACCCTGCCTCAGAGCCCTGGGTCAGGTGCAAAACGGTGCCAATTTTCTCCTGAAAGCTCTGTTGGTTGCTCGCGTGGGGAAACCCTGGCTTTTTAGCCTTTCTGCTTAATAGACCATTCTTGTAGGGTCATAACTGATATCACGGCCAGCAATCCTGACGACCCTCCTGTAGCCATACGAATCATGTGCATAGAACATCCCCCAGGCCGTCATTGCCGACAGTTGTCCTCTGGTGCTAGTCACTTGTCTGTGACACGCCAAACTCGCTGTAAAGTCTCCCATAGACCTTGAGACCGTATGGATTGTCAAGGTCCTGAGGCAGAGGCGCTTGTAGTTCTGCCAGTAGCCACAGCACTGTGTAGTAAACGAGCTGTTGAGGGCTTTGACGAAAGGATCCACTGCCTCGAGGTGGTCGCGAAACGACTCCCCGCAGCCGCTGGTTGCACACCACACTTCAAATTTACCTGGTTCTGTCAAAACTGCTTTGGTTTTGAGGCCGAGAGCTGCACTGTCTTATCTGCAGTAACCGGCGTCATCTAGTTATAGCTGAGCATCCCAGGAACGTTTACTCTGAATGCCCCACCTATGTGGACGACTTAAATGCTTGATTTTGTTAAGGTGTCTGCCTCCACACGGGTCGTATATACCCTACCTGTTCTATATGTGGCGCTACTATTGGATTGATAGGCCATCTTTGTTAAGTATGTATCAGACACTAACAAATGTTCAAAGCGTGGAGAGCATGGCCCTGCAAAATCCTACTGACAACACTGCAGGCGATCTATGCGTTGGCATCCGGTCAATCACTTATACTGTGGGCTGGTACAATCTTGCATCAAACGAGACCATTCAATGGCGATCAAAGACTGCAGGAAAAGAAGAAGGTGCCTATTCAAACCTTGGTCTCTGAATTTCAAACTTATGCAGGAGGCAATTGCAGCTATAGGTCTTAAATTGGAGGTTGATGTTTTAGGGTTATTACCCTCACAATTCCTAATGGGGTTGTGCACATGACACAGTGTTAAACATTAGGTCCTGAATACGGCCAGGGTAGGCGATGGCTTTCTAATTAGACAGGTGACCGGCTCTCAATATGCAACAAAGACCTATGTATCTACTCGTGACTCACAAAGAATGGCTTAAGCAGATTGTACTATGACTGGAGACCTTGACATGTGAGGTTATAAATTATTTGGGCTGGGGAACTCAATATCACCAAAAGATGCTGCCAATAAAAGTATGTTGATAACAAACATAGGCAGCAGCTCAGGGATACGAGAGAATATATAGACATACGGAAGAAGCACCCTCATTACTATTTGAGCAGAAGAAAGTGACCCTCTACTCAGAGGATATGATATGGTTGGACGTTTGGTGATGGAGCCAGGAGTCAAGCCTCACGAGATGGAAGCGGTGGATATACCATGTTATCAAGAGGTAGTATCATTCTTATGGGGTTGTCTTCTGATGTGGATGCTGATGTTGAAGCTATACAAGTCGTTCATGTTATAAATGGAACAAATCAAACTGTAGGGATCAGTAAGCCTTCTGGCCAATAGGCTGCTGCAATATCTTTCGACCAACCTTTACTACTGAAACAAGGCAATGTTAGTAACTTGTATGCAAGCAATTCAAACAGAGTAGCTACCTGTTCAGTAGTGTCACTTCTAATTGAACTTGATTTTTAAACTTATAGACTCATTATGAAACGACCGATGGCACTACTATATCCTGAGCTGCCTCATGAACCCGATCCAGTGACTGAGTTACCTCATGAAGCCGAACCAGCTCAGTTATTATGGCTTTGGGAGAGGGATGACCGAGCTACTCTTTGAAAAAAATATCGTCATGGGGTAAGCGAGATACGTTATCGATAGCGCCCTTGCGGCAGTCAGCGTGGAACGGGAATTACTGGCTGAATCCTATTATCCACAGTTGTCATGGCGCCCATTGTACTCAGGCAGGAGTCTCGGCCTCCTGCGGCCTCTCAGTACCTGGAAAGTTTTATCAGCCGCAAGCTAATGATCAAAGCCAAGAAGCACATTGACGTCAGAGTCCTGGCCGACAGCAAGCTGAGCACGATTACAAGCCATATATCTGTCGCGATTTCTGACGAGAATATCTCTGACGAAGAGTTCAAGCTAATTCTTGATGAAATGTGTAAGTTCCACCAGATAAAAAAGAAATCCAAGCTGGAGCACAAAAGGCCCAGGCTTCCCTTGATGATGAGACAAAAAACTCGCGCCGATTTCATGCACAAATTAGCTTCAAGATAGTTTGTGGCAATGATGAGCAGTTGTCTGCATGTGTATGGTCCTTAAAGGTTTTGTGTGTGTGTGGTGTATATACCCCGTGTTTTTCTGAGACGAGGTTTGTTAAATGTGCATTGACGGCCGACGAGCCCGAAAGGCGTAGCTGAGTTCAAAATGTGTCAAAAGAGATAAAACATGATATTGGTTATCTGGACGAAGAGAAAACAGACCTAGAGAACGAGCTGCGAGATGCAGTGAGTGACCAAGGTACAAAAATCGAAACCCTGGCGGAGCGCAAAAAAGCCATAGAGAAGATATTGGCATGAAAGCCCTAGAAGATCTGGTGGAATGCCGGCTCCATAGAGAAAACTAAAAAAAAAAACCTGTAAGATTCAAGAAGGCGTCCTTTTGGTCATGGCTACCACAAAGATTACTACCAACCACTATAGGTCGACATGGTGCACAGATGCTGTGCCAGAACATTTGTTATATATACTACTACTACATGTTTATTACAGACAACACTTGTTGTTCGGCCCCATGTTTATAACAGTCGTCACTGGTTCTTCGGCCCCATGTTTATAACAGTCCTCACTGGTTCTTCGGCCCCATGTTTATAACAGTCCTCACTAGTTCTTCGGCCCCATGTTTATAACAGTCGTCACTGGTTCTTCGGCCCCATGTTTATTACAGTTGCCACTGTTTCTTCGGCCCCATGTTAATTAGTGTCGACACTGGTTCTTCGGCCCAATGTTTATAACAGTCCTCACTAGTTCTTCGGCCCCATGTTTATAACAGTCGTCACTGGTTCTTCGGCCCCATGTTTATTACAGTCGTCACTGGTTCTTCGGCCCCATGTTTATTACAGTCGACACTGTTTCTTCGGCCCCATATTTTTTACAGTCGACACTGGTTCTTCGGCCCCATATTTATAACAGTCGTCACTGGTTCTTCGGCCCCATGTTTATAACAGTCGACACTGGTTCTTCGGCCCCATGTTTATAACAGTCCTCACTGGTTCTTCGGCCCCATGTTTATAACAGTCGACACTGGTTCTTCGGCCCCATGTTTATAACAGTCGACACTGGTTCTTCGGCCCCATGTTTATAACAGTCGTCACTGGTTCTTCGGCCCCATGTTTATAACAGTCCTCACTGGTTCTTCGGCCCCATGTTTTTTACAGTCGACACTGGTTCTTCGGCCCCATGTTTATAACAGTCGTCACTGGTTCTTCGGCCCCATGTTTATAACAGTCGTCACTGGTTCTTCGGCCCCATGTTTATAACAGTCTCACTGGTTCTTCGGCCCCATGTTTATTACAGTCGACACTGGTTCTTCGGCCCCATGTTTATAACAGTCGTCACTGGTTCTTCGGCCCCATGTTTATAACAGTCCTCACTGTTCTTCGGCCCCATATTTTTTACAGTCGACACTGGTTCTTCGGCCCCATGTTTATAACAGTCGTCACTGGTTCTTCGGCCCCATGTTTATAACAGTCGACACTGGTTCTTCGGCCCCATGTTTATAACAGTCGTCACTGGTTCTTCGGCCCATGTTTATTCGGCCCCATGTTTATATACAGTCGTCACTGGTTCTTCGGCCCCATGTTTATAACAGTCGTCACTGGTTCTTCGGCCCCATGTTTATAACAGTCGACACTGGTTCTTCGGCCCCATGTTTATAACAGTCGACACTGGTTCTTCGGCCCCATGTTTATAACAGTCGTCACTGGTTCTTCGGCCCCATGTTTATAACAGTCGACACTGGTTCTTCGGCCCCATGTTTATTACAGTCGTCACACTGGTTCTTCGGCCCCATGTTTATAACAGTCGACACTGGTTCTTCGGCCCCATGTTTATACACAGTCGACCCCATGTTT
The DNA here is from genome assembly GCA_034190875.2 of Urechis unicinctus. Taxonomy (NCBI): domain Eukaryota; kingdom Metazoa; phylum Annelida; class Polychaeta; order Xenopneusta; family Urechidae; genus Urechis; species Urechis unicinctus. The sequence goes on along the minus strand of CM067345.1, from coordinate 26,892,364 downwards.
ATTACTGGTTCTTTCGGCCCCATGTTTATAACAGTCGACACTGGTTCTTCGGCCCCATGTTTATAACAGTCCTCACTGGTTCTTCGGCCCCATGTTTTTTACAGTCGACACTGGTTTATTCGGCCCCATGTTTATAACAGTCGTCACTGGTTCTTCGGCCCATGTTTATAACAGTCGTCACTGGTTCTTCGGCCCCATGTTTATAACAGTCGTCACTGGTTCTTCGGCCCATGTTTTTAACAGTCGTCACTGGTTCTTCTGGGCCCCCCATGTTTATAACAGTCGTCACTGGTCTTCGGCCCCCATGTTTATAACAGTCGTCACTGGTTCTTCGGCCCCATATTTTTTACAGTTGACACTGGTTCTTCGGCCCCATGTTTATAACAGTCGTCACTGGTTCTTTGGCCCCATGTTTATTACAGTCGACACTGTTTCTTCGGCCCCACATTTTTTACAGTCGACACTGGTTCTTCGGCCCCATGTTTATAACAGTCGTCACTGGTTCTTCGGCCCCATGTTTATTACAGTCGACACTGGTTCTTCGGCCCAATGTTTATAACAGTCGTCACTGGTTCTTCGGCCCAATGTTAATAACAGTCGTCACTGGTTCTTCGGCCCCATGTTTATAACAGTCGTCACTGGTTCTTCGGCCCCACATGTTTATAACAGTCGACACTGGTTTGTCCGGCTCCGTTATTAGCTTTTTAAAAACCGCATGTACCAGGTCGGTAAGAATCCAACACCTGAGATGCGCTAAGGATTTATATATGTACGCTACTGCACATTTATTTGTTACCACACAAGTTATCGTCAGTGTTTGAAAAAACATCAAGCGCTAACATACAATATCACAATTTTAAAACAAAGTTTTTTTCAAACTTTATATCTACTAAGAACTGTCTATTTGTCTGTCTGTCAGCAAGAGTGCCATTTCAGCATCATGATTTTAATCATCACGAGATTTTAATGGAGAGCTTATGAAGCGGTCGATGCTTACTCCACAATGGTATATGAACTACGCCGACTGATGCGCTCTGGGCTAACTCTCACACTTCCGGCTCCACGTATCACGAATGCTCAACCGATTGTCTTGCCTCGATCAAGAAGGCCATGGGTGGGAATTTTTATTCGCAGAGACAGATACGTTTTCCTTCTTTTGTGTTGGGTTATAAGGAACTATGATTAGGGAGACCCGGCGCCCTGTGGCGACGCTGAAACACCCTCCCTTCTTCTCCTCCTCCTCCGCCTCTTCAAATGACTCCTTCTTTTGTGCCTCTTCTTCCGGTCCCTCATAAAGGAGGGGGCATGAGGCGACCTCCGCCGCGTCGGCTTAGGCCTATGGCGCGGACGCTCGGATATATCTAGATATATCTTTTGCGTGTGTGTTTTTGACCGTGAAGACCCTCCACCTCAAACGTGTAAACGCCTTTGTCATGGTGAGAGGCGCGATGGATGCGGAGATGGAAGTCGATCCAGTAGGAATAGTAGCGGTCGTGCACGTGATGAGGAAGAACAAGCAGCTCGTATCTAGACCCTGAAACAATTCAAACGAATGTAAAAAGATCAGGCTGCAATTTGAAGAACTTTGGACCCTGAACAATACTTAACGAGGCTCGTTAATGGGATAGAATTTCATCTGGTCTGCATGGGACATTGCCTGTGTAGCGATGTTTTCTGGGGAACTCAGTGCCGCTTAGTGAGTTTTGGGATCCGGCCAGTGCAGATCATTATGATCGGATACCATAAGTTTATCTTAGCTATGAATATAGCCTATGATCACGATGATGAGATGAATGATCGTAATGTCCAATCAGAAGGCTATCTCAACAAAACAACACCTGAATCAATCGTCTATCCCAACAAAACAACACCTAAATCAATGATCTATCCCAACAAAACAACACCCGAATCAATCGTCTATCCCAACAAAACAACACCTAAATCAATGATCTATCCCAACAAAACAACACCCGAATCAATCGTCTATCCCAACAAAACAAAACAACACCAATGAATCAACAAAACAACTATCCTATCCCAACAAAAACAACACCTGAATCAATCGTCTATCCCAACAAAACAACACCTGAATCAATCGTCTATCCCAACAAAAACAACACCTGAATCAATCGTCTATCCCAACAAAACAACACCCGAATCAATCGTCTATCCCAACAAAACAACACCTGAATCAATCGTCTATCCCAACAAAACAACACCTGAATCAATCGTCTATCCCAACAAAACAACACCTGAATCAATCGTCTATCCCAACAAAACAACACCTGAATCGATCGTCTATCCCAACAAAACAACACCTGAATCAATCGTCTATCCAAACAAAACAACACCTGAATCGATCGTCTATCCCAACAAAACAACACCTAAATCAATCGTCTATCCCAACAAAACAACACCCGAATCAATCGTCTATCCCAACAAAACAACACCTGAATCAATCGTCTATCCCAACAAAACAACACCTGAATCAATCGTCTATCCAAACAAAACAAAACCTGAATCGATCGTCTATCCCAACATACAAAACACCCGAATCAGCCAGCTATCCCATGGAGCAAAACCGGTAAGACCCGGGCAGGCGCGTTAGCTACCAGACCCGGGCAGGCGCGTTAGTAATCAGACCCAGGCAGGCGTGTTAGCTATCAGAATCGGGCAGGTGCGTTAGAAACCAGACCTGCCACATGATCGCCGTAGCATACGCAAGCGTTTGCGGGATTGAGTCATGACAAAATTCCGACACACATGTAACTTCGGCTGTATTGTCACACGGCGAATTCCCGACTGAAAACATTGGCATTGTTAGGAAAAACAAAGAAGGAAGGTGTGAAAATGTTGACTTAGGGAATAAGTAAGCCGATGCATCGTAGTACGCACCTGCCGAGTCGATGTCCAGTTTGCGTCTGTTATGATACCACGCGACGTCCCGTATCCTGCCAACGATCTCACAGTACAACTCTGTAAACAATGATGTCACGTCAGGAAGTTGGTACAGAGGAAAACTTCAGGTGGTCGGCAGGCGAGGATAATTGGCATGTCTAATCGGTGAATTGGTGATTTCATTGATTGATTGAATGCTTGAAAAAATGATTGATTGATTGATTAAACGTTAGGTTGATTTATTGATTGAATAATAGATTGATTGTATGGTTGATGTGTGGACTGCTTTGTTGTTTGCTGATTGATTGTCTCGATTGAATGACAGATTAATTGTTTGACTGATTGATCGATAGATTGATTGTTTGACTGATTGATTGTTTGACTGATTGATTATTTTACTGGTTAACCTGCCTGTTAGATATGTTATTGATTGGTTGATTAAATGTAAGACTGGTCAATTAATTCATTGATGCGCAGATTGATTCATTGACCCATTGATTGATTGGTCACCCATATTCAATCGAGTCAAGTGATAGGGATATCTTAACAGGGCGTGGCAGGTAGAAACAGGGCTGGGGTAGGTAGAGACAGAGGGTAGGTAGAAACAGGGCGGGGGCAGGTAGAAACAGGGCGGGGGCAGGTAGTGACAGAGGGCAGGTAGAAACAGGGCAGGGGCAGGTAGAAACAGGGCGGGGGCATGTAGAGACAGGGTGGGGCAGGTAGAAACAGGGTGGGGATAGGTGGAAACAGGGCGGGGATAGGTGGAAACAGGGAGGGGACAGGTGCAAACAGGGTGGAGACAGGTGGAGACAGAGCAGGGACAGGAATAAACAGGGCGGGGCAGGAAGAGACAGGGTGGGGACAAGAATGAACAAGACGGGGCAGGTAGAGATAGGGTGGAGACAGGAAAAAACAGGACGGGGGCAGGTAGAAACAGAGGGCAAGTAGAAACAGAGAGAACGAGGCATACATAAATAGACAAGGATAGTCAGAAACAGGAAGTCTGCATTCAGAAATAGAAATGTGGTGGACATAAACAGGATATTGGATGGACAGCGTTGAATGTTGAAGACGATTGGTAAGTAGATATGTCCGATATCAGGTAGTTTAACTGATTGATTCATTGATTGATTGATAGGGAGGAAGAGGCGCTACCCGGGTAGTGAGCTCGCCACTTACCGATGTAAGGCAATGGTTTGCGATACCACACTCGTTTGATGGCATTGCGACATCGCCATATCATAACTTCGGTCCCGTACAGCTTGAGGTAGTGGGCAACGTCCTGAAACATACGGACACAAAAGCAATGTAGTTTGTAGAAGCGATCGACCTGACACGTGGTGTCACGTGGTGTCACGCGGGTCCAAAGTACCCCGTGACCTGACATGTGGTGTCACGCGGGTCGAAAGTACCCCGTGACCTGACATGTGGTGTCATGCATGAACAAAGTACCCCGTGACTTGACATGTGGTGTCACGCGGGTCCAAAGTAACCCGTGACCTGACATGTGGTGTCATGCATGAACAAAGTAACCCGTGACCTGACACGTGGTGTCACGCCGGTACAAAGTAACCCGTGACCTGACACGTGGTGTCATGCCGGTACAACAAACAGTCGGACTTCAGGTAGACCTATTAGTCGCGAACGTCGGCGACCGCCCCTCAGAATGATGGTTTGTGCAATAGCCTCAATCTGTAGCGTTTAGATATATTGCAAACACAAAGTCGAAAAAGCTTTCCCGTGTTTCAGGTAAGTCCCGTTGAGTATAGCACTACAACGACTTCCCCGCACGGATTCCTTTCCTCGGCTCAGTTGGTATTTCGGCGTAAGTGATCTTCTATATCAACTGACCTCCGGCAGCTGTAGCGGATGACCTGGGATGCCTCATAAGGGAAAGTGATACACTCGGCCTGGTGCCTCATAAGGTGGGTTCCTACCCGCCTGGTGCCTCTTTGGTGATCCTTGACCTACCGGCCTGGTGCCCATAAGGTTTACCATCTACCGGCCTGGTGCCCTCATAGGACTGATACCTGGATCGGCCTGGTGCCTCATAAGATGTATAGCGATGATGCCTAAACTCGAAACCTCATATCACATGGCCCTACAAGACGGCCTGGTGTTCTCAGTGGGTATTGGTGATACCGGCCTGGTGCCTCAGTGGACCATAGATCGGCCTAGTGCCTCGAGATAGGACCATAGCGGCCTGGTGACCTCAGTGGACCATAGCGGCCTTTGTGCCTCAGAAGAGACCATAGCGGGCCTAAGTGCCTCAGTGGACCGGCGTAGGCGGCCCCCGCCTCCGTGCCTCAGTTAAAAAGACCATATCCATCTGGCCTAGTGCCTCAGTGGACATAGCCGGCTAGCGGCCCTCGGTGCCTCAGAAGGACCATAGCTGGCCTTTCCCAACACGGTATCCTCACGCTTTCGCAGAGCGACCATAGCACCTGGTACCTGCGCTTTCACAGCCGCTACCTCAAATGATTAGCGGTCCTAGTGCCTTAATAGACGATAGCAGTGACCATAACACAGCCATATACCCAACTTCAGTGGACCATAGCGGCCTGGTTGACTCAGTGGAAATGCTTTCGATACATAAGTTGTGTGAGTGCCTCACACCGTGACCATAGCAGCCTGGTGCCTCATGAGAAGAACCATACCGCGCCTAGTGCCACTCATACACACTAGTGCTAGACCATAGCCATCATAGCGCCACGAAGTGCCTCATCACCTAAATACACCATATGGGCCTAGTGCCAAATTAAACCAGCCGACTGCATAGCTGGCCTGGGCGTGCCTCAGTGGACCATAGCGGCCTAGTGCCTCAGTGGTACGGGGGTACATGTCGGGCATAAGCAGTGCCTCCTATACCAAACTAGTAAAAGATACAGGGCTCTGGTGCCTTATACGGGGTGGACCATAGCAGGTCCCCCGTGCCCTGCACGCAAGGTGATACCGGCTGGTGCCAATGGTGCTCATAAACATACCTGCATGGTGGCTCATAAGGTGATACCTACCGGTCCCTCATAAGCTGGTGCACAAAATTCATAAGTGCTCACTCAGTGGTCAAGACCATACACGGCCTGGTTCACTCATAAGGGTGATACACATATACATACACGGCCTCATTAGGACATACCTATACCGGCCTGGTGCCTCATGTAGGTGATACCATACGGACCTGGTGCCTCATAAGGTGATACCTACCGGCCTGGTGCCTCATAACTCATATATACCTAGCCTGGTGGACCATAAGATGATACCTACCGGCCTGGTGCCTCAGCCATATTTATAGCCTACCGGCCTGGTGCCTGTCATATCAGTGGACCATAGCGGCCTATGCCTCATAAGTGATCAACCTACCGGCCTCAGTCCATATAGCGGCCTCCTACCGATGCCTCATGGACCATAGCGGCCTAGTGCCTCATGGACCATAGCGGCCCACCAATTGTGCCTCCTATTCGACCATAGCGGCCTAGTGCCTCAGAGGACCATAGACCATAGCGGCCTGGTGCCTCATAAAGTGATACCTACCGGCCTGGTGCCTCATAAGGTGATACCTACCGGCCTGGTGCCTCATAAGATGATACCTACCGCCTGGTGCCTCATAAGGTGATACCTACCGGCCTGGTGCCTCATAAAGTGATACCTACCGGCCTGGTGCCTCATAAGATGATACCGGCCTGGTGCCTCAGTGGACCATAGCGGCCTAGTGCCTCAGAGGACCATAGCGGCCTGGTGCCTCAGTGGACCATAGCGGCCTGGTGCCTCAGTGGACCATAGCGGCCTGGTGCCTCATAAGGACCATAGCCGGCCTAGTGCCTCATATAGACCATAGCGGCCTGGTGCCTCAGTGGACCATAGCGGCCTAGTGCCTCAGAGGACCATAGCGGCCTAGTGCCTCAGTGGACCATAGCGGCCTAGTGCCTCAGTGGACCATAGCGGCCTAGTGCCTCAGTGGACCATAGCGGCCTGGTGCCTCAGTGGACCATAGCGGCCTAGTGCCTCAGTGGACCATAGCGGCCTGGTGCCTCAGTGGACCATAGCGGCCTAGTGCCTCAGAGGACCATAGCGGCCTAGTGCCTCAGTGGATCATAGCGGCCTAGTGCCTCAGTGGACATATAGCGGATAGTGCACACAGTGGATCATACATACACACCATAGCGGCACACGTGCACACAGATACAACCACGGCACACACACACATGCATTAACATGACCTGACACACCACACTGACACATACACACACACATACACACACATACACACACACACACAACACATACACACTGGACATACCACACATATACATATATGTACACTACCATACCATATATACACAATATATATTATAATATCTATATATATATGTCCTACATACCCACATATACTATACATACGGATACCGGCAGTGTATTATAAATACCATATATATATATATATATATATATATATATATATATATATATATATATATATAAATGCATATATATATATATATATATATAATATATATGATATAGTATATATATATATATGTTATATATATATATATATATAATATATATATATATATCTACACATAGTATATATAGTATATACATATATATATATATCCTCATATATATATAGCTATGTAGCCTATATATGCCATAACGGGATATTAACATATATATAGCTCGTCTCGACCGTCCTCTAGTGACCGTTACCCTAGCTCGCATTATTTTCTCGCTTCCGTCCTTGTGTTCCACTAGTTTCTCATGACCCCAACAATAGTTGACGTTCTGTATAGCCACTATATTAGCTGCATTCAAGACACATTCGATCGCTATCTCCTTGCTCCGGGGCGGAGCTGGCTCTGAGGAGGGTTATTTAACGCTCTGCGCCCCGCTGGACCGTAGCCTTTCTAGCCACGAAGTTTCATTATTTTCTCAAAGCGACCTTGTGTTCCACTAGTGGTTCAGAGCTCCAACTGTTGAAATTTCTGCTTCTCACGATTCATGTGTACTAACATTCAGACGGAACATTCCGTGCAGCGGAGACAAAAAAACCCGAGTGCGAATAGCTTAAAAGCTTGGCTGCGAGCGAGGTGGGTGGCATTGGCGAGCAACCTCAAAGCGACAAGTATCGGGCTATTGGTTACAGAGCTCTCGCTGGGTGATGCCTTCTCTCGATTCATGTACTAACAAAGAGACGGAATTGAATCCGTGCAGCGGAGACAAAAAAACCCGAGTGCGATAGCTTGTAAGCTTGCTGAAATGAGACCTGGCGAGAGCCATGGCTGACGGGGAGGAACGCGTTATGATTTGATGCTGCCATTGAGCTAAACACCTCCTTAATGTACGGAGGCGAAAATCGCGCGAAGCATGAAATGTAATGGAGCGCCATGGAAGCGTAACGTTTCTCCCCCCACCCCGCCCTTAGCCTAACCGCGCATAGAGCTAATACCCCCACCCCCCGCTCCCCACAACACCCAAACCGCAACCTAACCTCATATATAGTCCGCTTCATGCGCTGGCAATCATACGACTGTCATCTGGTAATTAACTACCCACCTCACGTCAATGTTGACAATGCGACCTGCGAGTCGGTTACATTACGTTGAGCGTGTGATGGATATATGTGCACATAACGAGGTAATAATTGCATCCATTTGAGTGATATCTGATTCCAGTTCTTTAGTCGTCTTCAGCTCGCCCCAGGTTCGCTCCATAACACCACCAGACGGATTCAAGTCGCCCACGGGTCGTCACGTAGGACGAGATGCATAGCATAATATAATGACGGAACCCGTTTCATGTAGCGCCACGTGACTTAATATCCGTTGACGCAGTGTCATGTAGCGCCATATGACTTAGTATCCGTTGACACAGTGTCGTGTAGCGCCATATGACTTAGTATTCGTTGACAATCAAAGCTCGAGAAAAAGCTCGGTCTTATTCTCCAATCGCCTCAAGCTCGCAGAGAAGGCATCACCCAGCGATAACTGCGACTATGTCACAATATCGCCTATAGCAGCATCCAGATTTGAGAAGGTCCCTCATAGAGCACCACAGCTGTAACATGGCAACACTTTGGAGGTGATTATAATCAGGCACGTCTTGCAAATTTTATGACGGGGTTTTCTCAAGAGTCATTAGTTTGCCAGCCGTTGATCTAGTTACGTATCGCCAATCGCGAAGTCACGGCAATATCCCATCTCCCCGAAATCTAGTGAGGCGCGAAATTCTAACATCTGCCAAGCAAGACGACACCGCTTGGTTGAACTCGACAAGGATTAAGCACAGAAACACTAACATAACTATATCCTAGTTAATAAGAACCATTGAAAGAGTATTCCAAAGTTAAAAGTTATATGAAACAGTTGATATACATTACCAAGAACACTACCGTATATAAAATTGATGTAACCAAACGCTACTCACTGAAATTGTATTTAAAACTTGATCCATACTACTGATCTTTCGTGATCCTGAATCATATGGATGCATATGATTCAGCTTAAGAATGTACACCAGATTTAACGTATACCATTACCCAAGTTAGGTCCCTTAAAAAACGACTTCGTGTCATGAAGCACCTTATGACTTAGTTTTCGTTGACGAAGTGTTATGCAGCGCTTTTTGGCTTGTATTCGTTGAGGCGGTGTCATGTTGCGAGAATGCCGCGTAGATATTAGCGCTTCGTGAGCGTGGCCACTTGAACACGCTCGTAACAATAGATGCTAATGATAAACACAGTAGCGACCTTGGGTGAAGAGATATCTGTTATAGCAGATAATTTATCTTGATATATTTAAACACGAGATGTGCATGTCGGTCCATTCAATTTAGTGTGCACGCGATTGGAGCTGGATTTACAGAAATACACCGCCAGGTCGCGCCATCACAAGCTGACTGATGGTTTCTGGGGGAAGAAAGTAAGCTTATGATTCGTACAAATACCAAATTGTAAAGCTGCGATAATGGCAGGTGTCAGGAGCCGGCGTCAGTCAAACCACACCGTGATCATGGCAAGTGTCAGAACCACACCGTGATCATGACAGGTGTCAGGAGCCGGCGCTAGTCACACCACGCCGTGATCATGACAGGTGTCGAGAGCCGGCGTCAGTCACACCGCACTGTGATCATAGCAGGTATCAGGAGCCGGTGTCAGTCACACCACACCGTGATCATGGCAGGTGTCAGAACCACACCGTGATTATGACAGGTGTCAGGAGCCTGCGTTAGTCACACCACGCCTTGATCGTGTCAGGAGCTGGCGTCAGTCGCACCACGTTGTGATCATGGCAGGTGTCGAGAGCCGCCGTTAGTCACAACACGCCGTGATCATGGCAGGTGTCAAGAGCCTGCGTTAGTCACACCACGCCGTGATCATGGCAGGTGTCAGGAGCCTGCGTTAGTCACACCACGGTGTGATCATGGCAGGTGTCAGGAGCCTGCGTTAGTCACACCACGGTGTGATCATGGCAGGTGTCAGAAGCCTGCGTTTGTCACACCACGGTGTGATCACGGCAGGTGTTAGGAGACGGCGTTAGTCACACCACGCCGTGATCGTGGCGTTATTTGGCGTGTCAGGAGGCGTCGTTGTGTGGAGTGTAATTAGCCGTGAGTAGGCGGCTGGATGACAGGCCGTTTGGAGCATAGCGGTAACTATCGACAAAATGTGTCAACATCAATTTGTATAGCAACCCGTCATAAATTGTGCTATAATGGCCACTTGAAATCGAGAAGTGTATTTTGTTAAAAGAAGTAGTAAGCAAGTATTAGGAGGTGATATATTTACCTATATAGAGGCATTTCAGGCATGGGTCGATGTCTGGGGTGGTGGCGTCATGTGGGGATGGGGACGCCTGGCGGCGGTGGGGGCGACTGGCGGGTTGGGGCGCCTGGATCGGGTTGTTTGAGGAAAAGGAATGTAAATAACTCAAGTACGGCGGGTGATATATCTCAATTTGTCCTACCCGGACACAGGTCTTGTAGAGGACCGAGTGCATGTGTCGTTCCCACGCACTATCCGCTAAGAAAAGGCAAAAGGAACCGTGTGTGTCTCCAGACCAATGCTGCCGCCCAAGTTAGGCAGACAGATGGAAACGACGGCGTTTGCGTCTCTAGACGCTACCCCAACACCCTGTACCCAAGTCAGCGCATCTATACACCCCCCACCACCCCGACCCTTTGTAATCAAGCCAGCGCCTTTATATACTCCTCACATAACCCAGACACCCTGTTATCAAGCCAGCCTCTTTATACACCCCACACACCACCCCGACCCTGTGTAACCAAGCCAACGCCTTTATACACTACCCACATAACCCCGACACCCTGTAACTAAGTGAATGCCTTTGAACACTACCCACATAGCCCCGACATCCTGTAACTAAGTCAATGCCTTTATACACTGCCCACATAGCCCCGACATCCTGTAACCAAGTCAATGCCTTTATACACTGCCCACATAGCCCCGACATCCTGTAACCAAGTCAATGCCTTTATACACTGCCCACATAGCCCCGACATCCTGTAACCAAGTCAATGCCTTTATACACTGCCCACATAGCCCCGACATCCTGTAACCAAGTCAATGCCTTTATACACTGCCCACATAGCCCCGACATCCTGTAACCAAGTCAATGCCTTTATACACTGCCCACATAGCCCCGACATCCTGTAACCAAGTCAATGCCTTTATACACTACCCACATAACCCCGACACCCTGTAACTAAGTGAATGCCTTTGAACACTACCCACATAGCCCCGACATCCTGTAACTAAGTCAATGCCTTTATACACTGCCCACATAGCCCCGACATCCTGTAACCAAGTCAATGCCTTTATACACTGCCCACATAGCCCCGACATCCTGTAACCAAGTCAATGCCTTTATACACTGCCCACATAGCCCCGACACCCTGTAACCAAGTCAATGCCTTTATACACTGCCCACATAGCCTCGGCACCTTGTAACCCTGCATCCCGGGATGTCGTCGAAGCCGGAAGCCGAGGGTTTCGTCGAAGCCAGCATCATGGGATGTCGTCGAAGCTGGCATTCGATGATGTCGTCAAGCCGGCAAGTTGGTTGTAAGCAAATCAGTTGAGTGACTCATTGTGACTCAATGTGACTCATTGAGTTAGATCGTGACTAGCACGCAGGGAAGCGGCTTGACAAGCCAGATGCCAGGAAAGTACGTCATGAAGGACAGATGTAATCCGTAGCATGACGTCATTCAAGATAGAGCATGACGCCATGTTAACCGTATCATGTAGTTATGTAAGCCAAAGCACTGCACCATTCATTCATTCATTTCCTGGTGTTACCGCTTAATCTCCCAAGTTTTTCCCGTGACTTTGATAGGCGTCGTGCAGGGCTAATTTTTCATACAGCCCAGATCCTCGTTCTTCATATTCTATCTTAAACACTTGGCGGTATGTAAACGAGATAAACCATTGGCTAAATACTAACCCAAACGACTAACATAGAAGATGTGTAACCAATTGAATGCAGCTTGCCGCTGAAGAGCTAAATATAATACACACCTTTTGACAGATTTTTGCATAGACAACTACACTTCGTAATTTGACATACATCGAGATGCGGCGGTAGAGATATGGAATACGTAAGGGAGGTGGTGACTCCGTAGAAACACGGTACGAGAGCCTGTGGGCGGAGCAGGTGTCACTGTACCAACACGTTACGGGAGGTTGTGGGCGGAATTCGGGTCACTGTAGAAACACGGTACGAAAGATTGTGGTGGTCAAATACCTCGGACCAACACATGGCCTAAAACGAAAGGACTAATCGCACGCCGGCGTGCTTATAATGTACGAAATGACTATTTGCACGCCGGCGTACGAATTATGTACGAAATGACTATTCGCACGATTCTAATTCGCTTATCAGCCAAGAAAAGGAAACCACTTTCAGCAAAATAGAAGAGCTAAAGTATTGAATAGTAAAACCATCATTGTAGATGCTGACAAATGCAGAAAGTCCTGGCTCTGAGGAACATCAGTACTGTAAGCGTGTTGATGGCAGCAGCTGTTACCTGTCTAGTCCATGGTGAGTTACAACTCATGGAGGAAAACAGCAGAATGCTGATTGCTCTGGACTTTTTATGTCTGTGCCCATTTTCTTACCATTTCGATTTGAACAATTATCCTGTTTTTACTTGTTCATAAAAATGTTCATGTTTTTTTTGCCATATGAAATAATGTATTTTTCATATCAGGCAAATGAGATAAATGCAAATGTCTTTTGCAGTATTTACACACAACATTTTCTAAGAGGAAGGAGGGTTGATGTTGTAGTGCAGCTTGAAGATAAACTTAGTACTCAGAAAGCAGAAGACAGCATCTTAAATAAATCGAGATGTTTTTTACCCAAATATTTGTTGCAACAATTAAATTATTATATAGTTGTCTCATCACCTGACATTGTTTTACAATACACAATTATATACCTCTAATATCCCATCCCTGACATATGAAACATAACATCATGCTCCCAAAGTAAGTAGCTAGTTACAGTTATAATTAAAACGATTGTGTTGATTGCATTTGCTACATACTTTTTGGAACCCAATGTGGCAAAAAGTTTGATAGGGATTAGGCTGGGAAAAATAATTAAACTTTACTTTAGAATAAATGGATGTTAATGGGTTTAAGTATGGCATGTTCTCTTCTGAGTGTCCATTATGATTGAGGATCTTGTCATACTACTTTTTATTTTTTTAGTTTTCTCACCAAAGAATCTGTCCTAACTGGTATGTTTTGTGTTGATCTTTTGGTTTGACATTAGTGCTTATTGTTTCAATATAACAAGGGGGGAGTGTTTTAGATCTGTCAGTGCAATATAAATAGATTGTAAACTAAATTGTCAATGTTTGTTCACTTTGTCATTTGATACAGGACAAAAAAGTGGTTTGCCTAAACTCAAAGCCAAAAAGAAGCCAGCTAACTCTATATCGTCAGGTGTGGCCTCAATGGTTACCCTTTGCTATCTTTCAACGTTCGTACAGTGGGTACAAATCATACAAAAGTATAAGATATAAATCTTTAACTTGGTTTACATCAATCTAATGATTAAATGAATACAATATATATTCCATACATGTACAATATTGAACACTGATATTGAAATATTATTTTGGTGCATACAACACAAAAAACTTTCAAAGAAACCATGGCATGTTCATTTTGAGTTATTTTTTAATCTTATGTTTAAATGTATAAAATGTATTTTGGTAAGTAAACATAAAGAAGTCGGTTTTTTTTGTCCAGCTGATGATGTACAAGAACCTATGATATGTGGTATATCAGCAAAGGTCCCTCGGGATGTTGTTCTAGCTCGCCATGGGCCATATTTATTGACACTATCTGATTTAGGTTTTAAAAGGCTTTGTCTAAATCACTGATCAGGTAATTACACTTCCAGCTTCAACTTAATTTCTGAGAATGCGTACTTTTTGCTGTTGTTATTTAAAAGCCAAACATTCCTTTTTGCATTGTATGTTACAGGTGATTGATTCATATTTGCACATGATATGTGCGAATTGGCAACAGGTTTCAGTTTTGCGCCAGCCAACAGAGGCCATCACAGCCATTTCGGATGTAAATCCACCGCTGCTACACCAGGTATCATAGCAGTGTCAAACATGCTTGTTTTATTGCAGAATTCTGGAAGTTCCAAATGTTTTTTATTCAGCACCATTGGAAACTATTCTGCTACAAATTGTGTAATCAAGTGATCCATGCTAACATATTTCCTGTAAAGGCCATTGCAATATCGAATCGTTCTTGATAATCCAATTTATGCATCAATGATTGCCATGCATTTTGCTTGTTTCAGGTTTAGTTTAGTGTATCACCAAGGAGGTGCCCACAGGACTTCCATTCTATATATTTGTTGCAAAAGAATAATTCACACAATTAGCCTTGCACCTTTTTTCTATCTGAAAAAGAGTTTTGTGGGTGTCTTTTAATAATCGAGTTCGAAAATAATATTCAAAGTGGAGTCATTGCACATCATGATGCAAAAAGTTCAGAAGAAATGGAGGTTGAATGTGTTTATTGTTTATGATGGGAAAGGTTGACTGTTTATGGTAAAGATAGGTTTACCCCACCATTGTTTCAGAGTAGGTCACTGCAAACAAATATATATACATATATATATATATATATATATATATATATATATATATATATATATATATATATATATATATATATATATATATATATATATATATATATATATATATATATATATATATATATATATACATATATATATATACATATGTATATATAGATATATATATATATATATATATATATATATATATATATATATATATATATATATATATATATATATATATAGTATATGTATATGTGTGTGTGTGTGTGATCTCTGTGTGTGTGTGTGTGTGTGTGTGTGTGTGTGTGTGTGTGTGTGTGTGTGTGTGTGTGTGTGTGTGTGTGTGTGTGTGTGTGTGTGTGTGTGTGTGTGTGTGTGTGTGGATGTATTTATAATCATTGTTGGGCGTGTTGATGGTGATGTGACGTGATGTGCTGTGGCAAGTTCCACTTGAAGTGCACATCTGAAAACAAGCGAGCCAGGGCAGTTTGCTTTGGTTGTTCTACCTGATTAGAAAAATACATAAAATATGTTTTGATGTCATGTTCTAGTTACGTTTTATTTACAATTGGGTTTAAGAAGGATATTATGTGTTGTAGTAATAAAGTGTATCATTCTGACTGTACAATGTGTTTGCTATATTATTATGGTATTTGGACTGGCACCATCTGCACCTAAGCTTATTCAGTCCAAACCTGATGTAAACATGGGTCACAGTAATTACTATGTACAAGTGAATGATGAGTCAAATATATTTGGGCCACCACTTGGTCACTTAAATGATGACATGGGAGAGAGGGTCTCACTGGGTTACTCTGGTGAGATGATGAAGAGGGAGTCACTGGGAAAGCTTGATTTCAGTATATAATAAAGACATTTGCTATTGTAGGGTTGCTACCAGATACCATCAAATCAAGGCCTCTGTTTTGACCTCCAAAGCATGTTCTAGCTCTACATTGTGCACAATGCGGAAATAATGTTTTCAATTGCAAAGCAATTGCTCACAACTCACTATCAAACTAGCCATATTATATAACATGTTTCATCAAATTTCACTGAAAAGCGCCTGATAGATATGGTTAAATAATACATGCCCCCTTGACCTCCCTGGGTCGTCGCTGCGATGACCAAGTGATGTCGTTAGGATGCCACTCACATTCATCATTTAATCGACGTTGTCCTTCTCATAACGATAACCTCGAGCCAGCGTGCGAATATCCTGTTTCGATGTGAATATCCTCTTCCGGCCTAAAATGAACATGATAATTGTCACTGACACAGCACCGCAGCGTCATGACACAGCACCGCAGCGGCATTTCCTAGCACCTTAATGCTGGTCATATTCGGCAACAATTAGCCCCGCCCCCAGAAGCACACGGTTAGAGAGGGATCAGTTCTGATTAACATAAATTACCTGCCTCGTGGTGCAGGTTAGCTGATGAGGTCAACAGAATGGGCGTTATTAAGACAAGCCCAGGTAGTCAAACCAATACGACCAATGAAGAAGCCGCACCATCCTGGTTTATACAGCAAATAAGACGCCCGGTATCGAATGACATTCACAGAGTGTGTGTGAGATTTAGAGATTGAGGGATTTGTTCATGTGGGAGTCAATTACAGATTATTGGCAGAGCATTTAAGCAAACATCCCGGATGGCATGCTGATCGCCCGACGCATTCTCGTTCAAACGCACCCTAGTGGTAGTTGTCCTCGCCGATATCTCGTACGCTGGCCCCGGCAAGTCAGTGAGCTGTGTCCGCTTGAGCTGGGCGGCGAGACCCCGACCTTATGTGCCCCGCCCCGCGCTGAGTAGCACCACTCCTCGCTAGGCTGCACCACTCGCGCGAACCTGCACCACCCCGCGCTGACCTGCACCACCCCGCGCCAGGCTACATCACTCTGCGCTAGGCTACATCACTCTGCGCTGGGTTGCACCACTCGCGCTAACCTGCACCATTCCATGCTGGCATGCATCACTCCGCGCTGGCCTGCACTAGCCGGCCCTGACCTACACCAGTGCAAGCCTACATCGTCATGTATCCGGCACACGACTGCCTCAGTCTGCATCGACCTCCCGGGGGGGGGGGGGGGGGGTGGGGCACTTAATGGTATAGAGGTAGTACATATGTGCCGCGCGACGGGGTATGTTTTTTTTTTTTTTCCTCTTGACTTGTACGACGGGTTTTTTGGCCTCATACTTGTACGACGGGGTATGTTTTTGAGCTTCAATCTGTACGAGGGGTTATACATTCGCATAATACCTTGTACGACGGGGTATGCTTTTGGCCATTTTGACCTTGTACGACGGGTACGGGTTTTCGAGGTCCCGCGGCACACCCCTATCCAGAATAAGGCCAAGTGCCCCCCCCCCCCACCCGAGATCGACCTATAGCAAACTTTTGAGATCCATGATTTTATCCTCACACCTTAAATTTGTTTCGAATTCATTTAATATTGGTGAAGTAGGTAATGTGCATCTCACGTGCTCTTCTTGAGTTTTGTCCACTTGAAGGCATCGTGTTACGCACCGATTAAGGCCCCCTATGAACGACAAAAAGCTCCTTTGACGCTCCATTCATTGCGCGGCCGTGAATCAGTCGCGCAACAATGCAACAGGGACAAGTGTCTTGTGGCGGCTGGATTCGGCTGGGTACCTCACCAGCCCACCAACGCGTTGTCATCATGTCCCCATGAATGAAAGAATAAATTGTGAGTACGAGCGTCACGTGGTTTAACGAGGGGCGCAGTAAGCTCCGCCCTCGAACAGTCGCAAGGAACTTCATCGTCAGCGCGGAGTTCATTCCCGATTCACGATGATGATCATCTGATGTCATAATTTCAGGTCATACTTAAGATGGATCGACTGCTCGACTTCACTCTCCATAAGAGCCACCAAGAGCCCGACTAAACTAGCACTCCTGACCAGCGCCACCAAGAGCGTGGCCAAATTAGCACTCCCCATAATGCTACTATTCCATACAAATAACGAATCCCACAAATCGCCACGAATTGTAAATTTTAGGATTCGTGAGAAATCGTGGAATTTTGCAAATTTTCTGGTCCAATTCGTGATGCTCTATGATTCAGTTACGATACAGGTACGATAGAGTTACGAATATTGGGATTCGTGGTCTTTGTGGGATAGAGGTATAAGCGCCACCAGTCGGTTCCCGTGGTTAAGTGGTTTACTGCGTCGCCTTTCGACCCACGGGTTGTGGGTTCAATACCTGTGAAAACCTGACTGGTTCTCCGTGACTTGAATGATCACGTTAAATTACGGTCCCATCTCTAAAACGGGTTGCTGAATAGTGTCGCGATATCACCTCATTGTTGAAAGTGAGGTTAAACTACAATATTACCATTACCGTTACCCATAAGCGCTACCAAAAAGCGCCTCCAAGAGTCCAACTTTACTAGCACTCCCCAAAAGCGCGCCACTAGCATTCTCCATAAGCAACCCCAAGAGTCCGAGTAGTATAGAAAGTAGCGGTTCTGGTCTACTTATCCCTACTATACGTTAGATCATGGCTAATACAGCACATCGATTTTTGCTCCCTGTTAACTTTTGTTGTATTTAGGGTGAGCTTCACTGGAGAGAAATGCGGGTCGGGTCCGACCCCCAAGGGACCCGACTCCTCCACATAGGTTGCCGGCAAATTAACGGGACCATTGACTCAGTTGTCAACTTCATTCACGGCTATCCATCGCTTTGAGTCAAACGGATCTATGACTGTTTTGTTACATGGAGAGCTCTCTTTGGCGCTGAGGAGCCCTTGGCCTTTGGTTTTGCAGCCTTTTTTGTATTTAAAAGTTGCCTGTAGGAAAGACGAACTTTTTTACACACATTCTTAGTCACTTTCTAATGGCACATTTTCCCCCATTGTTTATACTATTATGTATATTTACTACGGAAGCACTTCTACAGTGCCGTTCATTTCATACAGAAACTTCATTTATCTACTCCTGGGTCCCTATTACCCATTACACAAGCTCGTGGCCTGCATCTCATCACTCAGATAATCTATATCTAACTCCATCTCTTTCACACAACCTTCAAGCTCGCCAATACACTCTTCAGTGTTTATTGTATACCTAACACCCTCGTTTATTCAAAAGACAGGTATATACAGCGAATAAAAAGTCGCGCAATGAAATCACTCTGTGTATTGAGGTGGGTCTATATCTTTCACAGTCCGCTTGACGGTGTAGAAGCTCTCTTAAAGGGCAAGTAATGGCTAAAATAGGAATTTTCGGGCTCATATAGAACGCTCTTTCAGTTCTTTTTTGATCCGACTTGTAGAAAACAAGAAATAAAAAAAACCAAACAACACATTCCGGAACTTTCCGACCAAACGCCAAAGATGAACGAAGGCGCTGTGACGTCATATGTCACCTGAAGATGTTGCCACGGACGCAGCGTCGGAATGCTGCCTTTTGAGACGTTTCATCTGTGGTGGAATATATGGAAAAGGGGTTTTAAGCTATAATCCTCCTTCGTAGACAATTAAGTTAAGTCATTTACATATCGGTAGCCTGTCTTCAGTACTGGAACTCTAGCTATCGCTTGTCCGCTTGAGAAAGTGGTCAGAATTTGCGCTTGCCAATTGACAAAATTGACATGGCCGGTAGTGATCAGTGTGGAGTGATTCAAGTTTTATAAGGCTGTTCCACAGATAAAATATAGATATGTCTCGTCAGGCTGCTATATGTAGATGTATGCTTGCCTGACAGTAGCTTGCACTCATCCTAGACAGTCATCGGGCAATACAAATTGCTCAGCCCTGGCCTACTGTCAAATTTGTATATATTTTGCCATTTCCATTATAACAGACAAGTGAATAAGAATCCGACATTTTTGGTAGCTGCGAGCAGAATTGAATAAGCATTACTTGTATAATGTGCCTACGAAATTCAATCACGATGATTGCTGTGCAATGACACAGGATGGATAAAATATCCTGCCAAAAAGTGAATGACTGTTAACATACCGTTATTTGAGTGATACAGCATTTTTTTGTAAAAGATGTAAGATACAGGAAAAAGATGCATATGTCCTACAGGTATGTCATGATTTTGGAATTGATGCTTCCTATCATTTTAATAAATTAAGTGGACAGCACTTGACTGAATTTTGTTGCTGGTTGTCATCAATGTGTAGTATCATCTATAGGTTCTAATATTTTTTAGCAAAGCTTAATGTAAATAACAGAATAATACATTGTGCTTTTTTGTCCCTTTATTATTTCAATGTTGGCAGTTTGAAACCAACATAAACTGATTCGTCCTTGGGAAAAACTTCTCTTATTTCTAGAACAACACAGGCTGACAGTGGCACTCTGCGATGTCTGCCTAGATACCCCCATCACCACTCTACCAACTGCCAATATGCCATGAATTGGAACAACCTGTAATTTAAAAAGATCTTTTCAGCTTTTCATTCAGTTTCGTCTTGTACCTCTGGCAATAAGCACTATATGCTATTTCTAGTGACTGGGGACGCAGGCACCCAGAGACAAATACTGGGTGTGCTGTTATACAGGCCACACCCATAGATTTTACTTTCTTGAGAACCTATGGAATTTCATGACAGCATTTACTCTCTGCTATTGTAAGCATTGGCCCACATGAGCACCTAGTACAGGGCATAATTACAATGAATTACTAGTTTTACAGCCCAAAAAAAATTAAATTGACATAAAACATGAATAAGAAGATGACTTCAAGCAAGACTTAAGGACAACTGTAAAATAAAGAGTAAAATATCAGCAAATGGTTTCAAATTGTTTGGATTGAAATAAGTGCTGTTACCCAGTCGGCTCAAGTCCTCTTCTATTTGAGGAGAATTTATTGGCCTTGTCTTAGCTGGAGGCTCAAACCTGAATGGCTGTATGCCACCACAGGCTCCTAGTTCCTCTTCTTGGTGAGAAGAACATTCACAGCTCTAGAGGAGAAATTTCTAAGGCTCCGAAGTCAAAATGACAGATGAACTCGCTAAAAACTTACAAAAGCCCTCCATGCCAAATTGTTTTTGACAAAATGGAAGGTTATATCACAAAATAACACGAGGACTGTTGCTATTACTACAGTTTTGTATAATTGTTCTGTTTGAGCACTAAAATACGGCACATCAAGAAACTTTGTTCAAAAACTCAACATGGCCGACTCCCACAATGAAACATAATTTAGTTAATTCGCTGTGATATCGCTCACGTTTTCGATTCGCGCGGTAGCCATGATGGACAACAATTCTTAAAATTGTGTTGGATTTCGTTGATTCTGTTGATTAAGGAGTATGACTATTGTTGCACTCTAGGAAAGATTGATGATGAAACATTTATGGATATGAAAATGTATATTATTTAAACTGTCCCTTGTCTGCATTGCGAGAGGGAGTATATTTGCTTACATCCTTAAAGATTCTGCCATACGGCCACTCGCCCCTAAGGTGGCATCAGATCATCAAAAAACATGGGGCGAGTGCCTTGCCTAAGACGAATGGTGAATCAATCATTGATAACCAGGAAACGGGCATGAAATCGAGGTGCATCTCTGTGTTCCAGGACTGCCTGTATTAACGCTCGGTCCCCTTTGGTTGACGTTTTCAAACTACATAATAGATGTTTGTCACAATTTAATATATTCTAGACGAACAAGTACTCCAAGCCACATGAAATGGTATGAAATGGTGTGATTCGTTGTGGTATATGATGTAGATGATGACGGTATGAACTACGATTATGCTCACACCTACCAAAGTTTCCATGTAAACAAACGAGGATATCTGGCTGAACGGTGACATATTACGTCACAAACCAAAGAGCCAATGGCCGTCGTTTTTTGCGCATATGCCAAAACGGTCCGAAAAATCGATGGAATTACTGAAAAAAACCCACAAAATGACATCAATGGACGATAATATTGTCGGAAACGTCTTTCACAGGCTGATATACACCTAATAAAACTTAATTTCTTCCCTTCATTTGGGCATATTTTGTGACCTCTTACTTGAGGTATTGCTGATTTCATTCAACCGATAGGAGTGCCCTGAATTTTTATTGGTAGGGGCAGCCCTGAGTAAATACTAGGTGTAGTTGGTGTCTTTATAACTATTTTCTTAAATTACAAGTTCAGTTAATGTTGAAACTACTGACTTAGATGACCCACGTGTTCTGAAACTGATTTCGTCTTCCATAGCCACCTCCAGAGGTGTGTCAAATATTGAATGCCACAATGATCGTTCCTTGGCTTGGTTGCATAATATCTATTAACAACAATAGTTACACATAAAAGGGCTGGCCATCCACTCGGACTAGTTGATGGCCCCATATGCAAAACTGGGCCCGGTAATGGCATAGGATATTCATGGTCAACACCACTGGTACTATCACCAAATGACCACTTGTGCATTCCCTTAACCAATGTACCTCTTTTTTTACTGCCCAAATAGTATTGAGGGGCTTCAGTGACGGGACCCCATTGAGCATGTTGTGCATGGTACTGACTTGATGTAGATATATATAAAGTGGGCTTAAGATTCTAAATTTGATGGGCGGTCACCTTTGTAAGTACCCAAAGGAAGCCATTCTCCCCCCAGACAGTTATGAAGAACTAACATTTTAAAACACTCTATCGTCACTTTGTACAGTCCCCAGGGGGGGGGCACTTAAGTGTATAGAGGTAGTATATATGTGCCGCGCGACGGGGCATGTTTTTTCGGCTCTCGACTTGTACGACGGGTTTTTGGGCCTCATACTTGTACGACAGGGTATGTTTTTCAGCTTCATTCTGTACGACAGGTTATACATTTGCATAATACCTTGTACGACGGGGTATGCTTTTGGCCATTTTGACCATGTACAACGGGTACGGGTTTTCGAGGTCCCGCGGCACACCCCTATCCAGAATAAGGCCAAGTGCCCCCCCCGGGGTACAGTCCCATCAGGAATTGGGAGGGTAGTAGTCTCATCTAAAGCATCAACTTTCAGACTAAGACATATAGCTGCAAACGTCTCCTGTATAAGTTTGAAGTTCCAGAGGCCAGGTTTAAAATAGGCACCTTCTCCTTTTCCTGAAGGCTTTGACCGCCATGTGAATACTGTGATGGTCATATTTGATTCAACTTGAACGAACCGGCTCGCAGCATAAAAAGTCATTCTTCCGCATATGTCGCTGTCCACGATTGAAACTATCTTGGTCCTGACCAGCTGGACAGCATCTTTGTCATCAGTTGCCGGGTTACTGGTGGAAAAATGTCCGTCTACCCGCTGTACCATGGTGCAGTTGTTTCTTGTTTCTCTATAGGTTACGCCAATCTCAGGATTCCGACATCGCCCTAGCCACGGCCATGGACATGATAATGAAAACAAGGGATTATACCAGTCGATATGGTGAAGTAAGTTTGCAAAACAAATATAGCCTCTATTGCGCTGCTTGATGGAGGTACCCTTGTCAACGCCCTAGCGTTCTCTGGGAGCAGCCCCTTATTCTCTTAGTTGACGCGGAATGTAAACGCCATGATATGGCGATGGAGCAGCGTCAGTCTGCATAGGCAGCATGGGCTAAGAAGAGAGCTGAGCAGCTAGACTTCATCAATGAGCAGCCCTTTCCGCTAGGGACATGTCGACGACGCTATGCGTGAGTACTACCTAATTACAGGCAAATCAGTCGATCCACTGCGCAACAAAGAGAAGTATGTGATCCACTACAGGAATCTCAAGCTCAACCTGTCACTGGGAATGTGGCTTACCAAGATACACTGAGCGCTCATATTTAATCAGAGCCACCAGCGACTTAGAGAAGGGCCTGTACAAGCTGATGAACAACTCCGTGTTCAGTAAGGCAATGGAGAGTCTCTGAAGGCGTTGAGATTTCATGGGGCCTCGGACGAAGAGGAAAAACTACGTAGGCTTGTGGTCAGTCCCACACATGCTCGTCACGAAGTATTCGATGACGACCTGGCTGCTCTGCATATGCACAAGACTCGCCTAGTGCTAAACCGCCCGGTATATGTAGGCATGTGCACACTCGACCTCTCCAAGCTCCTGCTGTGTATGTGGTAGCAACCTGGGTCCGCTATATACAGACACGGACCCGCTTCTTATTGAGATCCGCTCAGTTGACGTGTACACAGACATGCAGGCTGACCTCACCCACCTTGACACCAGCAGCTACTCACCTGATCGCACATTCCACACCAGCACCAATAAGAAGGTCTATCAAGGAGCATGTAGGCCTGTTTTCAATCCTGATGTCTGACGTAGGATTGACGTCTGATAGTAAAAGGGCGAAGGGAGTGAAGAAGGCTGTTGTAAAGAAGTACCTACACCACAACCAATACATGGAGTCTCTGTTCACAAAGAAACACTTCTGCCCCAAGATATATATCCAGCTTTTCAACAAGGCGTCGCTCTCCCCATTTGACTCAAAGCAGTGCTTAGGTGCGAACGGGGTTGATACCATAGCTTAAAGGTCAACTACAAAGATTTTTTTATTCTATTTTTCCTAAGTTCTATGTTTTAAAAGGGTATCGTGACCAAAATATATATATACACCGGATCCATGCACCACTGTCGCTGAGACTAAAGACAGTATATACACGGACCGATAATAGCTGGTACGCGCACTATTATAAGATCACAAGCTGCTATTAGATGTTTTGACATGACCCCTAAACCAAGTCAATACACCGCGAAAGCGATGATGAATGTGCCGCTGATTGATTACGTAAGGTTTGGCCTGTTTTGACATGACCCCCTACCCAAGTCAATGCAAACCCAGCCAAGGCTCTGGTCGATTACGTAAGATTTGGCCTACTTAAACACGAACTGCTGTTAGCCTGCCGCTAAGCTGCTGCAGTAGAAAACCTTGAAACTAATCGTCCTTTTTACTGTTTTTTTGTTACTGTGAATGCTAAAAATACTGTTACATTATCACGGGCCAAGTTCTAAATACTGACAAAATTTCGTGTTTTTCAGAGATATCAGCGAGGAGAGAACTCGTAGCAAAAATCGCGATAGGTACTCTAAAATATATGTCATTATACAAAGTATAAAAACAATATTTTTTTCGCCTATTCCCTGCTACGATAATTGCTTGTTACATATATAACTATATATTCGTATATGCAGTAGTTATGGAGGAGATAGTTTACAGAAAATGGGGGGAAAAAATCACGAAATCGATCCCATAAGCCTCCAACACTGCGCATGCGCGTCAAATGGATCGCCAGTTGTGTCTCAACTTGATCTATCATTCCCCAAAATTTCTGTTGATATGTTTAACCGTTCCGCAATGGGACATCCAGTGCACACTGTCGCTGAGACATAAAGACAGTATATACACGGACCGATAATAGCTGGTAACGCGCACTATTATAAGATCCTTGCACCAAGCTGCTGCCGCTTAGATGTTTTGACATGACCCCTTAACCAAGTCAATACATAACTTCTGTTGTAGCGATGAATGCTGCCGCTTTGAAACATATCCTTAAGGCTATGATGAATGAAATATAGCATACTTATTGTTTACCATGATGGCTGACCCCCTACCCACAGAGTTCTATCTTTCCTCGATGCAAACCCAGCCAAGGCTCTGGTCGATTACGAAAGGTTTGGCCTACTTAAACACGAACTGCTGTTAGCCTGCCGCTAAGCTGCTGCAGTAGAAAACCTTGAAACTAATCGTCTTTTTTACTTTGTTTTTTGTACTGTGAATGCTAAAAATACTGTTACAATCATTATCACGAGGCCAAGTTCTAAATACTGACAAAATTTCATGTCCGTAAATACAGCCGTTTCAGAGATATCAGCGAGGAGTCTTTCTTTATAACTCGTAGCAAAAATCGCGATAGGTACTCTAAAATATATGTCATTATACAAAGTACAAAAGGTAAAAACAAATATTTTTTTCGCCTATTCCATGCTACGATAATTGCTTGTTACTACCATATAACTCATATGTTCGTAACTGCAGTAGTTAGGAGGAGATAGTTACAGAAAATGGGGGAAAAAATCGACGAAAAATCGATCGATAAGCTCCAAACATAACGATCGCATAAGCCTCCAAACACTGCGCATTTCGCTTGTGTCTCAAGTTGATTGAGGTGCTATCATTCCCCAAAATTTCATGTTGATATGTTTAACCGTTCCGGAGAATAGCCCGAAAAACCTTGACTGGAGAAAAAAAAAAAAAAAAAAAAAAAAAAAAAAAAAAAAATACTGGCTAAACCAATATGTCTTCCAACTATCGTTGGAAGACATAATAAGGTGACTGCGCACTTTTTTTCATTAAGAAAAATGATTTTTAAATGTATATTTCAACACGTCGAATCTGACAAGATACCGCTCGGTAAAATTCGTGAATTTCCGTACAGTGACGTCATTCAGGTTGTTTTGCAAATATTCATCGCCATCTTTAGCCTTCCCGGTTGGTTGACAGCGTGTGACTAACTCGTCTTTCTTCACGGTCTGGTGCGTTTCTTGGTGTGGATTATGCCTTATTGTTGTGCGTTTGGTTGTCGGAACAATGAGAAGTCAGGCGTGTGATTTTTTTTTGTTTTTTTTTGTTTCTAGGTCCTCAAAGACATATGCGGTCGCATATGGGTGTCGAAAAAGTTCAAGCGTAAACACTGGAGTCCTGCCCTTATAGTTATACGACAGTTCTATGTTCTGATCATTTCGAGAAAAGTGCTTATGAGACTGACCCAGAGCTGCTCAAAAGTCTAGAATTTCGTAAGAAACCTTGGCTCCGAAATGGTATTGGCAGCTGAGCAGATAGATAAATCAAGTGACAGTGGTGAATTACAGACTGAGGTGTCACACTCAAGTACTGCCGACCTAGGCTAGGCGAAGAAACTTTGCCTGTCAGCGTCCGCGCTGTTTGCTACACCAGGGGCGGGTGCCTTGCCGTCTGCCGACCATGAAGCTTGCTCTCACTTGTCATTAGGGGTGCAGGCAAATGTTTTGGTGAGTGTCACAAGGCAACTGCATTATTATATATGATGAAATGCGTTGGCAGGGATAACTTCTGTTGTATGTATCCATGAGTCAATTTGTAAACATTTACATCCTTAAAGGCTATGATGAATGAAATTATAGCATACTTATTGTATTGATACCATAGATGGCTGACAAGTCCCTACAGACACAGAGTTCTATCTTTCCTGGGATAAAGAAATATTCAAGAGGTACCCAAGTTGGCCCATCTCACAAAAAGTGTCACCAGGGGCACCCAATATGAGCCCCAGGAGGAATATGTTGGACTGGTGGACAGCGTTGATGAGATGGAAACTGACCCTGACTATGACTTCACTGACGAAGTGATGATGCTGAGATGGAAACTGATGATGACATGGCGTTTGAAGAACTGTTAGGTAAATATTGTTTTGTTTGTAGTGTAATCACAGGGTTTTATTTGATGGAAGAAAAATTTAGCTCACAGAATGCTTATGTACAGTGGTGTTGATCTGGAGGATGGCCCTAGTCAGAATCAAAGATACCGGGGCAGTTTTGCTTCTTTTGAACAAATCGGCATGAATGGACACCGTAAGATGTGGGATTGCCAACTTTTTACAGGAGCTATGCCCGCAGGGAATTTGTTTATGGCTTCAGGGATTTTTGATAGTGGCAGTAGTGCTATTAGAACACTGAACATGTTCAGGTATGGGAAAATCCCAAGCCTGTCAAAGTACCAATTTCTTTTGGTGTGAACATGCATTAATCTAAAATGAAACACATGTTATTTTGACATTTATTACCAAAACCTGAATAAGTTTCATTTGCACAAACATTGTTACCCAATTAAAAATTGGCATATAATATGACTTACTTATTATATGACTATCATAAAATATGAATATCATTGATTTGCTTCAGACTATGTACATCAGGTGCTTGATCTAAGACAAAAATACCCAAGCTACAGACTTGCTGAGGTCCTTGCAGATGACAGGACTGTCCCACCACCTATTGCCTCCCAGTACGAGAAACCTGAAAAGGATCTTCTCGTAGGTGCTCACAGGTGTCGATTCAACCTGACCAAAAAATCTTCAGCTCCATTGTAGATAACCTGTATATTTGCCGCCCGGGTCAGGGAACGATTTTCTAACAGCTGTTACCACACAGGCTGCCAGCACTTTCCTTTTTCTTTTGCCCAGTCTGTGCCATATTCAGAGTGTAAACTGGCGGTAAGCTAGATACCTGAATAATCTGAAGCAATATGTCAATTAGTTGTCCACGGTTTTAAAATAAGTTGTATAGTTAAAAAAACAATTGTCATTTGTCAACCATTCCCTCACTTCATAATTTTATTGTAAGCTCTGCCTCTGGATTTCATGTAACTGGCATTAGTTATTCTTGGCTATGTAAAATATATTGTAGTTCATCAATATGAACACTGAATATTTTACACAGTGGAATTAATGTTCCCTTTGTAATAAATATGATTGTTCAACCTCAAACCATCCTTTTTGGTAGCAATAATGGCTAACTTACTCATTGTAGAGACCTCATCTCCAACAGGTCTGTCCATTTGAATAGATTCAAATTTGGACACTTCCAGCACATTTTTATTCATGCAGCTAGCCAGGAATCTGGGATGCTTGGTGATGCATGTCCATTCCTCCGTTAGAGCCATCACTCTCTCCAAACTTCTGTGGCTGTGTCCATTGGGATGCAGTAATGACACCTAAGTTAGATAAATAATTAACGAGTCATTGTAAATTTATATTTGTGGTACAACGAATGAATATAAAAGGAAAATACTTTATAAACTGCATGCAAACATCTGTCCACAATATTCAATGTGCTCAGGGTACAATGACAAAGCTACATTCACTAGCCAAGTACTATTTGATTATTTTTTACCAGTTAATATAGTTCAATAAAGCTTGGGAAGGGTATTCTAAAACTTACCATTCATCGAAATCTTTTGTTGATTCTTCATCCGAAGCGGACCCTTGAGTTAGACTTAGAGCTCCCGGTGTCATTTCGTAGTGTGACTTGGATTTTTCAACTCCCGTCCGTATTGGCTCAAATAAATAGTCATGGACATGATTTGCCCCAACGTTATGCTATGGGGACTCGTAAACTTCATCAGAAGACGACATGGCTTGTCAAAACGGTGTAATTTTAAAATCCAAACAATCGTTTTTCACTTCGCTCGCTCGCTCGCAGTCGAATTCTCTTGGAGGCAGCGCAGCAGGAATGACGTCACGCAACGTGCACCTAGCGGCCAACTGAGGCAAAATGGCATCGAGAAGATGGCTTCGTATTTTCTTCCGAACGAAACCTAATCGGTGGATTTTTAGTACTTATGCATGCCGTTGCAATGAATTATGGGTCCCCGTTGGTTTATGAGTTATTAATCTTCAATTTGAAACACATTATAAAGAAATGATGAAAATCGCTGTAGTTGACCTTTAAGGTCACGTTAATTTTCCTGCAAACAAACAGTCGGGCCTGTCTGGGGTCGGATCCGACCCGCCTTTTTCTCGCGTGAAGCTCACCCTAAAAACCAGCAAACTTGCGCAGGGAGCAAAAGTCCTGTGTAAGCCATATTTTAACGTGTATTATGGATCAGTAGAGATGGACCACAACCTCTAGTTTCTATACTACTCTCCGTGCGTTTCTTACATTACCAACATGGCGTGTGATCAACCAATCGGTACCGTTGCTCTTATTACTCTGACCATGTAGCCAAGTGAGAGGAGGGCAGTTGTGGGGGATATAGCCAAGCAAGTGAAGGGGTAGTGGTGGGAGAGATAACCACGCCAGAGGAGGGGTGGTGGTTGGGGAGATAACCACGCCAGAGGAGGGGTGGTGGTTGGGGAGATAACCACGCCAGAGGAGGGTGGTGGTTGGGGAGATAACCACGCCAGAGGAGATTTCAATGGGTTATTGACAAGCGCCATATCTTCCAACTTGAGTGGATATAACGCCAATCGTACCATAGCTCTGGCATTTAGCGGTAAATAAAACGGGAAAATGGGACAAACAACTGAGTTACAACTGGGGTAGGGGGGATGGGACGCACTAAAAAAATATATGTGAATATATATATATATATATATATATATATATATATATATATATATATATATATATATATATATATATATATATATATATATATATATATATATGTATATATATATATATGTATATATATATATATAAAGAGAGATAGATGAGAGAGAGAGAGAGAGAGAGAGAGAGAGATCTCAATGTAGGTGCATGTTAGAGGTCCCTATGTCGATTTGATGGAGGTCTCAATATAGATAAAGACGTGCGTTGGCCTGTTGGAGGTCCCTATGTCAACCTGGTGGAGGTTTAGAAAGTAGATTAAGACGAGCGTAGGCCTACTGGAGGTCCTGATGTTGACTTAATGGAGGTCGCAATGTAGATAAAGACCATTTGTAGCTGTTAATTTACATATATTTGTCACACATAGTAAGAGTTAGTGACCTCAAATTTCTAAAGGACAGTTGGCGTAGAAATAATTCAGTCACAAGTGGATTTATAGGCTTTTTACAGAAATACAAGGTCAGCGGTCGTTGTTGTGGCTTTCTATGATGCTTGTGGAAGGTAAGGCCTGGTGTGACTCGTGGTCACACGGCCGTGGTTCGTGAGACGTCTCAGCTTGTTAACGAGGAGTGTTTTGTTCTATGACAACAAGTAATATGCGTGGTCAGGCGTAGGATGGACGATGGGGCGTGGTTGGTGCAGTGCTAGTGGTGCAGTGAGGTGGTGCGTGGGAGGTGGTGCCTGCGTGGGTGCAGAGATGCACACGATACGCACTTGCGATAATGAAGGAAGACTCGAACTCCAGGTGTAGGGTTTAGAAGAATCGTTAACTTTATTACTTTACTTGACTTTTGAATTTAAGATGCATATTTGCATTAAGATTGGAGAGAGATGTGTTGAACTCGGGCGACTTAGTCAGTGAGGGCTGGGAAGTCGCTCGGGCCAATCGGGCGTTGCTTAAGCAGGATGGGTATGTGCCTGTAGTATATGGGGTGTGCATGAGGAGATGGGGAGGTGACAGGTGACGCGTAGGTCACACGTGGATCTGGGAAGCTGTAGTTTGCAATTTATATTAGCTGTAGGGGGTTACTCCCCGGGGGGGGGGGGGGGGGGGCACTTGGCCTTATTCTGGATAGGGGTGTGCCGCGGCACCTAAAAAACCCGTACCCGTCGTACAAGGTCAAAATGGCCAAAAAGCATACCCCGTCGTACAAGGTATTATGCGAATGTATAACCGGTCGTACACATTGAACCTGAAAAACATACCCCGTCGTACAAGTATGAGGCCCAAAAACCCGTCGTACAAGTCGAGAGGCCCAAAAAACATACCCCGTCGCGCGGCACATATATATTACCTCTATACACTTAAGTGCTTCTCATATAGACCAGTAACCAGTTAGTCGACATGGATGTAGCCATCCAGAGGATCAGTCACCCGTAAGACGACATAGAAGTAGTCATCGAGAGGATCAGTCACCCGTTAGACGACATAGATGTAGCCATTCAGAGGATCAGTCACCCATTAGACGACATAGAAGTAGCAATTCAGAGGATCAGTCACCCGTTAGACGACATAGAATTAGTCATCGAGAGGATCAGTCACCCGTTAGATGACATAGAAGTAGTCATCCAGAGGATCAGTCACCCATTAGACGACATAGATGTAGCCATTCAGAGGATCAGTCACTCGTTAGACGACATAGATGTAGTCATCAAGAGGATCAGTCACCCGTTAGACGACATAGATGAAGCCATTCAGAGGATCAGTCACTCGTTAGGCGACATAGAAGATAGAAGTAGTCATTGAGAGGATCAGTCACCCGTTAGATGACATAGAAGTAGTCATCCAGAGGATCAGTCACCCGTTAGACGACATAGATGTAGCCATTCAGAGGATCAGTCACCCGTTAGATGACAGATGTAGTCATCCAGAGGATCAGTCACCCGTAAGACGATATAGATCTAGCCATTCAGAGGATCAGTCACCCGTTAGATGACATAGATGTAGTCATCGAGAGGATCAGTCACCCGTTAGACGTCATAGATGTAGCCATTCAGAGGATCAGTCACTCGTTAGACAACATAGAAGTAGTCATCAAGAGGATCAGTCATCCGTTAGATGACATAGAAGTAGTCATCCAGAGGATCAGTCACCCGTTAGATGACATAGATATAGTCATCGAGAGGATCAGTCACCCGTTAGACGACATAGATGTAGTCATCCAGAGGATCAGTCACCCGTTAGACGACATAGATGTAGTCATCCAGAGGATCAGTCATCCGTTAGACGACATAGATGTAGTCATCCAGAGGATCAGTCACCCGTTAGACGACAAAGATAGAGGATTCCTTAGACTGCATCAGTTCCCGGTGACGTGAGGGTTCCCTTGGTTCCAGCAGTCCCTTACGACGTGAGGGTTCCCTTGGTTCAAGCAGTCCCTGACGACGTGAGGGTTCCCTTGGCTCCAGCAGTTCCTGACGACGTGAGGGTTCCCTTGGCTCCAGCAGTCCCTGACGATGTGAGGGTTCCCTTGGCTCCAGCAGTCCCTGACGACGTGAGGGTTCCCTTGGTTCCAGCAGTCCCTGACGACGTGAGGGTTCCCTTGGCGGCAACAGTCCTTGATGATGCGAGGTTTCTCTCGGTTACAACAGCCCATAGCGATGTGAGGATTCCCTTGGCAACAATCGTACATAAACGTGCGAGGACTCCCTTTGCTTCAGCAGTCCCTGGAGATATGATGGTTCTATTGACTACAGCAGTCCCGGGCGTTGTGAGGATCTCCTTGGATACAGCAGTCCCTTACGACGCAAGGGTTTCCTAAGCAACAGCAGTACCTGGCGTTGCAAGTGTTCTCTTGGCTACAGCAATCACTGTCGCTGTGAGGGTTCCCTTGGCTACAGCAGTCCATGGCGATGTGAGGGTTCTCTTGGCTACAGTTGTTCATGGCGATGTGAGGGTTCTCTTGGCTATAGTTGTTCCTGGCGATGTGAGGGTTCCCTTGGCTATAGTTGTTCATGGCGATGTGAGGGTTCTCTTGGCTATAGTTGTTCATGGCGATGTGAGAGTTTATTTATTGTTCCTCTAAGTGAGGGTTCCCTTGGCTCAGTTGTTCCAGGCGAGACAGGGTGATTGGCTGTAGTGGTTACTGGATTGCGGTCTGGCTACTGGATTGTTGTCCTGGCTATTGGAGGGCGGTCTGGCTACTGGTTGTTCGGTGACAAACAGTTCCTCTTGGTGAACCAGTTTGTGTAATCCAGGAGGGTTCCGGGCTATAGTTGTTCATGGGATCACCAGGGTTCTCTTGCAAGAGTTCCCCACTCGGCTGGGCGGTGTGGCCTTGGCTGTCAGGGGTCTTTGGCACCTACCACGCTGAGAGTATTGTGGCTTAAAGTTGTTCCTGGCGAGAGGCCCACCCCTAGTCGTTCCTGGCGAATGATGTTCTCTGGCTAAGTTGTTCCTGCGATCGAGGGTTCTCGGGCTTAGTTGGCGATGTGGAACTGTATGGTCTACAAGTTGTTCCTGGACGTCGAGAGTTCTCGACATAAAGAGTTCCACGGCGAGGCAGCGTTCCACTTGGCTATAGTTGGCTATCGATCTACCGCTCTTGGCTATAGGTGACCATCAAGAATTGGAGGGTTCAGGGCGGCTATCCAGTTGTCATCTCGGCTTGATTTTGGAAGCACTGCGTTGGCATAGACCTACTTGATGTCAGATCTCTTTGGCTACCTGCATGTGCGAATGGTGATTGTTCTCTGTCGGCAAGTTGTTCATGCAACATGAGGTTCTCTTCCACTATACCGTCGTCACGGCGTAGTGAGAGTTCTCTTGGCTAAGTTTTCGCAAGGCAAAGTGAAGCTGAATGTAAAAGTTCTCACCCGCAGACTTGTGACCCAACAACTTGAGCTCTACTACCTTGTCAGAGAGACCTCTGGCCTTAGTTGGGGCGCCGCAGAAGTGCCCGCTTGGCCACATCCTCATGTACGACGAAACGCAGTCACAACAAACACGCTTGCGCGAAGGTATGCTGGTCTGTGCACACATTAAAGAGACTGTTCAGCCACATATTTGGAACGAGGTTTCCTTGGCAATAGTGTTGGCAACCGCGACCTTGGGTTCCAAAAGTTATAGTTTTCAGACTTTCAGTCGCTACGTAAGGCTGTGGTCTCAGGCTATAGATCCTTACTTGCGATGTCGAGGGTTATTTTTTCCTATACCGTGTTGTCGGGCGAAGTGAGGGTTCTCTATGGCTATAACTTGTTCATGGCGATTTGAGGGTTCTCTTGGCTATAGTTGATCCTGGCGATGTGAGGGTTCTCTTGGCTATAGTTGTTCCTGGCGAAGTGAGAGTTCTCTTGGCTATAGTTGTTCATGGCGATGTGAGGGTTCTCTTGGGTATAGTTGTTTATGGCGATGTGAACAGTCTCTTTAACATCGTCATAATGTCTAGCACGTGGCCACTGACATCATCTATGTATAACGGACTGCGCTCCACAAGTTTGCCAACGTAAAGGCCCATGTGGTCCCGCGGTTCGGCAACTGTTGCCAAGAGACTTGTTGTCTCCTGGGCACACTGTGCCTCCCTGAGGTGACCCCAGCCCAATGGCGCGACAAGGGTGAGTATCTGCGCCCCCAGAAGGGTACGCCTCACCCGCACACAGCACAGACACGCATGTGCATTCCGCCAAGCGACGCGGATATCTATTGACTAGACACCAGCTCAGATATCTCAACGGGGGCGGCGTAAGTGGAGCTATTCCGTTCATGAGATCCCGTAATATTTAAACCCGCCCACCGTCTGGCCAAGTAGATGTTAAACAGAAGATGTATGAGCCCAGCTTCTTTAGGCGGAGAGGTCAATCAGAGTGGACCCCAGAGTGCATGGACCGAAATTGTCATCTTGTACGAGGTCTGCACAGAATCACGCTCCAAGCTACAGACTTTCCTGGGTTGGTTAGAATCACGTAGTGAACATCTGCTGTGGTGACCACGTCTAGCTATCACCTATTGCAGGAGAACTGCCACACGAGAAAAGGCGTTCTGTGAGAAGGTCACCTTCAGTGTCGAGAAACGCAAAAATACCCCCATCCCCTGTGCCTTAGTTATAATAGGATCAGTTCGTGAATCGGTGGACTCATACTGACCAGCCGTCTGAAGGGCAGCGACAGGGTATTGGAGCTGCTAGAAAAGACGAGCTGGTGCATCTAATGCATCACCCCGAAGACAGCCGGCGCTAAAACGTCGAGATGCAGATACTGGGCTCAGACTATACCGACGTACGCGTTCGCAAAGATATCATCGATGTAAGCATCGAGGCTGCAGAGACCGCCATGAAAACTGATAGCTGGCGACTTGGTTACGCCCTCACAGCTTGCAGGGCAGCACTGTAAAAGACCACAGAAGGTCTGGATCGTCGTCGTCTTCTTGCATGTCCAACCTAGTCTACCGAGCGGTGGGCCGTGTGGAGCACATGCACTAACTCGAGCGGATAATCTGCCTCCTGGAAACGGGTTCCGAGATGAGCAGCAGCTTTACAAGGCAATCCAGCAGAAGCTTGTCGCCCACAAGCGCCAGGACCGGACCAAGGACAGGTCAGGGTTCAACCTGAATATGGACTATATCCTGCAGATTAGGGACGCACAGCAGAACCACTTGGCGGCATGCAATATTAAGATGCTATGGACCCTGTAATGGAAACGTTCGACTGACGTGCCTAGAATGAAACTGAATAAAGGGGCTGCCAACATCAGCGGTTAAGTACACCAAGATCATTCGTATGGGGTTTGTCCTCTGGTGTCGGCACTGATACTGGTCCTATACAAGTTGTTCCTGTAATAAATGGAACAACTCAATCGGTAGGAATAAGTAAGCCTACTGGCCAGATAGATAAGGATAAAGTTTTGTTGTACAATCAAATATTGCACAAAAATGGCACAAACACAGCATAAATACCGAATAAAATTTCTGATCGGGTGAATAAGTCAAAACTATGGAACCAGCTGATGAGAATTAAAGGGAACAAAGGGTTGTGTCTGATAACCCTGTGATGACAGAAGTCGTTGAAAGTATTCAAGGGATATTCCTGCGCAGGTCGATAGTCGATGGAGCGTATTAACAGGAGACCTGATTTACGAAACTGCTAAATCACCCGTAACATTGTTGATCGTGTACACATTAGTAAGGAACATGGCAAGTTTAAAAAGGGCAATTGACCTAATTGGAGTGAATGCTTGTTTTCAATACATAATATACACTCGGGAACACCTAACGTCTATAACTCTGCGGATAAAAAGTGCACTGAATTGAGTAGGTGTTGGAAGAAAGATAGTGCAAATGTGATTGACAATATTTGGTCAAATGGTGGGGATATCCAGCAGGCTTCACCAGCAGGATTGATAGTGGAGGTGAATAACAACTGATGTTGCAATGGATCGGTTATCATAACATGGAAGTAGGTCATGTTAATTACAGCGACCGGACAGTATTTGGTCAAGCCATACCAAAAGCCGAAATTGTGTCGGCATTCAGTGGTTAAAGTGCCGAACTTATTTAAAGAGATTAAGGATTAAAGAGAACCACTTAGGGCCTTGATTTGTTTAGCCTTATCCTCTGATACGGTGGCTGATCGTACGCGCCATTCAACGGTGGTCATATGTGACTCACTGGCTTCCTAGATCAGTGAAACGAGTCGAGCCCTCAGTCAGATGTAATTTTCCCTTCTATCGTAAACACGATTATCTCAGGAAGGAGTTCATATTATTTGGATGATGTCCACCCCCTTGCATCTACGCTAACCGAGCAAGTTGGTGAAACACCAACGTCAACGCTTGATGCCTGACATTATAATTGGATTACCAATGCTTTCTGTTGTTGCCAGGTTGCTGTAAATGTGAGAACCTTATTCAATCCAAGTCATTATTAACTTGGCGAATGCTTTCGCCAAGTTATGTTCGTTAGTCGCGTTTGTGGGTTTGTTTGTTTGTGATTTGTAAACTTTTTATTGGCAGGCGATTCCGGTCGCAATTTTTGATGAAATTTCTTCCCCCCCTCCACCCATATAGGTCAGTAACATAGTAGCCAAGACCCCAGACTCTTTGTTGTTACCTTGACCTTATACTAAGGTCAAGGTCATCGAAAATGTGAAAATCTAAAATCCCTAATTACCCCGGGGAATATAGTTCGATCTTTACAAAATTTACACCACTTTGAAGCTTAATTCAATTGCCAACTTTTTTATACATATATCGCGTTGTAAAAAATCTATAGTTTTCGCAAGTGCCTAAGGTCAAAAATCGTAGTGTCAGTGCAAATGTTAAGAAAATTAACCTTAGAAATTCTATTGCCTACAAAACAAAAATAATAATACGTCCATGCTTGATTTCAATCCCAGATGATTTGTTTTGACCTTGACCGGAAACTAAGGTCAATGTAATCGAATAAGTGAAAAACTAGTATCTCGAAATATTCCCTTAAAAATGGTCGTATTTTTACAAAATTTACATCATTGTGTACTAATTGCAAACTTTTGCTACATATATATGTGGCCATCGAAGCAACAGTTTTCCTAAGCGCCTGAGGTCGAAAAATCGTGGTATCAGTCCAAATGTCAACAAAAGTTTCATGAATATTTCGAACGCTTATAAAACAGTCAATACATGTCTGATGGTAATAAAAATTGGTTCACATGTTCTGCGCGACATATTAAGACGTATCCTAAAATATCGTGGATGTCGATGACGCCGCTTCCGGTTACTAAACAACAAAGTTTGCACAAAATGACGCAAGTTCAATGCTCAATACGTCCATGCTTTAGAATTCCATTTTAATACAGTTTACATATTCTGATAGTGTAGTGTAATTGTAAACTTTTTCTGAATAAATGTAATTGTAAATAATGCATCGTTAAAAAAATTCTAGCAGGTCCAAAATTTTCTGGAAGCCAAAATCCCTAAACTTTTTAATTTTGCAATCTATTCACTTATATCATTCGATCGTAAAAACATTAACATTTTCAAAAAGCTGATACAATTACCAAACTTTGATAATTGATATATACTATAAAAATATTCGTCGTTTTCAAAGCGCGTTGAGTTGAAAAAACAAATTTCACTCAGTCAATTTTCGTCAAATTTACGATTGCTTATAAAATAGTAAATATCAGTTAAATAGTCATAAAAATCCGCTAAGCAGCTGTTGTCATCGACAGCACGAATAGCCTTCTCATAAAATCAGATGAAAAAATTTAGGTGGCACGAAAATTGGAAACAAAAATAAAATTGACTTCGCTAGGATTTGAACACCGGCCTCTTGCCACGCGTTCAAACATAATCATGATGAACATTTTTGTTTATCTGACCTGATTATACTAGGTGCCAACAACAGGTAAAATTTCAACAACATTGATAAATCCATAGTAACTTGGTCAATTATGGGTCGATACGGATTTTTTTCTGCTTAACGTCGGTTGGCTTCTGAATAAATGTTTAAGGTTGATTGTCACAAAGGTCGCCGGCAGATCGCAGCAAGGACCAGTCCAATTAACTGTCAAAATGCATGTAGAATATAGGGCGCGTTTACTCTCTGCTTCATTGTGAATGCTATGGACATCATTGATGTTATTGCTTACACTAACAACCAAAGATATAGTTACGGCCAAATTGATATAAATTAAACGTGTCTGAATACAATAGCCTACTTGCAAACATCGTTAGAAAACAACCCAAACTATTTGAATTGTGCGATTACAACCAGTTGTCGAGTAGCTGACATGATCAATCTTTTACAGCCGATATTTCAAGTTTATGTAGGTCTTTATTTCTAAATGAATAAGGGGCTTGTTAATATTAATGTTGATGAGACAAAATATGTCTAAGCCAACGGACAAAGAATAACTACTGAAGCAAAAAATGGTATGGCTTGTTGATGCGGTGAAAATTGGTAAACGACGCGCACATGCACTATCTGCCGAATGCTTTTTTTTTTTTGTTCTCCGCGAACTCGGTCCGCGTAACTCCGCCGAGTGAGCAACAGCGTGCATTGCGCTCGGTGTTGGGCGCTTCACTTGCACTAGGGCACTAAGACTCAAGATTCTTTGTGAATACAACCGTGGCATTTATAACTGATCCTGATATCACCATCATCGTCATCATCGTCGTCATCATATCCTTTGTCGTCATCATATCCGTTGTCGTCATCATCAGCGTATTTTCTCTGTGTTACCGAAGGTTATTCATGCCCACTGCAGCGAGCATGACACAATGAAGCGTTATAATGCGGCAATCAGTTGGACGATAAAACTAAATTAATTATTGGTGCGGTAAGCGTGGGCCGATGTGAATGAGTTTCTGTTGTTGCTTTACTTCATGTTATATATAGCTAAAGTATAATCGTGTCATGAAAAGCCCTTTAAAAAATTGAACATATTGATGCAACACACAGGAAACGGAACCATGCCAGTCAATAGTACATAATCATCCTTGGCTATCGATGGTTCCCACTAGACATCATAACGATGATAACGATGATGATATGTGCCTTATGATTTTTCATTTCCCATGAATCTTTTTGCAATCATAATGATATTCATGATTCCTGGGTGTATATATCTAATATACTTAATAATTAAATCCATTCTTGTACGATCGTAAGTTTTTTTCTTTTTTGGTCAGTCGCGTTTGTATGGATGTATGTATGTATGTTTGTTTTTATGTGGACAATTTTTTTATCTGCAATTTTTGATTAACGTTTAACGTTGGTTAGCTTCCGAATCAACGTTTATTAACTATTTGCGATACAGAACGCAATTTTCAATATATTTTTGTAATTATTTTTTTTTATTGAAGGTGTCAAAGATGTGCTGAACCCAGAGGTTTTATTTTGACGTTTAACATTGGTCAGCTTGTAAATAAATGTTTGTTAAATGTTTGTCTCGCGATACAGGTCTCAATTTTGAACATATATGCAGAACCGAGAGGTTTTGTTTTTCCCTTGACCTTATAATAAGGTCACGGTCATAGATAATGGGAAAACCTTAATTCCTGAATATGGTCCGATCGTTATAAGCTTTACATCATTGTGTAAATTAATTTAATTGCATTGTTTCTCTGAGTATATATATATATATATATATATATATATATATATATATATATATATATATATATATATATATATATATATATATATATATATATATATATATATATATATATATATATTTTTTAGCATAGTCGCACATGAAAAACGGTTTACGGTTTAGCTATTGTTGATCGTTTTTTTGTTTTTTGTTTTGATAAACAAAAAACGGACCGTAAAACTTATTTTGTCATATGTGGAATGTGAGGTGTATGCTATATGTTCCTCGTCCTTATATTTCAAACAGAATGTCTTAGAGTATATATCTACCCCACTTTGCAATATCTCACCTCGCACCATATTCCTCTGTATTCGAGTCACGTCCTCTTTAGAGATCACCCTCAACTGGAGAGTTCCGTTTATGTCTTGGTCGGTTAGTTTTATTTCAGGATCGTTAACCACAAATATCGTCGAAGAAAAACATACAAAGATAGTATGCACTAAACCGCTTTATTGCGCACCTTATGGGCGACGCCTGACATCAATCCGTGTTATATGATGTGTGCTAGTTTTGTCAATATCAAACATTCATGAATATCTCCACTGAGATCAAACGATTTCATGTAGAAATAAACCGAATGATTGTATCAGGGATCACTTCTCCATTGCATTTATAATTAAGAATATTCAGTTTTAGTATGTGTTCTTGAGTAAGTTACGTATGTCGACACGTTAGAGCAGTTGAAGGTTCTGGTCAACATTACAGAGAACAAAATATTTTGTTTGTGCAGCCTACCATACTCGCTCTGGTCATATAAAATATACAAGTGGCAGTCAATCATTCCCCCAAGTATTTAGTATTCAGCGACGGTTCATTCAATGAATTGAAACAACATCAACTTTATCGCAGGTAAAATACAGTGCTGCAATAAAGCGTGTAATCTCTACTCACTACAACACACACATAATCTGTCATCTATATTCACTGTAGCCCCGATAACATATCTTCTACACCCATAATTAGTCAAACAACCTATCATTAAATGCTCAGATGATTTGCCAACTTGCGAAAAATACGAAAGTATTGAGTCATCACTTATCCTACACAGGGCAGGAGGTTATTGGCGTGGGGTATTACTCAGGATAAGAACATTAACTAGGGTAACAACTGTAACCAAGGCAACAACTGTACCCAGGGTTATAATCGTATCAACGGTAACAACTGCACCAAAGGTAACCACAGTGTAATAACTATATTCAGAGTAATAACTCGACCAAGCAAAAATACATCCAGTGCAGTACCTAGGCAAATATATCCTTTTTCACCAGAGTCACAACCGTACCAAGTGTAAAAACGGTACAGATGGTAAAAACTTTTTTGAGTAGTAACTGTACCCAATGTATCAACTTTCTTTATTAAATGTGTGCCAAGGGCAACAACTGCACAACAACAAAATCCAATGTAATACCTGTACCAAGAATAACAACTGTACACAATCAAATTACTGTGTCGAGTGTAGCAGATGTCCGAGCGCAAGGACTGTACCAGTGATATTGTACTTGTTATTTTCGCTATTCGTATGCCTATTGTGTGTTGCATTATGAAGCCCTCACTAAAAATCATAACGTGCACTTCATGTGTTGGATGGTGGTTAAGAATAAAGACAGTTCTGTTCCGGTCTACATGGTGTCGTCCTCGTGTGTGTGTTTCTCAATATAGTTATTTGGACATAACATAACATGGTGGCAGCAAGTGAGATCTAAAACGACCCATAGTGATTAAAAACAGTGTTTTTATCTTCCGCTAGTCAGCAGTGGAAACGACTGTCGTCTTGAGGTCAGTGACACCGGATTTCAGTGAACCGAGCAATTCACCTCCTCAACGACCCCGCTCAAACGCACATGGTCGGCGACGGATTGTGTGACTGTGGTGTTGGAATGTCGAGCAACAAAACGAGCGCAAAGTGCAAATCGCAAGTAAGCTTCTACATGTGACAATATCAGGTCTAGTGATCGTGTTGGACGTTGTGGTAAATAATTGCATCGCGTCAGTGACAGTGTGCAGTTTATCGCCCGCCAAATCATGTCGGAATCAAACCCAGCAGCAAGCGTGCAGTACGTGCACTCAAACGATCTAGCCGGTATCAAGATGCCCTCATTCAACTGGGACAGTGACGATTTGCCTCATCAGTTTCGCTCATTCAAGCGTTATTGTGAACTGTTGTTGTCGACTCCTACGTACAGTAACAAAACAGGTCACGAAATTGTTAACTACATCCTACTTTGGTTGGGACCCAATGCTTTAGAAGTCTACGACAACTGGTCTCATCTGACAGTAGAGCAGAAGAAAACGCCAGAGTCAGTGTGGCAGGCATTCCAAGACTATTTTGAGCCCAAGGCTAACTATAGACTTGCCCGTTTTCAATTTCGCGACATTCGTCAACAGTCAGTTGAGCCCATTGACACCTTTACAACTCGTCTTAAGGTGCAAGCACGGAAGTGTAAATTCGAGGCTGCTCTCGAGGACATGCTGATCGACCAAATCATTATTGGCACTGTGCACAACCCCGTTCGTAAAAAGCTACTAGACCACGATCCAGAGAAGTTGACACTTGACAAAGTTCTTGACTGTGCTCGAACATACGAGGCCACACAACAACAACTCAATCAGTTTGGGCAGGCTACGAAGGTGGATAGCATCCATCAAAAGCGAAACAACCAAAGGAAAGGACCGATTCCACATGCTGAATCGACCTCAAGGAACACATGCCACTTTTGTGGTGGGACTAGACACCGTCGGGAGGAATGTCCCGCTCGCGACCAGAAATGCAATAAATGCTTAAAAGTTGGTCATTGGGGAAAAGTTTGTCGCAGTACTGCTGCACACAGTTCTACGCAAGGACATCGCAGTGGCTCAATAAAGTACAGTACTTCAAAGTATAACAAACAGAAGCAGAAGCCTGATGTA
Source organism: Urechis unicinctus (assembly GCA_034190875.2). Taxonomy (NCBI): domain Eukaryota; kingdom Metazoa; phylum Annelida; class Polychaeta; order Xenopneusta; family Urechidae; genus Urechis; species Urechis unicinctus. The sequence continues at coordinate 26,849,268 of CM067345.1, read as the reverse complement.
CACTCTGTTTGTGTTGAGAATAAGGATGACCCACAGTTTTGAACAGTGCACATTCGACACTCTCTCCATTTCAACAGTAAGCCGGGACAAAGCATTTGCAATCTTGCGCATTGAGGCATACCCCAACAAGAAGACAAATCTACGAGGTAAAGTGGATACAGGTGCTCAAGGGAATATCCTGCCTCTGCGAACGTTCCGCAATATATACCCATCGCATGTAAATGAAGACGGACTGCCAACAACCTTAGTTAAAAGTGACGCCAAACTCACTGCATACAATGGCACTCCGATTCGTCAGTACGGTACACTTACCATCCCGTGTCGTTACGCGGACAGCCAGTGGCAAGCAACAAAATTTTATGTAACTGACACACCAGGTCCTGTAATTTTTGGATTGGAAACTTGCGAAGCTCTCAGTCTGGTGACCATGAACTGTACCATATCTCTCCAGACTGACACTGCAAACCTTGGAAAGCTGAGTGACGTCAAGTCCATGTACCCTGACCGATTCACAGGCTTGGGTAAATTCAAAGGAGAGCATTCACTAATCCTCAAGGAGGATGCTTGTCCTGTAATCCATGCGCCAAGAAGAGCTCCAATCCAGCTCCAATCTCAAATCCGCTCTGAGCTTGACAGAATGCTGGACCTAGATGTCATCCGCCCAGTGAGTGAACCTACAGACTGGGTCTCGAGCATAACATATGTTCAAAAACCAAACGGGTCTCTCCGCATTTGTTTGGATCCGAAAGACATCAATAAGGCGCTAAAGAGGGGTCAGCACCGCACCCCCACACTTGAAGAGGTCACACACAGACTCAAGGGCGCCAAAGTGTTTTAGCAAACTGGATGCCAAGTCCGGCTATTGGAGCGTGCAGTTAGATGATGCCAGTCAACACCTCACTACGTTCAACAGTCCATTTGGAAGGTTCTGTTTCCAAAGGCTCCCATTCGGCTTGAAAACTAGCCAAGACGTCTTCCAAAAGGCAATGGATCAGATACTCGATGGACTGCCTGGCGTCATATCCATTGCAGATGACATCACTGTGTTCGGTGTTGACCAAGCTGATCACAACCGCAATCTCCATCAGTTGATGGAACGTGCTCGCAAATGTGGTCTTGTCTTCAATGCAGAGAAATGTAAAATCAACCAAGACGAAGTATGCTTCTTCGGCAACATCTACGGGGAGTCAGGGGTCAAGCCTGATCCAAGCAAAGTGCAGGCTATCATCGACCTAAAGCCCCCAGCAAACGTCTCAGAACTCCAGTCATTCCTTGGAATGGTCACATACCTTGCTCCGTATATCCCTAAGCTGAGTAACGTTACAGGACCATTGAGACAGCTACTACAGAAGGACTCTGAATTCCAGTGGCATCCAGAGCATCAAGCAGTTTTCAGCCAACTCAAACAGCTCATTAGTAGAGCTGGATTGCTCTCATACTTTGACCCAACCAAGCCAGCTGTATTGCAAGTTGATGCGAGTCAAGAAGCCCTCGGCGCCGCACTCATTCAAGATGGTCACCCAATCTCGTTTGCCTCAAAAAGTTTGTCTGACACCGAAAAGCGGTACGCAAACATAGAAAGAGAGCTACTTGCATGTGTATTTGGAGCAGAACGCTTTCACACATATTTGTACGGCAAACCATTTACCATCGAGTCAGATCACCGTCCACTGGAGATGATCTCAGCCAAAGCACTCACATCTGCCCCAGCCCGTCTGCAGCGTATGCTGTTGAGGTTGCAACGCTATGACTACGAGATAAAATACAGACCTGGCAAAGAGATGATTCTAGCGGACAGCCTTTCTCGACTCCCAAAGTCTAGTGCTGATGAGCATATTGAACTGAATATTAAGGTATGCTTCGTTCAATTTAGCAACAGACGACTCGATGAGCTTCGTGAAGCAATAACAAATGACGAGACACTCAATCGCCTGTCAAAATACATTATCCAAGGATTTCCCGGACGCCAAAGAGACGTCCACCACAGCATTCATCCTTATTGGCCTTTCCGAGACGAACTAAGCATTGAAAATGGTCTCATTCTGAAGGGAAGTCAACTGCTGATCCCAGAGATCCTCCATGACCAATATCTAACTGACATCCACACTGGTCACCAAGGGATTATCCGCTGTCAGATGCGCGCCAGAGGTAGCGTGTACTGGCCCGGGATCAACTCTGACATCGAGGGCATAATATCACAATGCGCCATTTGTCAAAAGCACCAGGCATCGCAGAGTAAAGAGCCAATGGAACCCGTTATTACAACCGTTCCACCATATCCCTGGCATACAATTGGCTCAGATCTCTTCACACTGAATGATGAGAACTATCTCATCATAGCAGACTACCACTCGAAATACCCGATTGTTGAATGCCTTGGACGTGACACTTCCAGCCGTCACGTAGCTGCTATTACCAGTCATGTATTTTCAATGTTTGGTTGTCCAGACACCATCATCTCGGACAACGGTCCACAGTTTATAGGCAGTGCTTACCAGGCAATGACAAACAACTATGGAATAGCTCATGTCACCAGCTCCCCTCACCATCCTCGTTCACACGGTTTTTTATTGAACGCATGGTCCGGAGCATGAAAGCCCTCATTAAGAAGTCACCTGAGGAAACCGACAAAGCTATTCTTGTGTATCGAACAACCCCTTTAGGCCCTAAAATCCCCTCACCAGCTGAACTCATTTTCCAAAGGAAAATTAACTTCAACCTACCAGTCTACCATCAAGGCAACGCCCATGACATAACTGCAGCTAGACAGCTAGCCCATCAGAAATCTGAAATGCGTTACAACAGCCAGAGCAAAACCCTTGATGAGCTTGACATCAACCAGCCCGTTTACTACCAGGATGTGGCACGTAAAAACTGGCTCCCCGGTAAGGTTATTGGAATTGGCCCCGAACCACGTTCCTACACAGTGCTATGCCGCACGACAGGTCGCCCTCTAAAACGCAACAGAATATTGCTACGACCTCAACCCATAGCCACTGACATTTACACAAGCCCAACTCCGTCACCACCAGCTGCACCGATAGTTGCCCCACCTCCTCTACAGCCAACACAGGATAGCCCCGTACCTGATCCCATCTCCACACCTACTAGTAAAGTGAATCACAACGCAACAGTCTCCTCACCTGCGATACAGAAAAGTGGAAATACTACAATACCTACACCACGTCCCCCAAGTGAAATGTCATGCCTCCACGTCGTCTCATAGAAGATATTTAATCTAACTACATATTCATATTGTAGCAGAACCAGATAGTATTGTTTTTGTATGAATGTCAACTTGGGACTAGACTTAAATTGTATGTCATTTTATTGTAACAGGCAGACTGCTACCTTTTTGTTTGTGACTGCAGACAAGCAACTAACATAATGTCTGTCATTGATGATTTCTTAAAAGAAGGGGGATGTTGCATTATGAAGCCCTCACTAAAAATCATAACGTGCACTTCATGTGTTGGATGGTGGTTAAGAATAAAGACAGTTCTGTTCCGGTCTACATGGTGTCGTCCTCGTGTGTGTGTTTCTCAATATAGTTATTTGGACATAACATAACATTGTGTGATGAGTATTAGCAATGGAAAGTATATGTGAAACGAAATTTTTGCTGCTCTCATTAATCATAATGTCAACCCAGCATATACATACATTTTTGTTTATTACACGATAGCATCACCTAACAATGACTGCGTGTTATCATTAGGAAAGCAGAGCCACTTGAATCCGCTTAGCAAAGCTATCACCTCTTTGATAAAGCTCCTTGGATAAAGGGCCACTTGAGAGTACACATATTCAATGCACTGCTTATTCGACGTTGAGTGGATTTTAGCATACATTGATTGAGTTAGAAGAGAAGCTGACTGCTTAAGAAGTACCATTATTAGCTATTAGCCATGCATCTCCGGTTGAAAACGGTTTATTGAACCATTGTAACAAGTGTTTTAGTTTTAGGGAAGCTTAGATTATGTATTGAAGAAACAAAATTAATCTTGGTAAACTTCATTTTGTTCTTGCGATACAGGTCGCAATTTTCCACATATTTTCGAATTTAAAAAAACAAAACCAATGTTTTATTCATGCGCTGCACCTAAAGGTTTCATTTAATTTGTCCTTGTTTGTTTGAAAAGAATTTTTGTCTCGTGATACAGATAGCAATTTTCAAGATATTGTCGAAATATTTTTTTCTATTTGGACGGTGTGGATGATGCGCAGAATCCAGGGCCATTATTTTCCCCTTGACTTCAAATCAAGTTCACGATCATCAAAAGAAATTATGAAACATTAACATCTCCATGGAGAATTGTTCAATCGTTATAAGTGTTGCATATTATGGAAGCCTATCTCAATGGTACACTTTTAGAAATTTATGTAATTATTAACTCTGTGCTCGCCTCAAGGCACGCGGTCAAGTATGGTACGCCGCGGTACTATTAATACACTAAGCTTTTCCTTGAGTCAGCCAAATCATTGTCAATATATCATGGCCCCAGACAGCAGGATTTCTTTTATGAATTTGATTGCTTATAAAATCATCAATAAACATGCGTTGGTCATTAAAATTGGTTGAATTGCGCCAAAGATTTAAAATCCATAATAAGTTCGTCAATTATGGGCCGATTCTGAAATTTTCAAACTTTCTGATACAGTTCGCCAAGTTTCCCCATGTCCCCAGGTCTATTTCGTTTAACGTTGGTTAGCTTCTGAATTAATGTTTGTTAACTATATATGTCTCGCGATACAAAATGCAATTTTCAATATATTTTTGTCCTTTTTTAAATTGAAGGTGTCAAATATGTTTACAACCCAGAGGTTTTATTTTGACCTTGAATATAAAATGAGGTCAAGGTCATCGAAGGATACTTTATATCATCAATTAATACCAAATAACTTTTGGGCCGATTTTGATTTTTCGATTAATGCTGGTTAGCTTCTGAATCAATGTTTGTTACCTTTTTTGTGTTGCGATACAGCACGCAATATTCAATATATTTTTGTGATTATTTTTTCTAAATGAAGGTGTCAAAGATGTACAGAAGCCAGAGATTTTATTTTGACATTGATTGAAAACTAAGGTCAAGGTTATCAAAGGAAATTTTAGTCCCTCGATAAATCCACAGTAACTTGGACATTTTGGGGCCGAGTTAAAAATTTTCTGATACAGTTCGCCAAGTTCTCCCATGTATTCATGAGCCTCTTGCGTTTAACGTTTGTCAGCTTCTAAATAAATTTTTGCTAACTTTTTTTGTCTCGCAATTTTATATAGTTTCTGAATTGTTTTTTTTAATGGAAGGTTTAATTGGCGCCTCTAATCAAGGTCAAGATCAAAAATTTAAATTATCCGTATCTCTCTGGATAATGATTCGATCGTCAAAACAATTACCGACTACTGTAGTTTAATTTTGTAAGTTTTTTTTAAATGTAAGTAATCGTAGGATTACCCTTACAATTAGAGTTATGACGACAATGATTATGTCAATGACGATTTATGTGATGAAGATAAATCTAAAGATAACCCAGATGACTTTAATGATGATAACGATGATAAAAACAATGTCATACATTGTACCCATGGGCCTCTTGTTATTTTTGTTTATTTGGCAGTGAGATAGCTGCATAAAAAATGGGGCGAGTGTCTTGCCTATAAAATGACCACAATACGCTAATTAGCATTAGCATCAGTGATGTTCTGTTGATCTGTTATATGCCTCACATCGTACATTTAGACAAGAGTGACGGGACCTCGGGTCGTATTTTCAGCAGACATTTTAAACCCCACACAATCACGTCGCTCTGTTTCGTTAAGAATCCCCATCACGAAATAACGTTGAGGTACGTTTGTGACTGTTAACGCACCCTTTTTTAACAAAATTATTCCGATTTCTATCGTTGGGTCGATATTCACAATGATAAGGCGTAAGTGGACAAGACGGTGTTCGTTTGGAAAACCGCAACGTTATGATTAACACAGACGGTTGTGCTTTTCCAAACTTACGAATGCATGATAATGGGAGTCTGGAAAGGCATATTCCGAAATCCGGAAAATTCCGAAATCCGGAACACGCTAGGTCGACTGTATTTATTTAGCATCTTCAATGTGTTAAGACCCGAACTAATTACAATGACAATGACAATGACAATGACAATGACAATGACAATGACGTTTATTAGCAATCACGCGCCCTCTAGGAGCATATACAATCGAGTTATATACATGATTTTGATCAGAGAAGGTGCAACATACAATACAGTGGGAATACAATAAGTGTGCAACTAATTCTACCTCAAAATTAAAGACATTTCAATACAAACGGTACACATTGAGATAAAGCATAGTTACAGGGTTGGATTCCTAAGTGAGACCACTGACCGAGACACCTGAAGCTGAGGGTTGTTGGCCATTTAGAGCCAGTTTGCGAATCTCGAGCGATTCCCTTATGAATTTGCCAATGTTTTTATTCAATAGTTTGTCCTCGTTACTCATCATCCATATATATTTGTCATTGGGTGGCAGGTGAGAAAAATTTTTGTTGTTTATGTCAATATCGTTAAACAATGGGGCTCTTTTGTTTTTATATTTGGGGCATGTGATCATGAAATGTGTTTCATCTTCTGTAGCTTGCATTGCGCAGCACTGACATGTTCTATCGTTTGGGTTTGAAATGGTTCCCCTCATTGCTTCTATATTTAATGGATGGGAGCTCAGGCGTAGTTGTGATACAGCAGTTCTGTGGTTGATATTGTCTATATTAAGCAAGTATTTCTCGAGTCCAAAGTTTTGTTTGAAAAGTTTGTAGGTTCTCAGTTTATTTCCCCCTTGTCTTCCCGATAGGCTGTTAGTATTGTTGAGTTTTTTGTGCCAGAATTTTTCATAGAGAGTTTTCATCGCACCTTCGGCTCTTTTTGCAAATATCTTTATTTTGTTCTCAGGCACGTTAATGTTGTTGTATTGTAGATGTATGTGCTCCAATATTGATGTTAATTTTCCAAACCATGACTTTTTTGTTGTAGGATGTTCCTTTTGACTTTCTATTAGTGCTTCTTTGGCTAGACAGCCTCCAGATTTTAATTTGGTAGAAAGAAAGAACTTTATTGAATTAGTTATGGCATGAAGACTAAGTGGGTGTCTGCCCAGTTCACCCCTGATTCCTATAATCGAGGTGTGTCTTTTCACATGTAGTATTCTCCTGTAGAATTTTAACTCTAACTGAGAAAGTTTATTGTTATCCAGATTTTGTTCGAATGCATTTGGGGATCGTGACTGTGTCAGTCCAATATCTACTCCCCACACTTCAGAACCATACAGTAGTATGGGTTTTATGGTGTGATCGAAGATATGCATCATGGTGCTTATATTATAGTTATGACCCAGGAGTTTTTAGTTTATAGGGCCTTAAGGCTTTTATGTAGAGGGTATCAACAGGTCCTTCAACCATTAGGCTTTTACCAAGATAAGGGTAGTTATCACACACTCAGAGTGGCCTTCAGTTTCCCTGAGATGTGTTCATTTTGTTAAATATGATAATTTTTGTTTTGTTCAAAGTTTTCTATACCAAGATAAGGGTAGTTATCCACACACTCAAGTTGGTGTGGCCTCCATAAACAAAATTTTCCCTGAGATGTGTTCCATTTTGGTTAAAATGATAAATTTTTTTTCTTTTGTTTTGTTCAAATGCAAGAATATGCTTAATTTCTGGAGACCCTGCTGGCTGGTTGAAAACAAAGGACAACATCGTCTGGAGATTTTGAACCTATCTTACCTCATTTGTGTGGCCTTTGTTTTGAATTTGTTCAACTAAGTATGTATATATTGAATAAACTTGGACTCAAATTATCGCCGAACACCTATGTCCGAGGAGAAAAAAGCTAAATTTAACATGCTAACATGTTTTGATTGTTATTTTTTTTTTTACATGTCAATTTATTCTTTTGAGCAAGATTAATTTCTGAACCTTATGTCAACTTTACGCCCAGGGCTATTTAAATGCTGTTTTTTGCAGTTTTACGTCTACTTTTTTTCAGTTTTACGTACTTTTAGTGGCTACAAGTGTGGAGTCCAGGAATAAAAGAATCAATTTAAAGTCAACATGTCTTCGTCTGTACTTAATTTAATGAGTGTCGCTACACCCTCGCACCCGCCCCCGCCCCGTGAGTTTTGCAACTTGGGTAAATTGTTGGAATAAAATCGTTATTATCTCTTATTAACAGAAGATTTGGCGTCGATGTATCGTTTTTATAAACTATGCATGTTATCACTTAGATGCGTGCCAAAAAAATCAAGAAGGCTTTTCTACGCGTTTTCAAACTTTAGTACGGCAGCCATCGGGTCTTTCCCGAAGATTGATGAGGCAAGAATCATTTTTGAAAGAGTTTGGCAAAGAAAAGAACTTACTTTTTGCGGAACATAGTTTGTCTAGATTATATGAAATATAGTTTAATGAAAATAGTATGGCATATTTGTGACTTATGGATGATAACATCACACCCCATGTCAATCCATTTCCACACCTGATATTTTTGTACTCAAATCGAAGTACGCCGTACCATGATTGTTTCAAATTTCGCTTGTTATCCACCCGGGTCTGATTAAGAGTGTTCATATACGTGTTCAATTGTGTTTAAAAATTAATGTTCTTCTCAAATAGAATACATAGCAGCCAGGTGTTTGATATTGAACAGAATGCCCCCAAAAACACCACAACAGTAAGTTTCATACTTTTGTTGGCCTGTTCTGTTCGAGTTTTTGAAAACTTTTGTTCTTGTTTTAACTGGATGTTAGGTTATTATTTAAGGCTTTACAGATGGAAACGAGCATCATTACATATGTAATGAACATTATCATTTTAGGATACTTAAAGTTTAAGGATATGGAATGGATTGTTCACAAAATCACGGGGTCACCCGTATACTACATGCTGCTAATAATTGAGTAGCAAAGCGTTTAGTAGAGATGGAGAGAGTGGGTGCTTTGGCCTGCGTCCCAAAGAAGCTATTCAAGTTAATTTCTACAAAAACAAAACACATCTGTTTTCTGTTGGCTGATGATAGCTATGCCTTTGTAAGAGAGAAGCGACATGATGGCCACTACGTGTGTGACATAGTCAGAAAAGATCGCACAGACTCTTTTTTTCGCTACCCATGTGACTCGAAGCTTTTCAACAAAGCCTTCTTGTCAATGGGCAGACGTACTAGTCGCAGAGTGCTGCACTACAACCAGTTACTGAGAAAAGTAGTGTGCCTGCCACGTGGCACTGGCCAAGTGCTGTTACCTTTGCTTCATGGAGACGAACATAATTGAGAGGTCATCAAGCAAAAAGTCTTCATTATTCTCCATAAATATAACCAAGCCTTTTAATTGCTATGTTGATGTAAATGGTAAGGATTCTGATTATTGTTTCAGGATGTCATTCAAATGGGGAAGAGCAGTGTGGTTGGAGGGCACTCAAGAGGAGGAGGGTGTCATTCTGTCAAATTGGATTGTGGGAAAGAGTGTATACTGGCTGCCAGTGCGAAATGCCAAGTCTTTCCATAAAAACTGTGGAACCTGACCTTCTGAAGTGGCGTCAGTTCCAATTAATAAAATTATAACATTCCTCTGGTAAGACCATTATTTAATTTTGCATTGATATTGATTAACAGCTTTGGAGTCAACTTTGAAAATATAGGTAACAGGTCATGCAAAATAGAAAATGCAATTTTGTGGGTGTCATGCCTTTTACAGATGTGTATGAAGAATGTGAACAAGTTAGCGTGACAACTGGGCTCAAAAGTGATGACGATGGAATATTGCCAGCAAAGAGAAAAACAAAGCAAAAACAAAGTGATGTCTTCATATATGACACATTTAAGACTGGTAAGATTTTATAAACCTCTTTTGATACTTCTGTGACAATATTGTGTGTCATTATTAAAGACAGCTTATCGGTTTCCTGATAATATCAAAGAAAATTATATTAATTGCCTCTGCTTGTTGCAGCGAAGGAGGAAAAAATAGTCACAGATGCTGGTGGTTCTGAATCTGGTGAGTGAACTAATAACCATTTATATTATTGTCATGCAGTTGATTTCATACTAGTATTACTAAACCAAATGCTGCTGATACAGTATGTTTAATTTTTGAGATATCTGCTGAATTTCATGCATTCTTATAGAATCGGATATCGATTTGCCACTAGAACCACCAACATTTCAAAATGGTTCTTAAATCCAAAGGACATCCACACCACGGTAAATCCATATATATATATATATATTAATATATTCCTGTTATTTCAAATAGAGCGTAGGATATAATTGCAGAGTTCATCATTATACAAATATTGTATCTTTTCTTTGCTGTTCAGGAGGAGATATTGTTCCCCCAACCCCCGTTGTCGTTTTTGTTCTACTTTACCACAGCATAAATGAGTAACTTGTTGCTTCTCATTATTAATTGATTACATTAACATTGATGTTTCTAATCTGGCCTTTTGATATTCAAGAATTCCAGAAGCGATGTCTCCATATTCTTCTGGAGATACGAGATTTTGTGAAGGAAAGGGCAAAGGGTGGAGTGAACCTTGGTTCAACCTGCCTGAAGTGGTTCAGTTGAACACGATGGAGGAGTTAGGGCACCTCAATAGACAGCTAATAGATATAGAACAAAGAACTGTTTGGGTAGGTATTAGTTTTCACTGGAATTGGACACATTAGGTTAATTAACACTAATTGTTACCATAAATTGGCATTCCAGTACTATATTACTATATACTTAATTTTGTAAATAAGCAGTTATCTTGCCTTCCATTTCATAATTACAATAGTTTCATTATTTGTTTCCATTCTCTTCGAAGACAGTAAGTATATTTGTATGATAAAGCCTCAAGTTGGGAATGGTATGTTACGTTGAACCTGATTATTAATTGTGATTTTGGCTTATATTCATTGGTTGACTATATCACTCACAAACAAATAGGCTTAAGAATCACTGGCTAAAACTATTAGTTGTATATTTTTATTTGGCTAAATAATTATGCTAGGTGATGGTTATTATGTTTGTAGTTTAATTTCTTTTCCAATCTTTGGCTTCTTTTCTGATATTGCATTATCATGCACTAATTTTTCTTTTTTTCTTTGATGAGCTTTGATAATATTGTATCAAATGTGGTCAAAGAAAGATGACTTACACCTAGTTTATAATTAATTAATTCTTACTTCTATGGTGATTGGTGGCTCTTTAAACAAAAATATACATATAATTGCAGCTGCAGAAGTTGGTGCAGATAGGTGATCCCATGGTCAATAATGTGACGAGCAGGTACACATCTTTGCAAATACGATTTTCTCATGAGACAGTTATTCCTTTATTCAGAATATATGACATAAGATATTAGAGTGGCTGTGATTTGTTTAATTTAATTTGCATGATTCTTATATGATTGTCTTTTTAAAAAAAATACATTTGCAGGCTGATGACAAATGCCCTGATAAGTGGGTTGAACATGAAAGGATCTCGGGGCAACAAAGTCGGATTTATTGACACTGCTTTATGCAAGTTGATTATTGGTAAGAACCAACATAATGATTTAATGTTCGACTAAATGATTAAAATAATATTTTCTTTTTATTCTGCTGAATACAATCGACATTTGAAATTCTTTTACAATGATTAAAATGTATCATTAATTTGTTGTGTTCCAGAAAGCATTACTAAGAGCCACACTACAACGGAGACCATTGTGATTACCCTGATGGCTAACAAGTTGAGGAATGCACCGAAATGCAAGGGGTGGGGGGGTTATTTCGTTTTTATGATACTGAGTGCTATTATTTAGACCAATAATTATTTGTTATTCATGAAAATTACATCTCATTTCTGTGATTTATGAGGAGAACGTGCATAATTAATTGGTGGAATATATGCGGAAATTACCACGTGATTTCCGATTGAATTATCCACGTAAAATACGCGTGTTTTCCACGTGGTCTCTCCACGTGTTTTCCACGTGGAAATAATCACATGATTTCCGATTGAAATATCCGCCTAAAATACACGTATTATCCACGTGGTCTCTCCATGTGTTTTCTACGTGGATTCCACGTGTTGTGCCCGCTGGGATGTTTGGGTTAATTTCATTTAGAAATAATTCTCAAGTAGCAAATTGTGTTCAAAATTACATACGTAAAATATTTGGTACTACATAATAGGATACAGAGTAATCCCCAAGTGCAGGTACACTACAAATCAATTACCAGTATTACAATGAGGCAGATAATGATAACAAGTATATTAAAGTTATGACTGTTTGCCAGCTAAAGGTATATGTATTATGTCGATGCAATAAGTGAGATACATAACTATGATATGTCTAGGACTGGTTACACAACGCAGGATAAAGCTACTTTAATTGGTCATGACACAGATAGGATTAATTGATATACCTATACATGTACAGACATACATATTACAACAGCAAGTGTTGAATGACAAAACATAACATGTACAAAAGTCGGGATGGCATTGAAAACGGGAAGTGGGGGAGGGGTTTGGAACAGAGAGCAAATCGATGTGATGTCGTTGAAATCTAATTCAAAGACAGAAAAGAGCTGGTTGCCTGACTTTATCTGCGCGCGGTATTTAATTGGAGGCAGCCTCTTCCCTTCCAAGGAGGAATGATAAGGACTTATGCGATAACGTTTACGAATTCGACCCAATTCGTCAAGCTCCGCTGCTTCATGCTCCGATTGCCTGCACCTGTATTGAACGATTTTTTACAACTTGTGACCTAGTTATAAACCGACTCGACATGCTAGGGCTTTAATCGAGGTTTTATTCTTGACGTCTACTATCAGTGACCATGAGCAGGTATGTACGTTGATGTGCGGTTCAGACTGGACGTTACTCTTGCGCTGAGGTTTCTTGTGAATAGTTGGTTTATAATTTACACCTATGTTCAACATTACTGACCGATTTTATGCTGTTTCATTGGTTGTCTTGGACTATGAATGACGAGACATTGAAGTCGGTGATTTGTAGTTCACAAGCGCCGGTTGAAGCGCCGTGCCAGAGCCAGACATTGTGGACGTCTGCGGTGCCCTCAGCGGGCGTGTACCCGTCGTACCGCGGATTGGCCTCAAAGGTACTCGGCATCCTACAGATCATACTGGGGGTCATATCGCTTGTTCTCAACGGGCTTTGTATCGACTATTGTGCGCACCGGCTTTTCGTGGACAGCACACTCTGGTGTGCTGTATTGGTGAGTTAACATTTCATTAATAAGCTTATTTGGTCTTGTACTAAGTATATTTGGACTATATGCTAACGAATGTGTGCATGAGCGGACTGAATGCTAACGAATGTACTGTAAATATAGGCTTAGCAGGGCTCGAAACTAACGCCCGCCCGCCCGCCAATGGCGAGTCAAAATCGGCTCGGGCGAGTAGAAATTACGAAACTGGTCGCCCGGGTGGCGAGTCAACAAATCGCCTGTATTAAGTTTTTATGCGCCCGCTCGCACACGAAGCGCCCGACCTTTAATTTAACGCGCACTTAAGCCCCAAACCCCGACTGAGATCGCCAGCGATTGTTTACTCCAAAGGCAGCGAGTATTTATTTAGAGGGTCTCTGGTTTTCATGGTAGTATTAAATATACAGATTTGGACACCTTATACGACTTTATCGGATGTCCCGTTGGTATTGTTAATTGGGCGCCAATATACCGTCGCTCACTAAGCTGACGACTTACTAACGCTGCAATGTGACGGTTATACTTACCTGACGCATCCTCATTCATATATGATTTCTGGTCTTTTATATATAACATAACTGAGTTTGCTTTATTCCAACAATATAATCTTTCATTACCATATCCGAAATCGTAGCGATATTTTCCGTACTTCGGAAGTTATAAGCAGCCGTGAATTTGTTGTGCTAGAATTGTATTTGAATGCTTGTTTATCTTTGCATGTGTCGCTGTGGGCCGGTATGTGCCAATTAATTGTTGTTGTTTCAGGTAATAATGTAAGTAGCTGCACGGAGGTATGACTCCAAGGTTAGTGTCGGGTTTTGAGAAGCTGCGACAAGAGCTCGCGCTTTCAACTGGTCAGCGCCTCACGATGCGGCGCGTGCTGTCAGCGTGTCACGTAATGACACACGCGCAACGTCGCTCGCTGCGTAGCATCGCGCGTTGCGTTTGGGTCTCGGCGAACTTATGTGGATAGCCAAGTCTTCGTTTGATCTTGATTAATCATAAAACTCTGTTCTACGAATCGACCAAGTCGAATCGCCAGAGTCCATTTCACAAATTTTTATACACTATGTGGCATTTCGTTGAAGGGGTCGAGCCTCCCCAGCCGAGTAAGCGCAAGCTTCCAGAAGATCTAAGGCTTCAAAGTAAAGATTATGAGAAAATGGCAGGAAATGGAACTCTCGCTGGCTGAAAACAGACTGCGGAGAGGATAGAGGTTGGCTGCGACACGATGAAAACCATGATGTAATGTTTTGCGATTGCTGCAGAACATATGCAACCAAATAGATGCAGCTGTCTGAATATGCTTTCAGATTTTGATGATCAGGCAGCGGCCAAACTCGTTGAACATTTCAGTGTTGGGCTCTCTGGTGTAGGTGTTGACACTGCATATATCCCAGACCAGAAGGCAATGCTTAAAACACTGGTGAGCTGATGCTGTATAAACCTCATGGACCTCATTCTGACCCTTCCTGCCTCTTCAGCTGAGTGTGAAAGAGGATTCAACATAATGAAGCAAATAGTGGAGGTCCAGTCTTAGCCCAGACTCCTTCAATGAGCTGATGAAGGAGCTTCTTGTGTCACCCCTATAGCCGACTACAAGCCCAAGCGTGCTATAGAACTGTGGCAGATAACTGGGACCTGGTATCGACGCCCCAGTTACAAGGAATACATTCGATGTGAAAGTGAGGAGGCCACACACCAGAAAGACTGTTGTTAAGGAGGGTGTTATTGTTATGTGTATTGTATGTCCTTACTCGAGTGTCATGTTTTTCATGCTGTGTATATAAAGTTATTGAATGTGGTGCAATTTTAATCTATTTTTTGCTCGTGCATATTGTGAGTTATATTATGCGGGATATGGGTAAAAAAAATAAAGTATTCATAACGATGCATAAACTTGTGTTAAATTTTGTTGGCTGGTGGAATTTTTTCTGGGCCGGTGGATTTTGGGAACTACCAGCCAGGTTGGCCGGTGGCAAATTTTCTTAGTTTCATGCCCTGCTTAGTATTGATGAATGCGTTTACATGGTACAAAGTTGCGACGAGTGCCTCATAAGGTATGATTGACGTCATTAAAGTACTACACGCGGTTGCAAAACATATGTCCCATGTTTCAGTATATCGTCGCAGGTGCCTTTGGTATAGCTTCGAGAAAGAAACGGCGCTCCATGGTATTTATCATAAATTAGAGTCGATTTTGGTGATTTTCCTGACGTGGTCTGACTTGGTTGATGTGTTATGGTTAAGGTAACGGTGTGTATGGTGCTGTCCACCTTAGCAGCTGTAATGGCTATCATGCCATTCGTACTTGCCATTCTATCACTACTGTCCCCAGGCTATTTACGAACATCCAACTCACGCGTAAGTATACAACACAATATACCTCCGTATGATCTATGCACGCTTTAGTATACTACACAGTACCTCCGTAGGATCAGTATTTGGTAGTTGTGGAAACAAAGCCAAGATATTTGTTCTGTATAGCCAATAACTTTACTTTCTATTGATTTGCCATTGACCCTAATTTACTTCTTGTGATTTTGTGAAAAGGCATCTTCTGGAACACATCTGGCATTTAACATTCTCCTGGCCGTCGTGTCGCTTGCTGAGATACTGACGGCTGTTCTAGCCTCTGTTTTCTGCTGCAAAGTGGTGTGCGGCTCCGACAAGCAACCGAACCCGCCAGCGACCCACGTACGTGCTGCTTCTATCTCTCTCTTATGATCACATCATTTATTAGCCATTGATACGTGCATGCCGACCCTGGATACAGGTTGCTTTACAAAAATCATCGTACACCTTCCACAAGTCAGTACAAATCAACAATCGGGACCCTACATGAAGCGCGGAAAAACTATGTTATGTTATTTATCTCTATTTTTTCTTATTCATCACAAAAAAAACACACTATTTAAAAAAATGGTGGCCGACGCTATATTAGTGGGCTATATCACTATCAGTATCTATGAAAGGTTCATCAGCTGTACAACTATGTTGGTAGGTTGTGTTTTGCTCATCTGGATGGTGCTATGTTGGTAGGTTGTGATTTGCTCATCTGGATGGTGCTATGTCGGTAGGTTGTGATCTGCTCCTCTGGGTGGTGCTATGTCGGTAGGTTGTGATCTGCTCCTCTGGGTGGTGCTATGTCGGTAGGTTGTGATCTGCTCCGCTGGGTGGTGCTATGTCGGTAGGTTGTGATCTGCTCCTCTGGGTGGTGCTATGTCGGTAGGTTGTGATCTGCTCCTCTGGGTGGTGCTATGTTGGAAGGTTGTGATCTGCTCATCTGGGTGGTGCTATGTCGTTAGGTTGTGATCTGCTCCTCTAAGTGGTGCTATGTTGGTAGGTTGTGATCTGCTCCTCTGGGTGGTGCTATGTTGGAAAGTTGTGATCTGCTCCTCTGGGTGGTGCTATGTCGGTAGGTTGTGATGTGCTCCTCTGGGTGGTGCTATGTCGGTAGGTTGTGATTTGCTCATCTGGGTGGTGCTATGTCGGTAGGTTGTGATCTGCTCCTCTGGGTGGTGCTATGTCGGTAGGTTGTGATCTGCTCCTCTGGGTGGTGCTATGTTGGAAGGTTGTGATCTGCTCCTCTGGGTGGTGCTATGTCGGTAGGTTGTGATGTGCTCATCTGGGTGGTGCTATGTCGGTAGGTTGTGATCTGCTCCTCTGGGTGGTGCTATGTCGGTAGGTTGTGATCCGCTCCTCTGGGTGGTGCTATGTTGGAAGGTTGTGATCTGCTCCTCTGGGTGGTGCTATGTCTGTAGGTTGTGATCTGCTCCTCTAAGTGGTGCTATGTCGGTAGGTTGTGATCTGCTCATCTGGGTGGTGCTATGTCGGTAGGTTGTGATCTGCTCCACTGGGTGGTGCTATGTCGGTAGGTTGTGATCTGCTCCTCTGGGTGGTGCTATGTCGGTAGGTTGTGATGTGCTCATCTGGGTGGTGCTATGTCGGTAGGTTGTGATCTGCTCCTCTGGGTGGTGCTATGTCGGTAGGTTGTGATCTGCTCCTCTGGGTGGTGCTATGTCGGTAGGTTGTGATCTGCTCCTCTGTGTGGTGCTATGTTGGTAGGTTGTGATCTGCTCCTCTGGGTGGTGCTATGTTGGAAGGTTGTGATCTGCTCCTCTGGGTGGTGCTATGTCGGTAGGTTGTGATCTGCTCCTCTGTGTGGTGCTATGTTGGTAGGTTGTGATCTGCTCCTCTAAGTGGTGCTATGTTGGAAGGTTGTGATCTGCTCCTCTGGGTGGTGCTATGTCGGTAGGTTGTGATCTGCTCCTCTGGGTGGTGCTATGTTGGTTGGTTGTCATCTGCTCCTCTGGGTGGTGCTATGTCGGTAGGATGTGATCTGCTCCTCTGGGTGGTGCTATGTCGGTAGGTTGTGATCTGCTCCTCTGGGTGGTGCTATGTCGGTAGGTTGTGATCTGCTCCTCTGGGTGGTGCTTTGTTGGTTGGTTGTAATCTGCTCCTCTGGGTGGTGCTATGTCGGTAGGTTGTGATCTGCTCCTCTGGGTGGTGCTATGTTGGTAGGTTGTGATCTGCTCCTCTAAGTGGTGATATGTCGGTAGGTTGTGATGTGCTCATCTGGGTGGTGCTATGTCGGTAGGTTGTGATCTGCTCCTCTAAGAGGTGCTATGTCGATAGGTTGTGATCTGCTTCACTGGGTGGTGCTATGTCGGTAGGTTGTGATCTGCTCCACTGGGTGGTGCTATGTCGGTAGGTTGTGATGTGCTCATCTGGGTGGTGCTATGTCGGTAGCTTGTGATGTGCTCATCTGGGTGGTTCTATGTCGGTAGGTTGTGATGTGCTCATCTGGGTGGTGCTTGGTTGGAAGGTTGTGATTTGCTCATCTGGGTGGTGCTTGGTTGGAAGGTTTTGATGTCTTCCCCTATGTGGTGCTATTTAATTTCTTAATGGTCCACGTATGTTTTTGTTGGGGTACTTCTGTACGAGGTTCAGTATACCGTGTAACGCTGTATGTAGAAGCTGTTCGTCTTACCGCGTATACAGTATAACATAGTACACTGTGTGGAGGATATATTTGACTCATCGAAAAAATTGCTTGTGTGCAGGAAATGTATGTGAAATCAGGGGAGCAGCACGCCGATGCTCAGAGGAATCCCTTACTAGTTCATCCGGGTCCTGACCAGCCCACCGCTTGCAGCATTCCACCAGGTCATCCAAGTGAGTAACAGATGAATCAATAGTAGAGATAGAAGGGCATACTTTCGGCCATTAGATACTGTCTGTATGGGACACATCTGACTGTTGCAGCTTCTTAACCAATCCTCGACGTGCTGAACGACTACTCACCTATATAGCCGATGGATAGAATGGAGGATAAACATTTCTCTTGCTTCTACTGCTGCTTAAATCGCATATAGCCTCTCTTAATAGTTATTATGATCTCACTTCATCGATTGCTGCTTGTTGTATTCCAACATGGAAAACAGAAATTATAATGTAATACAATAGCGTTGGCTTTATTTTCACTGTTTTGGCGATATTCCAGATATTCACTTTGATTAATGTTGGAATGTTTTCAAAATAGCCAGATTATGTTATAATATCACTTGTTGTAATTTGCTTTCTCGTGGCTTATTTTCCGTTTATTCCTTATAGGGCGGTGCCATAACATGTCATTTATAAGTATAAAAGACATTAAAGTACTTTGCTAGCTCAAATGTGATATATCTTTGTATGCAACAAAATTATGAATCAAACGTATTGATTCATCCTCAGTGAAAAAGTGTGCCAGGCGTGGAATGAATGAATGAAGTCAAGATTAGAGCAAGTGATTATTTTCCGGTTTCCTTTCCGTTAGAGCTTTATGACCCACACCATTTTGTCATCTGTGGGGGTGATCAAACAGTAATATTAGTGGAAACAAAGCACTCGTCGTCGCAGAGTGAAGGGTGTTGATTAAATCTCCATCATCATCTGTTTGAGTAGTCTGACTTTGTATGAGTCGCATGTCTCGGTTTCATAGTCTGTCTCTGTACCAGTCGTCTGCCATACCAGTAGTCTGTCTCTGTACCAGTCGCCTGCCCTTGTGTCAGTCGTCTTCCATCCAATTAGTCTGTCTCTATACCAGCAGTCTGTTTCTGTACCAGTCGTCTGCCATATCAGTAGCCTGTCACTGTACTAGTCGTCTGTCTCTGTACCAGTCGTCTGTCATACCAGTAGCCTGTCACTGTACCAGTCGTCTGTCTCTGTATCAGTCGTCTGTCTCTGTATTAGTCGTCTTTCATTCCAATAATCTGTCTCTGAATCAGTAGTCTGTCACTGTATCTAAAATCTGTCTCTTTTTAAGTAGTCTGCCCCTGTATCAGTTGCCTGCTTTTGTATCAGTTGTTGGCATATGAATCAGTTATCTCTCTCTGTATCAGAAGTCGGACTCACTACAGCTGTTAGCGTTTGGATTATTCAACTGCCTTTGTATAAGTAGTCTGCCTCTGTATCAGTTTTTGGCCACTGTGTCTGATGACAGCTGCATGAGCTGTCTCTCTCTATATCTGTAATCCATTACTGTATCTGTAATTTTCGGTCTTCCTTGTCGTTTCTTTGGACGTAGGTATAACTAGATGGCCCAAACGATGCAGGATATAGTTTAACTCAAATCTGGCATTCTTGTAGCCCAAATCGTAAGCACAGTTGAGGAATCAGCAAAGTAGGGCGCTCGGAAGTTAACAATTCCTACTTGCTCAGAAGGGGAATATCAGCAGCAGTGGGGTGTCAATGTCTGGCCCGTATGCATAGCACTGGGTAGAGCAGCGGCTGACCTGACGGGGCAGTTTTGCCAGGGGCTAGTTTGGCCTGTGAAATGGCCAGTCACCCTTTGCCATCTTAGACGTGGACCTGTCTTGTCTAGGGGAAGTGCTGGTCTTCAGACCAGGTGTGGCTTTTGTGGTCGATGAGTTTTTAGTCTTCCATCTCTTAGGTTACTTATTGCCGTTGTTGTTGTTGTCCTCGCTGGTTATGTTTTTCAAGATTATTGCCTCCTTGAGAATATTCTAGATGTGCTGCCTCCTCATGTCGGTGAGCCCCTGCGTCCTAAGGGCACACTTATAATGCTTCAATACACTCAGGTCAACACAGATGAGGTCGCTGTCTTTGGTTAGTCCAATAATAATGATAATAATAATAATGATAATAATAATGATAATAATAATAATGATAATAATAATGAGATAATAATTTTAATGATAACAATAATAATAATGATAGCAATAATAATAATTACAATAAATGGTTGATTGTGTAAAAAATAAAAAAAGATAATTATAATCTTTGTTGTAAACAATGACGATGTGACATCCACAGATGCATGTATTCATGTATCATTTTCACATTCAAGTGGTTCAAGAAAACGTGCAATGCATGATTTGACAACTCATCTAGTACCTGTATTTTAAATAATGTTGTATCCAATTTAGAGATATGCCTCGTATACCATACGCCCTGAGTGTCTGTATTATACTTTCATGATTCAGAAAATCAAATGGCTTTATGAGACCAATACGAATTTCTTACTCTGAATTACCTTTCCTGTAGGTTTTGACTATGCTATCTACTAGGTAGGTAAGTGCCACGTTCGCCCTACGCTCCACCCTAAATCCATACTGATGGCTATGCAATATATCATGTTTGGTTACATCATCGCTCCAATAGTTTTTTTAAAGCATGTGTAAAAAAAGACCAATCTTTTATTTATTCTTCTGCTAACACTCTTATTTATCAGTGTAACACACTCTATTTTAAGTTCTTTGGGACCAATGTCTTACTAGAATGAAAGGTGGAGAATATGAACTAAAGGCTTCAAAACTGTGGACTCATACTTAAATTAGAGCCGATACTTACATGAAACTGGTTAAAATCATTTGCTATGTTTCTCTCTCCGGTCATGACATTAATGTGGAACTCGTCCGAGATACAATAAGCTTTCCTTTTATTGATAGCATTCTTTATAATGCCCCATGATCTGCGCAAGTCGCATCGATCTATTCTGTTCAAATGTTCCATCATAAAAATCTCCTTCAGATTTCTGCAAGATCATTTTTTATATTGCTTATAAAATATCGGTTACTAAACGTTGGTGCAGTTTAATTTATCTTTTTTTTCATTCCAATTGTAAACCAGTTTTCTTAAATACGTTATGAAAACAAATAAAGAATGCTTGCGCATTGTCAAATCGAATTCGTTATGAAAACGGGTATGAGATGCTTTAGCATTGTCAGATTGAATCCGTTATGAAAATGAATATAAGATGCTTGCTCATTGTCAGATTGAATACGTAATGAAACGGATATAAGATGCCTGCGCATTGTCAGATTGAATCCGTTATGAAAATGAATATAAGATGCTTGCTCATTGTCAGATTGAATACGTAATGAAACGTAATGTCAAAATCGTTATGAAAATGAATAAGATGCTTGCTCATGTCAGATTGAATACGTATGAAACGGATGTCATGAAAATGATTGAATCCGTTATGAAAATGAATATAAGATGCTTGCTCATTGTCAGATTGAATACGTAATGAAAACGGATATAAGATGCTTGCTCATTGTCAGATTGAACGGCATCATCCCAGTGCATGTATGTTGCGGATGTTCTTAAACAGTTGATATTTTTTCTTAAGAATATTGTCTAAATTTTACCTTCTCTTACCCATTACCTTAAAACATAATAGAAGGCCTTCACAGAATGTAAGCAGTACCAATGTTTGATTGATCCGTGATAACATTCGTAGATTGCAAAGGAATTTCGAGGATTTCGAGTCTAGCATTCGCTAAATCACAAGTTTGATATTGTTGCTTTTACACAGACCTTGATTGATCGAGTGAATGTGGACAATTTTAAACAAATTGGCTGCAGGACTGAAAATGTGTATGGGGCAACAGAATCTGGTGGTGGAGTGTCATTGCTTGGCGTAGGCACCTCAGGTGAACCGCAGCTACATCTGCACAGTGAGGCTAGAAAAAATCTTGAATAGATTACCAATTATACAGGCCCGTTGAGTGAACTGGTAACTGTACAGCCCCGTCTTTAGTAAGCGTATACGAAAATCTCTATTAGAGGTAAGGTGACATAAGTGTAATCGCAAAACTCTATTAGGGATAACGCCTCATAGGTGTATACCAAAATCCCAAATAGAGATCTAGTTGTCACTAGATCTAAGGTTACACATTGGCAGCGAGCACGAGAGGTGTGTAGCACTTTCCTAGCAGGAACGAAGGAAAATCTCCCATACCTCAGATCCTGGGCGCCCCCAGGGGGGGGGGGGCATTTGGCCTTATTCTGGATAGGGGTGTGCCGCGGGACCTCAAAAACCCGTACCCGTCGTACAAGGTCAAAATGGCCAAAAGCATACCCCGTCGCACAAGGTATTATGCGAATGTATAACCCGTCGAACAGATTTAAAGCTGAAAAACATACCCCGTCGTACAAGTATGAGGCCAAAAAACCCGTCGTACAAGTCGAGAGGCCGAAAAAACATACCCCGTCGCGCGGCACATATATACTACGTCTATACACTTAAGTGCCCCCCCCCCCCCCCCCCCCGCCCCCGGGGGCGGCCCTACAAGCACTAGACAAGCGCCTAGCAGAGTTTCGTTTCAGCAGCACTATGGCTAACCATACCATCTCTCGGGTCTTATAGAGCAAAATCCTGCCCAAACGTACCCTAAAAAAAACAAAAAGAGGCAACGTGATTTTTACTTTAAACGCCCAATAACTACAGACAAAACCCTGATATATCCATTAAAGAAGATGAAGTACGACGGTAATATAAATATATACCGTCGTGCACGGCTAATCTGTACCCCGCATAACCATCATAACCAGCCTCAATTGCACCCACCTGCGACTCATTGACCTGATTATCCCCGTGGGCGTGGTCAAGGCCATTAACAGCAACCTTGGCCACAATGCCCTCCAGAGGAATTCATCAAGGTACCACAAAAGCTGGAGGGAGGCAGCACCTGCTTGAACAGCGCAGTATAACCATAAAATTTTCTTCCGTCCGCTGGGCCCACAAGATGTGGCCAGTCCAAGCACTACAAGCTGAAGTGTTTTCCCACTTTGGGCCCGATACAGGTTCCGGGTGAGCCACCTTAGAAGAAGGGCGTCAGGTAGCGCCACAGCGGGTGGATCAAGCCGCCGGGCGAAGCCTTAAATATCTCGGCCAAGTTTGTGCTGCCGGGGCTCAAGGCTTGGATCAAGATGGTCTGCACTGACATCTTCAAAATCAACACATTGGGCGTCAAAGCGGAGTAATGCTAACATAGCATGTTACTGTTGTTTGAAAATAATTTTTCATTTAGATGTACGATATGTATAGAGCAACAACGCCTGCTAAAGGATTAAACTTCTGCCCGCGGATAATGCTTGGGAAGACTTGCCGAGTTTTTGGCCGCATGTTACATCCGTCAGTTTGTCGCTAGGAACATTGTTTTAGATAGGCAACTTCATAGTAATAACCAGGAAACACTCCTGCGGCTTGTAAGAGAAGCGATCAAGGTAGAAACTGGCTAGAGTACAGACTATACGGGGCGAAAGGTTGCCTTACAAGCACTACAAGCTCTGGTGATGGCGGCGACTGGAATCAAATCAGTGGTCGAAGTAGAAGACACCCATCGCAGACGCCATCCTTAACGATGCGAGTGCGACAAGAGTCCCAGAGTATTTGTCACAACGGGGATTACCTCATAAGGATCAAGTTTCTGCCCAAGCGAGCGGAGGCCGAGTGGGTCGTGGAGGACGTGGTCGACTCGGTCCGTGCAGAGATAAAGTCATTTCCCAAGCCACCATGCCGGGACTACTGGAAGGTATCGATCAGTTAATCTACCAGAACGCCTTCCCAGTCGGTATACGGCTTGTATCCCATCTGGGAGCCAGACCTCGCCAATATGGACCCGCTCCACAACCAGAGGCCATGGGCTCACAGAGATGTGGAGGTAGAAAATACAGCAGTTGTAGGAGTGGGTCAATGGGTCAGGCACCACCATTCACGGCATTGTAGATATTGAGAGGATCATAAAACGTACCATCGCCTTGAAAGACATGCCCGCTCCAGACAGGTTGAGATTTATGAAGAAGACATATGGCAGGCCATTCAACAGGCCACGAAAGACCAGCCGATTGCAGTCTGGCTACTGGGTTGAGGCGACAAACAGCTCACCGTGAACCAGTATGAACACCAGGACGGCAGAACGTGCGGAACGTTGGAGCACCACAAGACACTGCAAAAACTGTATGCTGGGCACATAGTAGCTACGGGTGCGACAAGGGTGAGCAGCTTTATTCGCCAGAAAATGGAGGCGGTTGTAGCGGAAAACCACACGTGCTATGGAGCTATTTCGTGAAAGAAACCCCATAGAGTTCCTACTACCTACAGACTGATCAAGGAGAAGTGAAAGAGAGGTATACGAGCCCAGACTTATCACAGCTTCTTTTGATAGCGGGACCAGTCAGATTGGACACTAGGATGCATGGGCCAAATATACAGTTCGCGCATCGTCATCTGGGACGAGGTCTGCACAGTACCACGAACTGAGGGTTCACGCACCAAACCCACCTCTACACCTTCACACACCCACCTCACCACCATCCCCGCACCTAACCCACCTCACCACCATCCCCGCACCAAACCCACCTCACCACCATCCCCGCACCAAACCCACCTCAACAACATCCCCGCACCTACCCACCTCACCACCATCCGCGCACCAAACCCACCTCACCACCATCCCCGCACCTAACCCACCTCACCAACATCCCCGCACCTAACCAACCACACCACCATCCCTGCACCAAACCCACCTCACCACCATCCCCGCACCTAACCAACCACACCACCATCCCTGCACCAAACCCAACTCACCACCATCCCAGCACCAAACCCACCTCACCACCATCCCCGCACCTAACCCAACCCACCTCACCACCATCACACACCCACCTCACCTCCCCGTACCACACCCACCTCACCACGATCCCCGCACCAAACCCACCTCTCCACCATCCACGCACCAAACCCAGCTCACCACCATCCACGCACCCACCCACCCACCATAATCCCACAACCACCTCACCATCATCCCAAACCCACCTCACCACTATCCCTCACCCACCCCTCCTTCATCCCACACCCACCTCACCACCATTCCATAGCCACATGCTGATGCAGTCTGGTTTAAAGAATTGTCAGAGATATCTATACTTACTGGTTTAATATAATATAACACGCTGCCCAGACCACGCAATATTGACGCGTTCAGTGAATCATGCTAAACTATCGACGTCATTCCTACGCTTTTTTCGGGTAGCAGCTTTGATTTGTCTGCATTCAAGCAGGTGTGACTTCCAGGTAGTAAGAATAATGAGCTTTATTGGATTGTTAAGTTGAACCCCGTCTAAGTATTTGATTTAGAGTTATCAAGTATTTGATTATTAAGTTGAAGCTCGTTTGAAAATGTATTTAGAGTTATCTCTTGATGGGATTTTTAAGTCTGATTATTGATTTAGAGTTTCCTCTTTATTGGATTTTTAAGTTGAAGCGCGTCTGATGTTTGATTTAGAGTTATCAATTATTGGATTGTTAAGTTGAAGCTCGTTTGAACATTGATTTAGAATTACCTCTTGATTGGATTGTCAAGTCTGATTATTGATTAAGAGTTTCCTCTTCAGTGGATTGTTATGTTGAAGCTCGTCTGAGTATTGTACACTGTTAATTAAGGAAGTAAGAATGAGTCCAATTCAGAGGGTTCGGGAGATATCACGGACACGTCTTGATTTACAAAATCCTGTTTAATTATACTTCAATCATAGCAAGCAGTTGCGAACTAAATATCTCACCTTACGAGACACTTATTACAAGTTCGAATCACCTTCGTATACTTTTGGCTTGGTGTGGGTATTTGTTTGGCCTCCGCAATGTTGACATAAGTTGCTAGCAGCCTACACATCTGCGGAGTTGATTGTAGGACCGGAATGGGTCGTAGACAATAAGCGATCAAAAATACAACGTTTGTCACCACACAACGAATGAAGTTCTCAACTAGATCAGTGTTACCCTTGTGGATGATTTCCATCATTGTCGCTGGATGTCGCTGTTGAGAGGCACCAGTTCGCCAATATGCGAGCCGTATATTCCATAGAGCTCCTTATTTTCCTGGATGATGGCGCAGCACGGACACAGCCCGGCGACCAGCACGTCGTTAGTCATGGAACCTTTGATCTTCTTGTCCTGGCGGATCCGCCAACGCATAACGGGCCCCACAGCCAAATAGGCCAGGCAGTAAAGGGCGCCCGTTACGAAGCCGTCCTCGCCGTAGGCGGCTGCATTGCGCGACACTGTGTAACAGGGACAGAAGAAGGAAGCGGCACACAGTCGCCAGTCACTGGAGCATTCAAAGAGGCCAAAGATCCAGGGATCTGTGAACTTCTCTCCCTGTGACTAGGTGCGGTTGCCATTATGGTGGATAGTTTCTGAAGATTGTTGAAGATATCATTCAACAAATTGGATTGTAACACTACTACTGCTGCCTCTCCACGTTAATGAAACTGTGTCCATTGGAGCTCACCTTCATGAGAATGTTGGTACAACTCAACGCTTACAGCATCGGCCCGCATCGCTGTACCGCTTGTTGTTAAGCACGGCAGGTCATCGGCTTTGATTGAGCTCGGACCACTTGGCAACTCTACAGTTGTGATGTTCTTGTCTGATTGATCATACCAGCATATGGAGGGGGGTGGGGGTGGGTGGGGGGGCACTTAGCCTTATCCCGGATAGGGGTGTGCTGCGGGACCTCGAAAACCCGTACCCGTCGTACAAGGTGAAAATAGCCAAAAGCGTACCCCGTTGTACAAGGTATTATGCAAATGTATAACCCGTCGTACGTCGTAGGCAGGGTAAAAGTGTCGGACAAATCTCAAAATCTGATCAGCTGATTTCTGATTACATGCAATAACAACTTCGCGCGCTTGCACGGTCGAGCGTGTGACTCTCGGCGCGTCACACAGGGACCATTCATTGCATTTGCATTGCAAACGGTCGGTGGGAAATCCCGGGAGAAAATCTCGACATACTGAAACAAAATATATATTAAAACCGCTGTACAGATGGGAAGAGAAAAACATACCCCGTCGTACAAAACGAAGCCCCCCAAAAAACCGCCGTACAGATTGCAGCTGAAAAACATACCCCATCGTATAAGTATGAGGCCCAACAAAACCAGTCGTACAAGTCGATAGGCCAAAAAAAAATGAGGCCCAAGAAAAACATACCCATCGTATAAGTCGTACAAGTCGATAGGCCAAAAAAACATATCCCGTCGCGCAGCACATGTATACTACCTCTATACACTTAATTGCACCCCCGGGCTACAACCCCACCACCAGCCCCACGCCCCTCCCACTGTACCAGTTTATGAGATACTGATCTACACCCCTCCCTCCGCTCCCATCATACCAGCAAATTCGTTGTAGTTTTACCCCTTACCTGACAACGCCCCCATCCCCACCCCCTCATCGCGCCCACCTCACCCATCGCATGGGGTTATCACGACAAATCACCGACTTTTGTGACAAAGACCATCCTGCATGTCGGTCATCATGATTCGTGCCACCTTGCACGATACTGAAAGTTGTGGAAGTGCCGTCATAATGGCCAATGCGGGCGACAGGGGCAGGCGATTTGTTTCATCGGGTGGATATGAGTGGCTGAGATGGGATGAGGATGTGGGTAGGGGTTGTAAGAGTTAGGTGGCTAGGATAGGATGGATGACAGATGCAGGGGGTGTATACAAATCGCTGGGATGAAGGTGCTGCTGAGTAAAGAAGGATAGGCGCTGCTTGAATGGGATTTGTCCATGCTTTGCAAGGTCAGCTGGTTGTTTTATTGGGATGTATGGACCGCGAATGAAATGCAAGTTATGTGGCTGGTTTTGTGGCTGTTACGTGGTTGGTTATGCGACTGGTTATGCGGCTGGTTATCTGACTGGTTATGAGGCTGGTTATGTTGCTGGTTATGCAGCTAGTAATGTGGCTGGTTATGGGGCTGTGTATGTTGCTGGTTATGTGGGTGGTTATGTGGCTGGTTATGCGGTTAGTTATGTAGCTAGTTTTGGGGCTGGTTATGTGGTTGGTTATGTTATAGGTTATGTGGTTGGTTATGTGGCTGGTTGCGTGGCTGATTATGTGGCTGGTCATGTCGCTAGTTAATCGGCTGGTCATGTGGGTGCGGTTTTGCGATTGGTTATGTGGCTAGTTAAGCATTCTGTTATCTATCTGTTAGAAAAGAAATTGTGGTGTTTATGTGGTTATTCTAAATCCCGGGGGGGGGGGCACTTAATGGTATAGAGGTAGTACATATGTGCCGCGCGACGGGGTATGTTTTTTCGGCCTCTTGACTTGTACGACGGGTTTTTTGGCCTCATACTTGTACGACGGGGTATGTTTTTGAGCTTCAATCTGTACGAGGGGTTATACATTCGCATAATACCTTGTACGACGGGGTATGCTTTTGGCCATTTTGACCTTGTACGACGGGTACGGGTTTTCGAGGTCCCGCGGCACACCCCTATCCAGAATAAGGCCAAGTGCCCCCCCCCCCGGGGTTCTAAATGTGCTGAAAAGAGGGGCAAACACGAGAAGAGCTATCATTTTGATAACATGGCGTGTAATTAAAGCATATGTCCGAAACAGTTTTTACTAACGTCAGGAATGTTGGTTCTAGCATCCCCGTAGGCTCGGCAGATGTGACGCTGGTTCTAGCATCCCCGTAGGCTCGGCAGATGTGACGCTGGTTCTAGCTGCCCGGCAGATACCTACAGTACACTTCCAACAGCAACCTTTCTCCCGGCAGATACCTACAGTACACTTCCAACAGTAACCTCTCTTCCAGCAGATACCTACAGTATACTTGCAACAGCAACCTCTCTCCCGGCAGATACCTACAGTACACTTCCAACAGTAACCTCTCTCCCGGCAGATACCTACTGTACACTTCCAATAGCAACCTCTCTTCCAGCAGATACCTACAGTACACTTCCAAATGTAACCTCTCTTCCAGCAGATACCTACAGTACACTTCCAACAGTAACCTTTCCTCCAGCAGATACCTACAGTACACTTCCAACAGCAACCTCTCTTCCAGCAGATACCTACAGTACACTTCCAACAGTAACCTCTCTTCCAGCAGATACCTAGAGTACACTTCCAACAGCAGCCTCTCTCCCGGCAGATACCTACAGTACACTTCCAACAGCAACCTCTCTTCCAGCAGATACCTACAGTACACTTCCAAGAGTAACCTCTCTTCCCGCAGATACCTACAGTACACTTCCAACAGCAACCTCTCTTCCAGCAGACACCTACAGTACACTTCCAACAGTAACCTCTCTCCCGGCAGATACCTACAGTACACTTCCAACAGTAACCTTTCCTCCAGCAGATACCTACAGTACACTTCCAACAGCAACCTCTCTTCCAGCAGATACCTACAGTACTCTTCCAACAGTAACCTCTCTTCCAGCAGATACCTACAGTACACTTCCAACAGCAACCTCTCTTCCCGCAGATACCTACAGTACACTTCCAAGAGTAACCTCTCTTCCCGCAGATACCTACAGTACACTTCCAACAGCAACCTCTCTTCCAGCAGACACCTACAGTACACTTCCAACAGTAACCTCTCTCCCGGCAGATACCTACAGTACACTTCCAACAGCAGCCTCTCTTTCAGCATACCTCTACCCTCCTCTGTCATCAACAATCTCTCTCCCAGCATACCTCTACCCTCCTCTGCCATCAACAACCTCTCTCCCGGTAGATAACTACCCTCCTCTGCCATCAACAACCTCTCTCCCGGCAGATAACTACCCTCCTCTGCAATCAACAACCTCTCTCCCGGCAGATAACTACCCTCCTCTGCCATCAACAACCTCTCTCCCGGCAGATAACTACCCTCCTCTGCCATCAACACCCTCTCTCCCGGCAGATAACTACCCTCCTTTGCCATCAACAACCTCTCTCCCGGCAGATAACTACCGTCCTCTGCCGTCAACAACCTCGCTAACGGCAGATAACTACCCACCTCTGTCATCAACAACCTCTCTGCCGGCAGATAACTACAGTACACTTCCAACAGCAACCTCTCTCCCGGCAGATAACTACCCTCCTCTGCCATCAACAACCTCTCTCCCGGCAGATAACTACCGTCCTCTGTCATCAACAACCCCTCTCCCGGCAGATAACTACCCTCCTCTGCCATCAACAACCTCTCTCCCGGCAGATAACTACCCTCCTCTGCCATCAACAACCTCTCGCCCGGCAGATAACTACCCTCCTCTGTCATCAACAACCTCTCTCCCGGCAGATAACTACCCACCTCTGTCATCAACAACCTCTCTCCCGGCAGATAACTACAGCACACTTCCAACAGCATCCTCTCTCCCGGCAGATAACTACCCTCCTCTGCCATCAACATCCTCTCTCCCGGCAGAAAACTACCGTCCTCTGTCATCAACAACCCCTCTCCCGGCAGTTAACTACCCTCCTCTGCCATCAACAACCTCTCTCCCGGCAGATAACTTCCCTCCTCTGCCATCAACAACCTCTCTCCCGGCAGATAACTACCCTCCTCTGCCATCAACACCCTCTCTCCCGGCAGATAACTACCCTCCTCTGCCATCAACACCCTCTCTCCCGGCAGATAACTACCCTCCTCTGCCATCAACAACCTCTCTCCCGGCAGATAACTACCCACCTCAGTCATCAACAACCTCTCTGCCGACAGATAACTACAGTACACTTCCAACAGCATCCTCTCTCCTGGCAGATAACTACCCTCCTCTGCCATCAACAACCTCTCTCCCGGCAGAAAACTACCGTCCTCTGTCATCAACAACCCCTCTCCCGGCAGATAACTACCCTCCTCTGCCATCAACAACCTCTCTCCCGGCAGATAACTTCCCTCCTCTGCCATCAACACCCTCTCGCCCGGCAGATAACTACCCTCCTCTGCCATCAACAACCTCTCGCCCGGCAGGTAACTACCCTCCTCTGCCATCAACACCCTCTCTCCCGGCAGCAACACCCTCTCTCCCGGCAGATAACTACCTTCCTCTGCCATCAACAACCTCTCGCCCGGCAGATAACTACTGTACTCTGCCATCAACAAACCTACTCCCGGCTGGCAGCTACATTTGACCTCGTTTGGATTGGCCCCGTGAACTTGTGTGGTATGATCTGTGTACGTTAGGTTGGCCCCGTAGCTTAGTGGTCTGTTTTTGTTTTGGATGAGTACAGCAAGTTTCGACTGCACGCGCTTGCATGTCCAGTCTACAGGTGGGGCACACCTAATGGAGATCATAACGCCATCTGGCGGTGAGCGCTCGGTGCTCAGCTGGCAATATTCAATACTTGAGTATTGATTCGAAACGTGCTTTGAGAGTCCAATGAATAGCGCAACAGCTCGAACTAGTCCTAATAATTGGTTGTACGCATCGCTTACACCGCGTTGCTTACATTGCAACGCTCAAACCGCTCCGTCCACAACACAAAACATCCAGCAGCCACAGCCGGCCTGTTAGACCCCACCTCGAGCGACAGCTGAACATTCGTCATAGCTTATTGACAATTGGGGGTGGATGTATTTAGAGCCTGCGCCGTGCCACTGACTCCAGTCGATGTCCTACTCTCTGATTACCGTCGACATGAGCGAGCAGAAATCACCTCCGTCCGAGGACGCCAACACGGAGCCGTGGACGTTCGAGTTGTTTGGGTGTCTGGGCGACTGGCGACTCTGTCTGGCTACCTTTCTCTGCCCGTGTTATACACTTGGTCGAAACGCGTCGTATTATGGCGAGGACGGTACCGTGGCCGCTGTGCTCTACTGCACTGGCTTTGTGGGATTCGGACCCCTTATGCGATGGCGGATCCGACAAGACAAGAAGATCAAAGGCTCTATGATCCATGACGTGGTTTTGTCTATGCTCTGCCCTTGGTGCAGTCTGATCCAGGAGAATAAGGAACTGTACGGCCTATTCGGATCCCACATCGGCGAACAGGTGCCCCTCAACGTGGAAATGGAACGCAAATAGCGAACGAAGCGATCTCCCCGTGATGAGCGGCGTGTAACTGTGGAATGAAGCTCCTGGCGGCTGTTGATCGCGATAGGATCCAGGCTCCAGCCTCGCTGCTATGCCCCTTGAACTGATTGCGATGTTTTAATCTCGGTGCTTAGGTTACCATTGCTTCCGCACAGTTGACTTTACCGTCTGTGTGCTTGTTTTACTTAATTCTTACGCCAGTCGTTCACTTGCATTATAAAGCCGTCATCTCTCATTCTACAGCTGTGTTATTTTCCACTCGACCCTCGCCCCTGGTGACACAGAGGCTTGATAGCGACAAACGCGTGGTTTTGATAAAGATGTGTTGTGTTAAAACAAACGCGTAGTGTTGTCATAGAAGCGTGGTTTTGATATCGATGAGCTGCGTTAAAACAGACGCATAGTCTTTACATAGATGCGAGGTTTTGATATCGATGTGTTACGTTAAAACAGGCGCGTAGTGTTTACATAGAAGCGAGGTTTTGATATCGATGTGTTACGTTAAAACAGGCGCATAGTTTAAAACAGGCGCACAGTGTTTACATCGAGGTTTTGATATCGATGTGTTACTTTAAAACAGGCGCATAGTGTTTACATAGAAGCGGAGGTTTTGATATCGATGTGTTACGTTAAAACAGATGCGCATAGTGTTTACATAGAAGCGAGGTTTTGATATCGATGTGTTACGTTAAAACAGGCGCATAGTGTTTACATAGAAGCGAGGTTTTGATATCGATGTGTTACGTTAAAACAGGCGCGTAGTGTTTACATAGAAGCGAGGTTTTGATATCGATGTGTTTACGTTAAAACAGGCGCGTAGTGTTTACATAGAAGCGAGGTTTTGATATCGATGTGTTACGTTAAAACAGGCGCATAGTGTTTACATAGAAGCGAGGTTTTGATATCGATGTGTTACGTTAAAACAGGCGCATAGTGTTTACATAGAAGCGAGGTTTTGATATCGATGTGTTACGTTAAAACAGACGCATAGTGTTTACATAGAAGCGTGGTTTTGATATCGATGTGTTACGTTAAAACAGGCGCGTAGTGTTTACATAGAAGCGAGGTTTTGATATCGATGTGTTACGTTAAAACAGGCGCATAGTGTTTACATAGAAGCGAGGTTTTGATATCGATATCGATGTGTTTACATAGAAGCGACGTTAAAAAACAGGCGCATAGTGTTTACATAGAAGCGAGGTTTTGATATCGATGTGTTACGTTAAACAGGCGCGTAGTGTTTACATAGAATCGATGGTTTTGATAGTGTTTACATAGATTTTGATGATGTGTT
Source organism: Urechis unicinctus (assembly GCA_034190875.2). Classification (NCBI taxonomy): domain Eukaryota; kingdom Metazoa; phylum Annelida; class Polychaeta; order Xenopneusta; family Urechidae; genus Urechis; species Urechis unicinctus. The sequence goes on along the minus strand of CM067345.1, from coordinate 26,815,627 downwards.
ACGTTAAAACAGGCGCGTAGTGTTTACATAGAAGCGAGGTTTTGATATCGATGTGTTAAAACGTTAAAACAGGTTTTGATATCGCATAGTGTTTTACATAGAAGCGAGGTTTTGATATCGATGTGTTACGTTAAAACAGGCGCATAGTGTTTACATAGAAGCGAGGTTTTGATATCGATGTGTTACGTTAAAACAGGCGCATAGTGTTTACATAGAAGCGAGGTTTTGATATCGATGTGTACGTTAAAACAGGCGCATAGTGTTTACATAGAAGCGAGGTTTTGATATCGATGTGTTACGTTAAAACAGGCGCATAGTGTTTACATAGAAGCGAGGTTTTGATATCGATGTGTTACGTTATTGCATAGTGTTTACGTTTTGATATCGAAAACAGGCGCATAGTGTTTACATAGAAGCGAGGTTTTGATATCGATGTGTTACGTTAAAACAGGCGCATAGTGTTTACATAGAAGCGAGGTTTTGATATCGATGTGTTACGTTAAAACAGGCGCGTAGTGTTTACATAGAAGCGAGGTTTTGATATCGGTTTTGATATCGATGTGTTTTTGATATCGATTGTTACGTTAAAAAAACAGGCGCGTAGTGTTTACATAGAAGCGAGGTTTTGATATCGATGTGTTACGTTAAAAGGCGCATAGTGTTTACATAGAAGCGAGGTTTTGAGTGTTTAAAACAGGCGCATAGAAGAAGCGAGGTTTTGATATCGATGTGTTGCGTTAAAACAGGCGCATAGTGTTTACATAGAAGCGAGGTTTTGATATCGATGTGTTACGTTAAAACAGGCGCATAGTGTTTACATAGAAGCGAGGTTTTGATATCGATGTGTTACGTTAAAACAGACGCATAGTGTTTACATAGAAGCGAGGTTTTGATATCGATGTGTTGCGTTAAAACAGGCGCGTAGTGATTACATAGAAGCGAGGTTTTGATATCGATGTGGTACGTTATAACAGACGCATAGTGTTTACATAGAAGCGTGGTTTTGATATCGATGTGGTACGTTATAACAGACGCATAGTGTTTACATAGAAGCGAGGTTTTGATATCGATGTGGTACGTTATAACAGACGCAAAGTGTTTACATAGAAGCGTGGTGTTGATATCAATGTGTTACGTTAAAACAAACGCGTAGTGTTGACATAAAAGCGAGGTTTTGATATCAATGTGAAACGTTAAAACAAACGCGTAGTGTTGACATAAAAGCGTGCTTTTGATATCGATTCGTGGTGTTAGAACAAACTCGTAGAGTTGACATAAAAGCGTGGTTTTGATATCGATATGTTACGTAAAAACAAACGCGTGGTGTTGACATAGAAGCGTGGTTTTCATATCTATGTGGTACGTTAAAACAGGCGCACAGTCTTGACATAGAAGCGTGGTTTTGATATCTATGTGTTATGTTAAAACAGGCGCATAGTGTTGACATAAAAGCATATTTTGATATCTATGTGTTACGTTAAAACAGAAGCATAGTGTTGACATAAAAGCATATTTTGATATCGATGTGTTACGTTAAAACAGACGCGTAGTGTTGATATAGAAGCGTCGTTTTGATATAGATGCGTTGCGTTAAAACAGACGCATGATTGCTAAAGCCACATTGAATATTTTTAATGGCAATTCCAGGCGAGCCAAATCCAGTCAGAGCTGCAGGAATGGCGATGGGACGCGCGTAAAATTAGGCTGCATGTAAGGATTTGCAAACGGGTGCTCATGCAGTTCAGATTAACACTGCGATATATTGATGGCTGTGGGGGTTGATAACAATAACCAGCCATGGAATCATTCCTTGCCACCATCCAAATGGTGTGCCACAATCATGGGTTGTGAGCATTACAAGGATATGCTCGATTTACTGATTGTGGCTATCACAATTGTATGCTATCTCAATGGTGCAAATATCTCAATAATATACTCGAACCATTGATAATTAACCTTACTATGATGACCTCGAATCATTGATCATTATTATTGTTATTATCATTATTATTATTATACTGAATTGTCAAAACGATCATCACAGTTATATCAATCATTTCGTATGCGCCCTTTTATATTTTTTCTTAACAGTCTGCACTTCAGTAGTGTTTCGAATGTCACAGGGTGAAGTCCATAATCTTTTTCGGAGCTTACAGGAACTATCGTCTCCATACTCGGCGAGCCTCGGTTTGGGACTAATACTGTATCTGTGCTTAATTGTAATTGACGAGTCAAAATTGAAGGGCTTGCATCAGTGCCCACAAAGAGCAACACCCAGAAGACGGAACATGAGGCCTGTGGCTATGGGTATGTTGTGGTGAGGTGTGATGGACATACAAATGATCCTGTAGTGTACAGAGGACATAATGCTGATGAGAAATGTCTGCAGGATCCACAGCAGGAAGAGCGTAAGATTAAAGCGGTACTATCCATACTGCTATGAGTACGACCTCGCAGGACAGACGAACCCACCGGACTGCAACTGATTGTCATATATGCAGCAAGCCCAAGGAAGGCGCAAATGGTCGACGTGACTGCGTTCACGACCACCGTCACAAAGTAGACAAGTACTGGGGACCAGCCCACAATGCATGCAACCTAAAGCTGGGGTTGAATCCCAAAAGAACAACTATACCAGTTGTCTTCCACAACTTGCGGGACTATGACTCCCACCTCTTGATGCATCGCCAACAACACAGAGAAGAATAACTCACTCTCCCTAGGGCAGTAACACTTCATTGACTGTGCCCAGTTCCTCTTAGCGTCGCTTGACAAGCTAGTTGCAGCAAACTCCCCCGAAACATTCACTGTGACAGCTTAGTATGAGCCAAACGCAACAGCGGAAGCTGCTCCTGAAAAGGGTGGTAACCCCACGAGTTAATGAATCACTGGGAGTGATCCGTCGTAACGCTACCAATGACGCATGAGATATACAGCAAGCTGTCGGATGGAGGCACAACCGGGAAAGACTACCAGCATGCCCAAAAAGTATGGGACACGTTAGTCTGTAACAACATAGGCCACGACCTATTTATTGCGGACAGAGGTGCTGCTACGGGCAAAGGTCTTTGGCAGGACCTGCCTGCGACAGTACGGCCTGGACCCGACCCACTACTACACCAGTTCTGGGCTGTTTTGGGATGCTCTCCTGGAAAGCACTGGCGTCTCGCTGGAACAGGTGACCAATTACGACCCCTGTTCATTGAGAAGGTACTGCAGGGCGGCATTATCATGGTCTCAAAGCGCCACGCAAAGGCCAACAACCCGAATGGGCAGGGCTTCGAAAAGGATAAGTAGGCAAGCTATATCCAGTACCTCAACACTAACAACCTAACAACATGGCTGGGAAATGGGCCAGCCCCGGCCAACAGGGAACATTTCGTTGGTGGCTGACCCAGAGGCCTTGAGAACCACTATTGAGGCATACCCGAAAAAAGGTACATCCTTGAGGTGGACCTAAAATAACCTCTCTGCACGCTGCACACAATGAGAATCTCCTTGCTTCTCTCGGATGACTGTTCTGCAGGAATTGTTGTCAGGCTACCAAACACCGACCCGCGCAAGCTCATTACCAGCGACTCTGGTATGTCAAGCTTGTGCTGGGTGCAGAAGAAGATAAGATTTACAGTCCGGCCTATGTGCGGTACACAGTGTTTGACAATGACCTGGCGGCCCTGCATTTGCATGAAAGAAGGCTGATTCTGGACAGACCAGTATACGTGGGCATGTGCATATGCTATGAGTCACGTCAACAGAGGCCGGTGTCACGATGGTCTACGAACACAAGCTGCATATTACTGAGCTTGAAGCTTGTGCAAAAGAAGTGAAATATGATATTGTGTATGATATTGATTATCTGGAGGACCACAAAATGGACCCGGCGAACGAGCTGTGAGATGTAGTGAGTGACCAACATATTAAAAACGAAGCCCTGGCCAAGCACGTGAAATTCCTTGAGGATCGGGTGGAATCCCCGCTCCATAAAGAAGCAACCCCTTGTTAGATTCAAGAAGGTGTCCTTCTGGTTTTGGCTACCACAAAGATTACTACCGACCTCTCAAGGTCGGTAAGGTGTTGTCTAAGGGCCGTGATCCCTGCAGCTATTAGGGTGCTGCGGGGTCAAGCAATATTTTTCGGCCCGTGGGCCTGAAAAATGTGGCTGTGCGAGGTATTTTAGTCCCGGTGGGTTGAATAAACTAAGCTGCGCCAGAACCCCTATTTTATATACTACTCATCATGTTGTACTTGCACATTTGATTGTTAGCATAAATATGGTATGCTCGAATCACTGGTTGTTAACATTAGTATGGCGTAATCGAATCATTTGTTGTTAATACTTCTATAGTTGTTAACATTAATAAGGTGCACTCGAGTCATAGGTTGTTAGCACTGCAATAGTGTACTGGAATCATTGATTGTTAACATTTATATGGTGTACTCGAATAATTGGTTTAACATTTTAATGGTGTACTAGAATTCTTGGCTGTAAACACTGTAATGGTGTACTCAAATCTTAGGTTGTTAACATTGCAATGGCGTACTCGACTCATTGGTTGTTAATATTACCATGGTGTACTTGAATCATTGATTTTTAACATTAATATGGTACACTCGAATCATTGTTTGTTAACACTTTAATGGTGTACTCGAATCATTGGTTGTTAACACTACTAAGGTATATGCGATTCATTGGTTACCAACATTACAATGGTGTACTCGAATCATTGGTTGTATGCACCTAAATGTTGTACTCAAATTATTGGTTGTTAACATCAATGTGGTTGACTCGAGTCATTGGTTGTTAACATTAACACGGTTGACTCGTATCATTGGCTGTTACAATTAATTTGGTGTACTCGAGTCATTGGTTGTAAACACTATAATGGTGAACACGAATCATTGATTGTAAACACCCATACGATGTATTCGAATCATTGGTTTGCTAACGTTTTTTTAACATTAAGATGAAATGCCAGTGTCATAGTGTTCACTCTATCACGGGATCCCCTGTTACACGGCGTCCTCTGCTCCACGGGGTCACCTGTTCCACGGGGTATGTGTTTATTGTTCGTATTGTTTCCAACCCTGCTAAATAACCATACATGTTACGATCACAACCCGGATATATACGCACATTAACGCGTCCTCGTCTGTCACACCTACCCAATGATATTCACGTAGACGTGCAGACAAACAAACGCACACACAGTGGTAAAGACATTAAGACACGCATACAGAACCAAATTAAGTATAGCAGTATAGATCTTGTAACCTTGTGGGCGTTCCAGATGGTTCATATCTGGGAACCGATAAACTAGTCGTGAATGTAGTCGGCGCATGGATTTCCGAACGTATAACGGTGTAGCTTCTGTATCCGAATGTGACACATCATCGGGGGATCAAGAAGATAATTTTTTTAATACATATGTTTTGCTTGAGATGATAACAGGAAACTGATACTTTACCCTTAGGCGGAGTTAGTATGCATTGATTTCTATCCCTTTACGTAATAAACGTTGAATTCAACCACGTTCAGTTGAGTCTAACTTCAAAACGAATAATTCATTAATGGTATATAATGAATAGGGCTGGTACGTGGAATTTTGGGCTATTGATTGTGTGAACCAATAATCAAAATCAGCGCGACTATACATCAAGAATGAAGAGAGGACCCTGTCCAAAATTGTATGAAATAGGCATCCAAACTTAGATCCGTTTCTCCGGTATGGGCGGCACCATCACAATAACATTTATAATTTTTCAAGATTTTCATCATTATATGGGCCATCAGACTGGTGGGATTCCGATTCCGATGGAGGATCCGCAATGGTTTAGACAGAGTGACAGATTTAAGTACATTGTCATTCAGTTCACTGAGATGAAACCTGATCTAAGTTGATATAGTAAATACTTAACTTGTCTACATATTGACCGCTTTGCCGGAACGATCGTTCGCGTGCAAATATGAGTCATTTGGGGTAAGTTTTCCATCCATATCAGACTGTGAACCGATAGTGATGCTATTCACCTAGTCAGCTGCTGGACACCAGGGTTTTAAATGCGCCCTGTTCGTTTATTTGGGGAGGTAGTCGGGTGACATGTTGTTTGGCCTATTTAAGAATATGACGGTGTCAATAGGGGAATTGGACAGTGGCGCTATTGATGGTCACGACCATGATGGGATTGCCAGTAGGTAACAGGTTGATACAACAGCTGGGGTAGCCTGCTGAATTTGGATGAAGGAAAGATATCTGGGAAGCGTCCATGATAGACTGTGGGACATGTCTTGCGTACTGGAGCATAGTCCATTGCCATGGTCCATTTTGGTATGCTAGACCCCAGGCACTCGAGTCGTACAAAGCACCTAACCTATGGCGTCTAATCTATAAAGAGGCTTTTATATTTTAACTTCATGCGGTTTCTAATAAAGACTGGTCAAGCCCACGTTTATTCACTAATCTAGCAGATGTCCAGCAGGAAGGAGGAAACGGAAGTTGGTATAATTCGTTTAAAGGCCTGGATCAAAGTTCAGCGCAATTGGGTCGAAGATTATTAACATTATGACAGTTATACATAAGATACGTTATGATCATAATATTGAGCGATATCATCATTTTCGCCCGAAATGTGGCGCGCTATGCTATAAGGGACAGGAAGCGGCCCTTTGCGGGAGAAAATGGCGATATCATATCACCCGTCTTGCGACATTATTGACCAACCGTTTTGTAATCAAACACGTCAAACCGGGAAATATAACAAGTTCTTTATGTATCCACGGTAAACACTCTAAGAACGTAATCCTGCAGTCACTACAGAAACACTGCTCAAAACACGGACCTCACTCGGTCAGAACCGGGTTCATGATCCTATTTCATTGTCACACACATAACGCGAGCAAATAGCGAATCCTAAGCTGTGCAAAGCTATATGCACTGTACCCGATTCCAAAGCACAATAGGACAATTTGGCAAGTCTAATAAACTTTTCTCGGCAGGTGTTTTAAGTACGTGATGGGATCAGTTGGCTCCATATATTGTGAAAATGTCCTCAAATTGTTCAGATTTCTATGTATTGAATGCATCGTTGCTTTGCTAAGAATATCAGACATATGACATCATATTGTTAATGTCGTATCGAGAAGGTACCTGCGCGAGCTCACAAAAAAAAACGATGGCGGCATTTTTGGAAATGTTGCATGCTTGGATGATACCCCATAGAGAAATAAGGTATGCCTTTGAATATTAATACGGCAAGACAGTAATGTAAAGTTGACTACAGTTGTAAATGAATGTCGGCTACAGTTGTAAATGAATGTCGGCTACAGTTGTAAATGAATGTCGGCTACAGTTGTAAATGAATGTCGCCGACAGCTGTCTCCACAGTGTGACCATCAATTAACCATTGTCGTTGCCGCCTTAGAGTTACTATTTAGAGTAAACTAATTCATATAAAAAGGAATATAACGTCAATAAAAACTTCTTTACTTCTTCTCTATGTGTATTTGTGGTTCTCGGATTACAGCATGTTGCCTCACTGCCTAACTGGTTCTAGCGCACGTCTTAGAGAATCTGGAGTTCGCTTTTATCTAAACATAAACCAACCCTCTAGGGCAAATGCAGTTCATAATTACAAACAGGCACTGTAACTTATTGCGCAACATACACCTATGAGTGAAAAGTTGTTTTCGTGCTCTAGGACATTATACAGAGTATGCCTTGTGTCCTTGTATCCACGGATGTCAATTCCATGTACTCACATAAAACGAGCACCTGTTCACGCACATGTTACAGTAACCTTGTAACATCAACAGATCACCCCAGCTCATGTTTTATTCGGATGGTTTATCCCCTTGATACCTCACTCGCTGAGTGTCCTACATCTTCGAAATCGTCTTTGCATGGCATATTTTGTTTTTCATTGCTTGCCTCTTACAAAGCCTCAGGGTATCCCGTATTAGATTGTCCATAATATTATGCAGGATGCGTTGTTGATAAAATACTGAAAGTCCGTTCGAAGCGGACGCATCTGCTGAAGCCTTATTATTATTTCATGTCTTACTTTGTGATGAAGTAAATGTTGCCTACAACTGTAAGTAAATGTCGACCATGATTTTATCATTGGCGTTGCGGCCTTAGAGTAACTATTAAGAGAGACCTGATTCCTAGAAGAAGGAATGTAACATGAATTAAAGCTTCTGTACTTCTTCTCTTATTGTATAGCTGGTTCTCTGCTTACCGCATGTTGCCAACACCACGCTGCCTAAATGGTTCTGACGCACGTCTTACGCGGCAGATGTTAAAGCATGTACACAGGAAGTACTATTCTGTGTTTAATACAATACGACATGTGAATGATGCTCTCTTGTAAATCATACTCGGTAGTAATTAGTTGGCACCGTCTACAGAACTGGCTTTGGGTGCTTGTTCACTTGCAAGGTGAGTCGTCATTGCATTAACGGCATGAGTGCATTGAGTAGTACATTGAGGTCAACCTGATCAACATATTGAGGTCAACCTGATCAATATATTGCGGTCAACCGTATCAATATATTGAGGTCGGCCTAATCAATATATTGAGGTCAACCTGATCAATATATTGAGGTCAACCAGAACAATATATTCCATATCTGAGTAGATTCGTATCGCTTGGTACAGACCGGTTGCAGGAGGCATACTTTTACCTAAACATATACCAATTTTCATAGGAAAATGCGACTCATAATTACAAACCGGTACAATATCTTATGGCTGAACATAGGCAAACCCCTAGCAGTAGAAATACGCGCAAATACTCTAGGACTGGGAGACTCGACTGCGTAATGCGGAAGCGGACGCTTGAAACGCGCGCAGAAGCTAGTGCGTGTGGATGTGAATTTGTTAGCCCGCTGCATGACTCCACGGGGTCTTTGTAATAACGAAAACAAGAATCTATGTGGCATTTTACCCCATGGGTGATGCATTTACCTTCCAATATGTTTACTTAGCATCTAAGTGCAGGGAGGTACCGGTGGCACACTACATGATGATATGAGGTTTTTTGGTAATACCAGGAACAATTATCTTGACGGCAATAAATCACGTGGCCTTGCGAATAGTGCATTTTCAATGTATTTATTCCATATCTAGGTGCAGAGAAATGATGGTAATAAAGTCGTGACCCTTATTCCAAGTATATTACCTGTTACTGCTATTTGGGACGATAACAATTAGGTATGGAAAAACAATTAGATTTGATGTGAAAGTTATAACTCTAACACAAAGGTCATTGCGTCCACCTGTTATGTACATGTGTAGTTAAATGATGGGTGGTATTGCTACTTGGGTAACACAGTTACAATGTAATCAATATAAAGGGTGAAACATCCCCAGCCAATTTAGACAATGGGGTTTCAATTATACAAAATATATGTTAGTACAAATAAGCAATTGGAAACGCCGATAGACTTACATTGGTAGCACTAACAGAACCAGTATGCTAAATGCCTTTATAATTTTCTTTATGAAATAAAAAGTGACGTGATTCATTTTATGGTTATGTATTTCGAATATTGTCGTTCGATTGTATAATGTATTTTCTTCCGAAAAGATGAAGCTAACAACCAAAGTACAGAGTTCAAGAGTTCATTTACACGGTTTTTTGAGGATATTCTTAACAGTATGATGCTGAAATAGAATGCCTACATTGACAAACAGGTCTTGATGCCGTGACGTCGCTCTCAACCGAATTCGTAGTTGAAATCCTACAACATAGGCCAACCAAAATCATATTAATACCGTTAGCTTTGTTTCATCTCATTGATGTTTGACGTGTACCTTGGCTCCGTGAGCAGGAATATTTGGTTACATTTCCACTTTCAAGGATTTAGCTGAAGCCAAAGCATATGTTGCGTCAAAGGAAAATCCCCGTCGCCACTGACATCTATCTCGTCACCACCGACATCGATCTCGTCACCAATGTCATCGACCCCGTCGCCACTGACATCGACCCCTTCGCTACTGACTGCGACCCCGTCGCCACTGACATCGACCCCGTCGCCACTGACATCGACCCCGTCGCCACTGACTGCGACCCCGTCGCCACTGACTGCGACCCCGTCGCCACTGAAATCGACCCCGTCACCACTGACATCGATCCCGTATCCACTGACATCGACCCCGTCGCCACTAACATCGATAACGTCACCACTGTCATCTATCCTGTCGCCACTGACATCGATCCCATCGCCACTAACATCGATAACGTCACCACTGTCATCTATCCTGTCGCCACTGAAATCGATCCCGTCACCACTGACATCGATCCAGTATCCACTGTCATCGACCACGTCGCCACAGAAAGCGACCCCATCGCCTCTGGTATCGATTCCATATACCCATGACCAACTTGCCCACGCACAAACTGGTTCACTCACGACACAATAGCATTGAAATATTAACAGACCGCTAATACTCACGTTCGTCCGATGATCGCGGTGCGTTGATGAACAGACTGTATGGGGAATACATATCCATTTATATTACATATGTTGTTTGGCATTGTTTGCCTCTTACAGAGCTATTGTGTCATTTCATAATGGCCTATGCATGATATAATGCGAGTCCATTGTTGATAAGATCATGAAGATGCTAGTGGTAGTGGCTGCTTGAGTGGTTTCCTTATCAAATGAATCGGCCATTTATTTGGTCGGACTTTAAATTCTGCCAACGGCTATCCCCACCGTGTGGCCTCGAATTAACAAGTCGCGTTTCCGCCTTAACACAATTAAGGATAATCCTATTACCACGCTTTTTTACTGCTTCTCTATGTGTATGACTCCCCATTACACAGCGTGTATCAACCTATCTTGAGATACGTCATCTCGCTATAGTCGCGCTGCCCTAAATGGCGCTGGCGCACGCCTCTCGAGGTAATTATTTACATGAAATGGTGAACTCTGTTTATCATGTTAAATATGCCATGAAACGCGACACGTGACACATGACGCTCGGCATTTAGGGATTAACGCCACACACTACAGACCCGTCTTTCCGTGTTAGTTCACATAAACTGAGAATAGCTATAACATCAGTCACCAGCATGCGTCCGCGTATCAATACCTCATTAGTAACATAGTTGTCCGTATCAGTATAAAATGTAACTCATAAGTCATTGATACCATTGAAGACTTTGGGTATGACATTGAGCTCATACGTAATACGTTCATGTGGGCAGTTAAATATCGGACTATGTCGTCGTTGTAAACCTGCTTCGGCAGTTACTTGCGAGAGCACAACATGTTGTGGGTATTTCAAGGTCTGAGATGTCATAAGGATACAAATTTATACCGTATATTGCAAGTTCATCAGGCTAAGATATTAACACTTTATCGTCAAGGTTAATGCGCTCAACCTAGCAAGTGACCGATGGGGCAGCCTAACAAAACATATACATCATAGCGTTGGATAAACGAAGGGCTTCATGTTAATATAATCTGATGCCTGTTGATTGCTTTTAAGGTTGATCAGATCAATCTGACCAATATATTCTGTTGTGGCAATATTCTCTTGATGGCTATGTGTAGTTGTAGAAACAAGTCAACGACGTTGTAGGGGGCCGAAATATAAACTTCTCTTTATTCAGTTTAAGGTTCTTTTGATAACTGCCGAAAGGTGTGCCTGAAGACTATTGTAGGAGGAGATAACAGGAGATGCTGCTTGGTTGAGGGCTTGCTCGGGACTGTCTAAGTTGGCGGGCAGCCACTGTGTAGTTAGGGTTGAGGCTTAAAGCCTTTAATTAGTTGACCAATGAGGGCACGCGTAGCGCGTTCCTCATGGTATGAAGTTTGTAGGGTGTTAAGGAGGTAGGGCTTTCAGGTTTTCTCTGCAGCCGCATATTTTAGATAAATGATCCACGACAATTCCAGATCTGAGTTGATTTGCATCGTTTGATATAAAGACCGGTTCCTGGACGTCTTCTTAACGGTGAGCGGCGGGAATGATATATCAACGCATCTCCTAATTATAAACAGATACAATATCGAATTACTCAATATACACCAAGCAGTGAAGACTGTATTCACGTTCTCGATTCACATCTAGTTAGTCTTAACACACTTGAGGTTAGAGGGGACTCGATTGTTCAATGCTGTTGCGGACGCTGCTAACTTCTCGATGTGAATAATTGTGGGCGCTTGGGAGACTTAACTGCTTAGTGCTGTTGCGGACTCTGCTATCGCCGCACTGAAGCTAATCCGTGGACGTGATCAAGTCAACGCACTACATTACGATACGGGGTCTTTGCAATAGCAAGAACAAGAATCTTGTGATAAAGGAGGCAAAGTACATTACGACATGAGGTCTTTCGGCAATATGAGGAGCAATGATCTATATGGCATTTAATCACTGGGTTTTGCAAATAGTTCCTTTTTACTGTGTTTACTTTACATCTGAGTGCAGAGAGGTGAGGTTAATAAAGTCATGACCCATATTGCGGATGTGCTTGCTACCGCAGTCAGGGAAAATAATAACTAAGTAAGGAGTCGAACAAACACGCCGGGCAAGCGATAACGGTCACAGACCACGCACACTTGTGTTTTGTTTGATAGATGAATTGATTGAAATATAATGAATTTTTTGACTTCAGGTCTATGACAGGTGTTGTGTCAAACATTATCATACAGTATCATGCGAGCACTCAGTGTATCAGGATATTTGAATAAGTGTTTTGCTAAAACCACTCACAAAGGGCACGCGTTTGTACAATGTGAACTGCCTAGCTTCTAACTACGCACATGGCCCGAATAATTCTTGACTTTGTTTACATGTTGTTTTGATCTTGTGATTTCTTTAAAGGTACGATTGCTCTCGCCGTGTTGAGCAACAAGGTAAGGTAAGGAATCATCTTCTTGAGGTAAACAAATATATATATGAACGATTTTTATTTGTACTGAAAAACATTGGTGATTGTCTGAAATTGCTTAATTTCCATAAAATCATAACACGCTTCTTAAAATGTATTTATATCTTTTGATAATATCGTCACATCTAATTTGAAGTAGTGATCAATGGTTAGATTAAGAGAGGTATAAAGCAGCGTGCACGTCATAACTACCCGTATGATCGTGTACACAACAGTGTACCCAGCATCCATTGGCAAATACTTTTTAAACCATAAAAATGTGCTGAGTGCATTTCAAACCAACAAACACAATGAATCCCAAATGGGTGATTCTTCTCTTGAGGAGGGGTCAGAAGAAAAGGATTTAGATGTCATAGTTGATCAGTCAATCGAGCACTAAAAGCGATGCAGTGTAGTAGACGTAACAGCTAATGGGGTTCTTGGGATGATCAGAGGAACCTTCTCCCGTCCTCTATGTCTCTTTTTATCCTATTTAGAATATGCAACTATGGCATGATCACCATACCATCAGCGTGATATAAACACATAAGAAAGTATACAAAGCCATGCTACAAGGTTCATAGTATGTACGTCTGAGATAATTTACAAGAAAAGATTGCACTTTGTATACAAAATCATCAATGGATTTGATAAGATTGGTGTCCACCATCACTAACCGTATCAATGTTGCTACAATAGCGTGTCCACCATCACTAACCGTATCGATGTTGATACAATAGCGTGTCCACCATCACTAACCGTATCAATGTTGCTACAATAGCGTGTCCACCATCACTAACCGTATCGATGTTGATACAATAGCGTGTCCACCATCACTAACCGTATCGATGTTGATACAATAGCGTGTCCACCATCACTAACCGTATCGATGTTGCTACAATAGCGTGTCCACCATCACTAACCGTATCGATGTTGATACAATAGCGTGTCCACCATCACTAACCGTATCGATGTTGCTACAATAGCGTGTCCACCATCACTAACCGTATCGATGTTGATACAATAGCGTGTCCACCAACACTTTCCGTACCCTAGTAAATACATAAGCATCCTATCACCCACCACTAAAACGTTCGAATCATCATCATAATGTAAACCATTAGACATTTTGTATAATACCGTGTAGCGGATATTCACATCATTATTCGTCATGCACTCCAAAATAAGGCAGATATGTATGCTAACAATGTCATCATTGTTGATGAGAGTCATTGCACACCATGATGGAAGAGCCGGTAGAGCCGTAAGAGGGATAATCGTAGGTTCAAGCTCCTGGCTTAGAGAGATGTAATCCCGAGATACGATAGCCTGAAAGAGGAGAGAGACAGAGAGAGTATGAAGAGAGAAGAATCGAAGAGAGAGAGAGATCTCTCCTCTTTCTCTGGAGAGAGAAAGAGAGAGAGAGAGAGAGAGAGAGAGAGAGAGAGAGAGAGACAGAGAGAGACAGAGAGAGAGAGACAGAGAGAGAGAGAGAGAGAGAGAGAGGGAGAGGAGAGGGAGGAGAGAGAGAGGTAGATAGAGAGAGAGAGAGGGAGAGCCAGCTGATTGCGTTCGCTGTTTTACAGAAAGGAATATATTGATTGCTTCAGAATAATGAATTTATTATCTTGATATTAGTTTATTGGGCGTTTCGACTCGGCGCCAGGGCATTTGGCCGGGCCGTCGTAGGGATCGCGTAGATAGTAGCGGGAGCTCCTGGCATATAATCGTAGGTCAATCAAGCTCCTGGCTATTAGAATATTGCGTCATACAGATACATCCCGAGTACCAAGCACCAGAAGAATGTGTGGTATATTTTATTTATGGCAGTAGCATATGTTATAATTGATCACTTATAATAATCAGTAAAATAAAACAAGAATACGAAGTAAATAGAGGAATCCAATCTTAAAGCGCACACAAAACTACATATAACCCAATACGACACGGAGTCTTTTTTCAACATTCATAAAACATACATCAAAACAAACCAGTAAAATAAAACAAGAATACGAAATAAATAGTGGAATATTAACACAACTCAGGCTCTTTATTCAACATTAATAAAACATACATGACAAGAATATAAGAATAGAGGAATATGAACTAAAAGCGCACACATGCATACATTGATTGCTTCTAACTCAAAAGGACCATTCATATTAAAACATAAAACATACATCAATACATTCATACCAATACGCAATTGCATTTTGAAAGATGGAGAAGATAGGCTGAGCACGTGCATACGATCAAAGTGCTCTGCGGCGTGACACGTGGTGAGTTGTGAGTGGTAAGCACCAAGAATGTATATGTGTTTGAGTGTATGCAAACATATGGGTAAAGTAAATAGTTATGTATACAAATATATACGAATATTTTTCAATAAACATAAATATACATATGTATGTTTAACATATTTAACATTATATATATATATACAAGAATATATAATATATATATATATATGGGCTCTTTACAACATCAATATATATACATATTGTCGGATATATATACCAATATATATATATATATATATGGAGTAGATATATATATATATACATATAATATATATATGTATATGAAAATAATCGCGACGTGTATATATATACATATGTATATATATGTATATATATACACATATATATATGTATGTATATATGCATACATATATATTTAAATATATATATGAATAAATATATATATATATGTATATATATATATATATATATATAAAATATACATATATATATATACATGCATACATATATGTTATATATATATATATATATATATATACGTATATATATATATATGCATATATATATGTGTATATATATATATATATATATATATATATATATATATATACATATATATATATATATATATATATAAATATATATATATATTATCTATATATATGTGTGTGTATGCAAACATATGGGTAAATGACCATAAATATATATATATATTTTTATATATATGTTTATATATAGATATACATATATATATGAATATATTCATATATATATATAAATATATTTATACATATTTAAATGAATATATTTATGTATACTTGTTTAACCCCAAGGGTCCTCTACTACCCGAGCCTCCCAAGCGTGTTACATGTTGTCCTGTATTGCAAGGTTCTTACAAAGATTCAGCCTCATTCCACAACAGGCTGTGTCGGATATTGTGCTGGATGCGTGGTCAATAAGATACTATTTGATGAATCAGTCATTAATATGGTCGGACTATGTCGTAAAGTAAATGTCGCCTACGGCTGTACATACTGTGAGAATATTAATTAACCATCGCTGTTGGTGCCTTTACATAATGGAGGTTAATCCTTATACCCTTACGGAGAAATGCACTTTTTTATGCTGCCTAATCATCTATTTTGATGAAAGAGAGATTGAGTTGAATTCATAACATGTGGTTTTCCCGTAAACTGAGAGTCCATCAGAACACCGAGGTTTCTGGCTGTTTCTGATGTAGATACAGTCATATCGCCAATATTAACTGGACCGAACGACGGCTGGCATTTGTACCGAAAAATAATATTTCAGTTTTTATCTGCATTCAGTTTTAGAAAGTTGATTGCCATCCATGATCTTATCTGTCGGATGCATTCTTCTAATTTGGCTTGTGCATCATCCGCATATTATTGCGTAAGAGTAAATGTAAAATAGATTTGGGTATCATCTGCATATTGGTGGTATTTCAGACCTTGCTCATTCAAAAGATTCCCAAGTGGTTTTATGTAGGCAGTAAATAATAATGACCCTAGGACTGATCCTTGTGACATACCACATGTTAGTAGACGTGTTTCAGAATACCTGCCTTCAGGCCAAAACGGCACTGGCGCACGTCTCATATGGCATGAGCATGTCCATGAGGCAGAAGCATGTCCACAAGGAGAAGTATTCTGTATTGTTTTACGTGAAATGAAACAACATGTTGATAATGTCCTATAGCGCGCCATGCTCGTCTGTAATGGGTTAAGCAACAGAAAAGAGACTGGGCTTTGATGGCCAAACGCAAAGAGAGTCATCATGGCATTGACCCGTGTATTAAAATCGTCTCCATTTTACAAAACCTTGTAATTAACAATGTCGTCTGTATCGGTTCAAAATGTATCTCATTTAAGGAATATCTGAAGACAGGCTCCAGGTAGAGGAGCTCTTATCTGACAGCAGACCGACACTCTGTGTGTACATGCTACTGGCAATTAAGAACCAGCACAACATCGAAGGACTAAATATACACCTAGCAGTGACAAAGAGCGTTAATGTGGATTATCAACGTCCAGACGTAACACATTTTGAGTTGCGTGGGGCCCTCAATTGCTAAATGCTGTTGTTTTTCTCGATTTTTTCATGTCATCATACACGGACTGGGATACATTATCTCGAATACTACATGTTTCAACTTGCTTTTTATGAAGTTTCACAAACCTTATTTCAGTTTTCTTCAAGTTACATGTATTTTATAGTACAGCGTATATATTTTTTAAATACTGTCCAAAATTGATAGTATGTTTGGATACATCATGGTCCCCACCATTACTAACAATACCTACGTGGATACCCAATGGTCCCAGCCATCACTAACAATACCTACACGGACAGATCAGAATCCCCACCAACCCTTACAATACCTACATGGATACGCAAAGGTCCCCACAACCCCTAACAATACCTACGTGGATACGCAAGGGTCCCCACCATCCCTAACAATACCTACATGGATACGCAAGGGTCCCCGCCATCACTAACAATACCTACATGGATGCGTCAGGGTCGCCACCATCACTAACAATACCTACATGGATGCATCAGGGTCGCCACCATCAAGTTCCATCACACTATAGCAATAAGTATACTGTAATTTTTAATGGAATTGGCAAAGTCATCGTACAGTTAACCAATTGACACTCTGCTCACGATTTCCAATCGAAGACGAAACCATCACAAACTTCCAATGAGGCCAAAGTCACTGTCATTTTTTATTTATGCGATTGACACTGTGCTCGCATATGAACTGGGAACGTTGGATACCGCAACCTGATAACATTTACACATGACTTACATAAATCACAGACTGTGATGCTTGAGCTCTATCATAACCTTAATTCCATCTGAATATCAGCTTCGGTTACTGATAAGTCCATTTTCAACGATATTCGCTGCTATATAGTTGGTACTGAAGCTAATATAGAATATCTGGTGTAGGCTGTCGTTAACCACAAGTCATGAGTTGTCATTGCACTTCCTGCCCAGCGGATGGGATTGCTTTCGATAGACAATTGAATTTTGAACATTGACTGACTGTACATTATCTTACGTTTGAATAAAGCACTTTCAACAAGGGACGAAATTACTTTACGACTCTCTCAATAATTACTTAAGCAGCTTCGTATTTTAACATATGTATTTTAATACCAAACTTATGGACCATGATGAAGCAATTCATACAAATTAAGCAATCTTTTACCAAATTATATTGTACTTATTGCTAACGATAAACCATATGAAGCGTAACAAGGCTACTGAAGTAATGTAAACTACAATTAGAAACATAACATCATTGATTTCGTAAACGAATTTTTGCGTGAATCAGTTTCCGTTCTCTCTAGCTGCTAAAAGTAGTTAACTGTTGTCCTTTCAACCTTTCAACAAACAGACAAACAAACAAAGGCAGGCGAAAAACAGACATGGTCATATCTGGTTTAACCGGTCAAACAGCCCCCATGTTAAGATCTTGAGAGGGTTAATGCATGTTGTAACAATTTAGTGTACAACACTTATGCTATCATTTCCCCTTATAGGGTCTGATCATTAACAATGATAGATACGTAACAATCTACGTCATAACAAGCTGTTTGGGATATGCGATTGGTACATACTTGTCAGTTTCATTGAGGCACTTGCAAATGAGTCGTTAATTGGACTATATTCATAAATAAGGCGCCTAGACATCTGAAAGAAAAGGATATTATGGGGGTGTAACGGCCTACCGATACGAGTTTGTTATATGATGCCAACATGACTGGCTGTCAGGTTATCAAACCATTGCGAAACGAAAATCAGCAAGAGTTTGATACACCAAGCCCGGATGTGTGTTGAAGACCCAATCATAGCATGTTGAAGATGTCTTACGCTATCAACGCCGATGCTATCGCAGCCGTATCATTGAAACCAGTTAAAATTGCTTTGTTAAATTGTCCTGATCGCATGCATAATTGATGTTACATCGGGGACATGCATGGCTTATTAATCACATTCAAATACCACCAATCGTTGGTGTCGTATGTAGTAAAAACATCCAGTTAGGGTGTATGACAGTTGAATGATCTAATTATAGCTATGCAAACCGAGTTCTTGTATCATCCGTATCGCAACATCAGTAGTGTATCCTTGAGCATGTAAACTTCTGCATTTTATATGTGGCATCGTTAAGTTTGAGGCTAGCATTAGTTTTAATAACAACTATCAAGGACCATGCCATTTCGACTCGAATGGACATTGAATGCTCCCTGCTTGCTGTGTTCTATGTTAATTAGAAGCATATCAAACGATGGTAGTGGTGCAGACGCCGTATACCACCCACTTATTGTACACAGTTCCCGGTACCCTCTACGTCACCAACCAGTCACACCCCGTTGAACAGAAGGATTACTTCTGTAACCGGCTTCTCATCGAACTATCTGCTGGTGAGCAGGTGAGCCATGGGTCAGATAGCAATTGGGGAACGGCAAACAGGGATCAGAATGCAGATGCCATAGATATACTCTATCAGAGCATTGAGCCTGTTCAGTCATGTATAATTGGTGCTTCAATCAGTGTCCTTGATGATGCGCTAGGAGTGTGTTCGTGGGACCTGGAGCAGGTTGGGTTTGGGTATATAAAAGGCTGAAATTGTCCGTTGGAATGAATGTCACAATATCCAAGCAATTTGCTAGATGACCGACAATATCCGTGTTGAAATACGTCCATTATGACACAGCTTAACAAGATGCAACCTCAAAACTGTGATACTAATTATGTGATCAGAATTACCTATCTATCAACTTTGCAAACATTCAGGCCAGTTTTATCAAACATGCATACTTAACGTTCAACTAATACATTGTAAAACGACAGCTGCGCTACATCAACATTGTTGATGGGAGATACTTAGGAGAGTTAAAGAAAATTGTCTTGTAGTAATTAAGCATATGCCACTCGACATAATATCCTGCACCGTGTCATGACTCCCGCTAATCACTAGGCAAGGTACTAGCCATAACGAGGAGTCGAGGTCTTTATTCACAACCCTGTTATAATGACTAGACATTCTAGGTTGTTTTGAATGCTTGCTGACTGATTGCGTTCCACGTCCAAATAAGCATTAATGCAGCTGATGAGTTTGGCACGGCAGTCTAATAACTAGTCAGATTTTGCTCGACATAGCACAAGAAAACACATGAACGCAATGACACACAAAGGCACGAAATATAAGTCATTCATTTCCTTAACATTTATCTATGACAGTAATGACCGCGTTCTTTACCTGGAAATAATTATAGGGAAAATTGTTTTCATAATAAACCATATTTGATATCCGGTTTGATCTCATATTCGCTTGTTCTCCTTGAAATAACCGGATGTGTCTAGGTGCAGTGGCTGGACTCATTTTCAAAGTCTGGAATTTTGTGGTAAGTTTGCTTAGTGCCAAGCAAAAGTATAACTCTTAGCACCAAGCAAAACACATCATCTTACTTCATATCCACTGATGATAATTGAGTTGTGAAATGATACCAGGGGCCGGGGCAATGCGTTATTCACTAAGATGTGCAGCTCCGCAGCTTAACAAATTGTCGTGATGATTGACAAAGCTGTGCGCAGAATACGCATTACTAGTGTAAGCGTTTCATGGAACATTAGTTGTCAAACCTAGCAGCTACATTAGAGTGTCGCGTTGTCGTGATCGATATGAATTCCAAGGTTACTGTGACGCTCTGTAAGCAAGTGATAGATGAGCTTGTCGAAAATACGTTGTCCCTGCTCGCATGGGTGATTTGCACCGAAGACTTGAACAGTCTATATGGCCAAAGGGTTTATAGCAACGTTATGAGGGCTCACTCTCGCCTCCGCCCAAACAAATATGTGAAGACGCCACCAGTGAGCCGCGTGTTGCTTTGCCGTGGATATGTGGTCGCCTCAATCAATCAGAAGACTCCAAATCTACAGCAGACGCCATCCCCCCTGACATTGAATCAACAGTTCCATTGTTGATTGCTGATACCCTCACCTGATGTAATTCACTTCACCAAACAGCTTGCCGGAGTGAACCATATTAACGTAGCTACAAACTCTTTGATATGACTGCATACATAAAATAAACCATTTTGTCTCACTTTGTGCTGCACACCAAGGAAAGGCTGAAATATTTGACATGTCACGTTGTTCTCCACTCGATCACAAATGAGTCACTGCTATGTAAGGGCCATATACCATCTGGTGTGATACTGACGCTGTATATAAAGTGAATCGGATGGTAAGGCTGACCATATTGGAACTCACATTCACAGTCTCTCGTGAGTATTAGGTTTGTATATAAGCATTTCGTGTCACTGAAATTGAAAGTATCGTAAGGGAAATAAGTTATAATTGAGATAATCATCTCCCTTCATTTGAATGAAGAGATGCTGCGCAAAATGGCATTTCACGATTTGTGACATTTGCGGGCTGGACTTGCATTAAATGACAGTCAGGCAGGGCGCCAGTAACTGCTAATGCTCTATTCGCTTGCATGAATGACCAAGACGAGCAAATCAGGAGGTCATTAAATGCGGACACGACGTGATTGGTCAATTTGATATTCAAGGCGTTGTTTTGTGAACTCTGGCTTATACCGAAGAGGAACTAGATGGTGTTCAAAATGAATAAGACCACGTTCGTTATGGCTAAAGCTTGCTCTTACCAGAGTTTCTTTTGATTATGACTATTAGTGATAAGATATCATCAAAATCTATATTTTTACCCTCAAAACAGCGTACTGCGTTGCACAGCCTTAAACATTGATGTATTACATGCCATAATGCATAAAAAACATGGAGAAGCATGATACAAAAACATTGGTAATCGGCCTCTCCAAGAAAAAGAGGAAACATTTATGCTGCCAATATATCAGTCGCTCTTAAAACGTCCATCCTGTGGATTCGAGATGTCTAATGACGACCTCAGAATCTACAAACGACAAGGGTTATGGCAATTGATGTTGTCTGGCTTTTTGGTTGTTCATAATTTATGAAAAAGTGCTTGTGAATTTACGGTCTAAATGCTGAGGTTGAACCACACAACATCACTGAGATCACGTGTCTGATATTAAAATGAAATTCATCATTATTAGCATCAAGTAACCCTTTATTAAATTTTACAAAGACAAAGCCTCAATGATATCAACAGTATTTGCAAGAGAAGCAACACAAACGGCCTCATATTTATTTGTTGATCACCAGATTGCAATAATTCGAGCTGGCATTTATTATGTCATGAACGATTGGTAAACAGGGGGACGTGGTTTTCTCCATGAGGTGTACTCATTGTAAAGCTTGGTATCTATTATCAGGGCATTGTTTCCATCATCACTACCATTTAATAAATGAAGTCGTTTTGCTTCTATACTCTGTCGTGTAAATGGCAAAAACTCCAGAACGCCATCGCCTGTAATCAAGCGGCTGTTCTACCTCTTACTGGCACTTTCATCTCATTCTCATACCCATGAAGCAATCACAAGGCGTGGCATAACCCATGAAGCAGCCCCACCCGATGACCTTCCTATCCACAGCGACAGACACCCAATCGAAGAATTAGCAGTAACAACTTCACTTAAGAGAACCTTTGATTATCAGTTAAATCACATCGTGGTTTGCTGATGTGCGCAATGAATTAAGTCAAAACAAATCCCAGATACCTGAATGGTAACACAATACTCTATGGAGGGTGCCCCTCTAAAAAACAATATTTTCAATGTATACAAGCGCAAGGTACGTATTGATATGTTTGTGTGTATGTTAGCGTGTGTGTGTATGTGTGTGTATGCGCGTGTGTGTGTGTGTGTGTGTGTGTGTGCGTGTGCGTGCGTGTGTGTATATATGTGTATGCGCATTTGAGTGTGTGAAAAGTACTCTGACAATATTTTGCTGCATATTTCAAATGTGCTGAGCCATCACATCACAGCATTTGTTACGTTGCTTAGTGTTACGGCTTCTCAACTAAAGTCAAGCGAAACATGTCATTTTTGCAAAAGGCCCTTCAATACATATTAGCCACAATTACAGTCTCTATTATGCACAAAACGATGTAAACCTCAGACAGATACGCTCTAAGTCTCAGACAGATACCAGGAGTCCTTAATATCTAATACTCGTACATGTAATGAAATTTATATAGAGAGCAACCCCGTTCAATTAAACAGTGAACAGTGCGCAAAAAGATAAATGGGTTTTAATGAAGCATTTGGGCAATAGCGTGGAATCAAGTGAATGTGACAAGGTCGGATGTGTGAGTGCTGCATAACGGCTGATGTACTGATGGCTCTCATCACTACAATGGACAATCAAACCCTTCATCTACTCTAATATGTTTGGTAAGTGCCAACTATCCAAACTGTACAAGCATCCCAAGTCATAGACAATTATATGATCTATTTACAGAATTACAGAAATCCAGAATTCAGAAGTTGCGTTCTGTATTTCGTACTAGATGACGGTTTATACAAAATTGACATCACATTAGATATAAGAGCATACTAATCGAGGGATACCCACCTACACCTGTATTCAAGATTCCCTGCGGACCTTGTCGGTTCCATTCAATGTGCGATGACTTCATGATACCCGATTGAGTGAAAAGTGACAGATGGAGCAGGAAATTGTTAATAATTGTCTTTGTATGGAACACATCTTTTTCCATATAACCATCAATTATTGCTACTATACACAATAAATTCGACCCATCAACGAGGAATATAACTGGCATAACAGACAAAGACCTGCCACAATAGCAATTGAATGCATTCCTTTATGTTGCTTGGCTTGGTAAAGACGTCATTCGTAGAAATGTATAGTATTGAAGCAGTTATTGCCACCATGCTTGACTGTCATATAGCCGTAGTCCCTCCAAAGAATGGTACGAGTCGTGTAATACAGAAAGGTTTTATGTTTTATATGATATACGGGCAGATATTTACCGCAGCAGAAATCCACACTCCGCCCAGAACTGTCATAAACATCGCACGCTGAATGCTTTATTGTCAAGACAAAATGAGATTTATGAGCATGAGAAACAGCCTTTTCAGTATAGGATGTACCGTGTGTGCTCAGGGAACGTTGAGGCAGTGGCGGTCATATATTGCTTACCTCGGCAGCGGAGGCGGTCGTTTGAATGAAAGTCTGTATAACATTGTATTTCCTACGATTGCTCAGAATGTGAAATTACTAGGCTGAGTATGATGTCTGAATAATGCAAGAGTACCGTAAGAATATCATTCGTTGAAATGCTACATATGATCCCCCAGTGTTTACCTTCCCTGTCGGCAGCAGGTGCTTGGGACATGCAGAGCAATATAATATCATCTGTAATGGTAAGTTACAACTGATGGCGCTATGCAGCTAACGACTACAAGTTAATGAGCAAGTCATTGTTCATGGCATATTCATGGCATGCCTTGCTTAACAAACAATCAATGTATATCTCAACCAACATCACCCATAGAATCCTGCTGTGGTTTTTGCTTGAATTGTAAGCAACAAAATATTAAGTTGACAAGCGTTATAAATTGGCGTCGATTGTATTACACATTAAGACAGTGAGATGCAGCAGGACGCCACCGTATGTTTGTTTATTAAAGATTAATCTTGCTTTGATATGCTGATCATGGGGTCAACAACTCAGTCATTCGATAAAACAGCACATCTAGCCACCAACTATGCTTTAATGCGTAACACTATTGGTGGTATTTGCACCTCCAGGCCATATAATTCCTGAATGAAATTGTGTCTATTTCGGGATTGCGTTTAAAAACGAGACACCCTCATTAACCTTACTATCGTTAAACATTTGCCAAGATTAAACATATCTTAATGATACTATAAATAGTAATAATAATGCGACTTATACATAAAAAAACGGTTATGAAAATAACGACCTAAGTGATAAATTGATGAATTAATCAAATACTTCCCAGAACAGATATCTTTTCACCTTTATATTACACTTGGGTAGGTAGGCAGTCAAACAAATGTCAACTGATAATTTATTCCACGCTACGGAATAAGCACGATCACCAGACGAAGTCTCTTTTGTCTTTAGCATGACAAAATTTTTTTGTGTTGTGATGATCTGAGACCTTGTGGTTTTTAATGGTGCAGCATTTCTTTGAGATTCATAGCCGATAACCCACATTATGTAATGAAAAGGTTTTAGTAGATATTGCGCTTGTAGACAGAGATCCAGTGCAATGTCTTTAACAGAGGTGTGATGAGCTTTGTTTGATATTAAGTTGATAGCGCTAAAAAAATACCATTGAGTCCGTCTTATGTTTGCACATGAATGGCATGGCTGGGTGAAACTGCGTATGGGATCACACATGTAGATTATAAAAATGCAAAGGTTGAAACATCCCACTAAGAATCAGGCAATAAGGTTTTAATAAACCTTGAGATAATCTATCCAGTATCTAATGATAACATGTTTTGTTGATTCATTCTGGTTGTAAATAAGCCATCGTGCTGTCCTCACCCAATCACCCAACATACCACGCCTCGGGGTTCTTTCCCTGAAGCAATACATCTGTGTCAGGAGTTCTTCATTGCTACGTAATGAATATATACATAGCATATACATTTGCCGAAAGTATGGTGTCATTGAATTATGTTCTATTTGCGACGTATGTACATGTCTGGTGAAAAGATGAAGTCAACCATCAAACCCCTTAAGTACATGAGCACGCGACTAAATCTATAAACACGTGATTTTATAGTGACAGTCTGAAGGAAATTTTTGGATGTGTGTGCGTAGTACTAGAGATCCTTTTGTAATAAATCCCTATAAGTATAAAGGTTCCTTCACGCTAAGTGTGCTAGCAAAGGAATTCATTCCAACGAAATCTGTTTTTTAATCAAATATCCAATAAATATTAGTGCATTCACTTTTTGAATACTTCATCGTTAACTTATGTGTACTTATTATCTGTGAGGAGAATGTGTTTTTTTGGTAATTGCTAGTATTATTTAAAGGAAATCCCTGTCGCCACTGACATCAATTATATGTACTGTACAAACTTGTCGACGCACCAGAACAATCATGGCATAGTGGCCTTGGAACAGTAATATGTCAAAATTACTCATATTTGTCCGACATTCTGACCAAATGTGTCATGTGTGTTAAGAAGATAGAATGAGCAATATATATTCATCTAATTAACATATAAGTAGTACGTCAGATTGTCGGCTCGAATGTATGTTTATTAGCTGGAAAGACTCTAAAAGTACCACATTGCATCAATTTGTATCTATGACTAAATAGCGACTCGTTGTGCACAGCACCAAGGCATATGTATACAATCCGCTGTTACAGAACATATAACAACACTATGGGACTATGACATAATTACATAACTGGTACTTGCTAACCGGCAAAAAAGTCCATAAGAAAATAGCAGTTATAAATATATATATTTATTCGCCCAAATCATTGCCGTTGTTACGTTAGTACTATGTCATAAGACCAACTACACCAGACTGCTATTGATATGCTAGTCAACGGGCCACCAATACGAGCGTGTTATATGGAGCTAGACAGCTGGGTATAGCGCTCTGTTAACCCAGCATCATATGTCTGTAAACAGTACAATGAAATTTATTTAACAATCTTTATCAAAGAAAATAATTATTTGACAGCAACTTCTCCATAAAATGGCAGCAATTGGTAATATACAGTAGAATCTATCAATATAAATACTGCTAATATTGACTTGTAATCGTTTTATTTGTGCAACCATCAGCCCTCCATACCCCCCGTAGGCTTCCTTTAAGATGCCTTCTGAAGTAATTGATTGTCCCCGCCACTGTCTACAAGTAGCTAATAAAGACAGTATACTAATATGGTCTGCCTCACCTCATGGCTTTTACCGGCACAATACAAGTCTTAAATACTGCCAGCAATTAGAAGCTGATATGATATGAGTGGCTTACAAATGACATGGGAAAATCCAATCACATGTGACTGTAGGCTATTGCGCATACATCACAACATCCACTACGATAATAACCAAGAAAGAAGCCAGATGTATGCATAGTAAGGAGCTTGTTAATACTAACTACCCCTGAGAAGCGGTGGTGGTAGTGATAATGCGTTCCTGAAGTCAACATTTTCACCAACACCCCCATTTAGACCTGAAACCCATAGCGCTGAATCGTAAAAGCCTTTTGCATTTGATGTGTGGCATCTCAACTTACAGGCGTTATGCTAATTGTTAAGGAGTCATGCTATAATTAAAGTATTTGAGATGTCTTTGACGATCTTCACGTAAACACATAGCATCCTGTATGCGGTTGTTGCTGTTTACAGATATATCATAAAAATACCCAAGTACTAATGGTAATCATAGAAATCGCATATACCGAATATCATACCATGAAATTACTGGAACTAACATCATTTATTAATACAAATGCGATAGTGTCCGCACCGATGTCAATGATATTGTTGCCTCAATATTGTAAAAACATTATTGATATGAATGCGACATTCATTAAAAAAGTTACTTTATACGTTGATGAGAAAAACAGATAATCGAAGATGCAATGTGACGTATATCATCTGTCACATATGCACTATGATGTTTATCGGCAGAGATGATAGCATACCGTCATTACGTTGTTACCCTAATGAGCATTAATCATGCTGCAGGGAAACATTTGTTATGCCAATATTTGATCTGCATTAGTTAAGGGACGTACCGCGTCCGCTGCCTTATACGACGGACTTACAGGCTGGAAACAGGACAAGACATTTGTGTTAGGTTGTATATGCCTGAAGTAACTCTCGCTGCAACTAGGTTACCATCATTAAGTCACAACACATTCCAATGAACAAGAGAAATACGATGTCATTATGCGATGTTTGTCCAGTGGAATGCATGTCAATATATCATAACAATTTTCAGGATGACTGACAATATCCTTGATGAGATACTTTCATTAGGATATTCCTGTTTGCATATGTATTTAGTATAGGTTACCATAACGCAACCTAAAACCTGTGATAATAATTATGCTCTCAGTAATAACCATCTTTCAACGTTGCAAACATCAAGGCCATTATTTCAAAACATGCGAGGTAAGCGTGCGTTTGCCATAATTGTTGATAAAACCCTTAGGGATATAACATTCATTATATAACGTGCGTCACCCAAGGCTCGTAACAGGAAATCATAAGGATATTAATGTCTAAATTCGTTAAGGAAATACCATCTAGATGACCTACGGTCACTGTCCTCATCATTCGTAGGACGTCATGTCAATCCAATTGTTTATTTTATGGGCAGCTTCGCGGTTCGGCTGCATTTGATCTTAATCTACGTCATAATTTGTTTGTAATTATTTGACGTGAACTGGCCTTACTTGTGAATGGAGCTTTATTCAGATATTGTAATATCAAGTATTTGATTAATCCATGCTACTCGATGGAGGCATAGTAAATATAGACGCCACCTGATACGAATTCTTTATTTCTTTGGTTGTTGACAAATCAGAAGTAAAAATGTGTGTCGCATCCTACCCCTACCTGTACTTGAGAATCATTGTGCCATCCATACACCAGCCAGTGTTATGCAAATGCTAACATCGGACTATGTTATGCATATATTGTTATGACTAATGTCACCCTGTGCCGATCGTATGCATAATTGACATTGCATCGTGACAATCTTGGCTTGATGTGTTTATTGTTAATCATATACAAATACCATGGTCTATGGTGTCGTATGCCACAGCACACATCCATTAAGCCGTTTGACAGTTACATGAGCGAATATTTGCTATGCAAAGCTAGTTTTTGAATGCCCAAAAAACCGCAAACTCAATGGTGTAACTTTTACCACGAAAACGTCTAAATATTAGATGTGACAACGTGTTGTTCATGACTATGACATGTGCGAATATTTGCTATGCATAGTATTCATGTAAATATTTATTGGCATTGCTCTGTCCTTGTATCATTATTCGTCTGCCTGGTCATGCTTAAGGTACCATCCATCCTGGGTGTGGTTTGTTAGTCTGATTGCAGGTTTGAAGCAACTCATGCATAATTAGGTCAGCCGATTGATAGGACAAACAGCTGTCTGAAAACCAGTCTAGATGTCTATCAAGTCGCCTGTATAGGATGAAGAAGACATACAGCGCCTAATCAATGTCACTGCTAGCCATCATTAATAGTAGCTCAAATGGTGGCGGTTATGTAAACAAAACATTGGTATCCCTGAACCTGAATTCATCCTCACAGGATGTTATGCTACTTGTACAGTGAAACCACTTAACGATGTATAAACCAACTTCCATAAAACTATGACAAAAGATACGTATCTATCGAATAATGTGGCATGCTGACCCCGTTGTAGCATGTTGATGCCGTTGTAGCATGTTGATCCTGGTGTAGCATTCTGATCCCCCTGTGGCATGTTGATGTGGCGGTAGCGTGTTGATACCATTGTGGCAAGGTGCTCCAGTCGGGGCATGGTGATCCCACAGCACATTTTAAATCCCTGGTGGCATAATTGTACTGCAGTGGCATTTGGATCCCGTGTTGACGTTCGGAC
This sequence comes from Urechis unicinctus, assembly GCA_034190875.2. Taxonomy (NCBI): domain Eukaryota; kingdom Metazoa; phylum Annelida; class Polychaeta; order Xenopneusta; family Urechidae; genus Urechis; species Urechis unicinctus. The sequence goes on along the minus strand of CM067345.1, from coordinate 26,785,882 downwards.
CCCTTCAATATCCAATACTCGGAAACGCAGTATAATTGAACACATTTGCTGACGTTTATCGTGTTTTCTCCAAAAGCCTGAGCAAGTTCACTGACGCTGGAATATAAAACAGTACTAACGAATATCAAATAAAGAATAAAAATGGGATTGGCCCCAATCATAAAATACCCATAGCTTCGAACACATTGGGCAGAACTGGTTCAGCGATGATATATGGACAACTAGTGTTTGACACTTGGGTGCTGACACTAATGTGGGCGCTGACACTATTGTGGGGGATGACGCTAATGTGGAAGCTGACATTTATGTGGGCGCTGACACTAATGTGGGTGCTGACACTAATGTGGGCGCAGACACTTATGAGCTACCTGAGAATCACAATCGTCGCCGTCGAACATTGAACTGTATGTGTTTCATTTCATTTGTCATCACTTCCCCAGATAAAATGGATGCGCATGATGACAATGGGTGGTCCAGTTATACATGAGAAGACAGCAAAGCAGATGTTCAGGTAACCTTAGGTGCAATTGTCAGTGAGTATATGATTATTCAAATTTTCTTGTGCTTTATCGATGCAAAACTATGAATACTTATTCAAGGACTTGCAATATCAACTTGTCAAATGGCGTTACATATCATGCGTTCAAAGCTGTGCCCAGCTGACATAATGTTAGTGCATTGTCAAACCACCAACTGAAAGGCTATATGCGCCCAAGCATTGTGAATATATCAATTCATTACAGCAAGTTATATTCAAATACAGATATCAACGATCTAATATGTTGAATACCATAGACATATGTATGTGCCAATCTATGGCAAGCACGTCAAGTGTCCCCGCAAGTTGATCACACAATATGCCTATAGTCTCGTCGCGCTGTCTGATTAGTAGAGAAAGAAACTATTGTGGTGTATTCTTCAACGCGATGGCAAAAGTCACATGATTTATTAATGTAGACCACGTGTCAGCTTTCACAGTTCGCTTCTCCCCTGATCGTTGAGGTTTCCGGTAATTACAACCCGACCGTGATTTATTTGACACATTATGTACGTAGCCACCGCGTTATGTCACCTGGAGAGATTCTGAGACAATAATCAGCGCTGATGTAGTGTGTTCCTAAATACATAGAAGTGTTCATTTCGGAGTCTGCCGTTGGGGAGTGGTGATTTTTATTGATATATACGTTGCCTATAAATCCATAGAGTATACCGCATATATTTTGTATTATAGGTGTTCACAAAACACCAGCGTACAAATACAACGTTCAAAAGCTCGAAAAAAGATACTGATGCAATCGTCCCCTTGAATATCATAAAACCATTATTTATATAGTTTAAATACTTTGGAGCCATATACTGTGAGATCATCTCTTGTTACCGATCATATATTGCGTCTGCTGGATCACTTTCTCCCTATAGACAAAGCGTATTGTTGTGTAGCATATAGGAGCAGGCTTTTGTAGTATTGAGCTACAGTATAACAACGATGGAGGCACAATGCAAATGCATCATCTGTCTTCATGTCAATAGAGTTGTAACATGAAACCAAGGGGCGGGGCATCTCTTTGATGTGAAGCACATCTGCTTAACAAACTGTCAATAAACATGGCATCTGACACAAATCTGGGAAAATATCGGACCGACGGTAGATGAGGTGGACTTAATGCAATGCGATGATCGAGCACAGATAATGCAGCACTAGAGTTGAAGTTTCAAACAGCGTTAATTCGTTAATGACTAATAGTATCGCTGTTTCGTGATAATTATCAATTTCAAGATTAAGTTATACTAACGGGACTTAATGAGTAACCACAGACAAAAACAGTAATGGAGTGAAAATGTAAACGCGACAGGTTTCGGTAATGTCAGCCACCATAATGGCAATATCAGCACGTCTTTATTATGACTATTCCGGCAATATCAGCACCTCATTGTCATGGCTATTCCGGCAATATCAGCACGTCATTATCATGACCACTCTTCTTATTGCATCTAGCAATGCAAGAATAGATAATACTATATTGCTTATTGCACGTTTCATACTTGGCTTTACCGATATAAAATTATGGCAACCAATGGGGTTTTCTATACATTACAGCAAGTGCGCAAAGAGCTACACGTGGACAAACTATGTGCTTTTTTGTGACAATATTGTGTAAAAGGGCATCTTTAACATTTATACCACTCACTGACAAGCAAACAAGCGACTCTCAATACTTTTACAGTATGTCAATGCTCGTACACCTTGCTGTGGACACTAAGCTGTTTAGCAGCTTAGCTGTCCTTCTGCTGGCGATTTATGTCAGTTAAATCATATTCTTATTCTACCGTGAGGGATTTCATAATACAATACTACATATGTCAAATACACAACAACGTTCATTGTTTTCTGATCTTGTTGAGTAACAACAGAAAATACATCATGAGTACAAATGAGTTTTAGTTTTCGGAATCGCCGAAGCTCGCATTGTACCATTTAGCTGTTGTACGACGTATTGATTACGTATGCCAGTAACCATAGTAACCATGCTGAATGCAACACACCATACTCATTAGTGTTTGCTGTTCGCAATGCTCAGGTAGAATCTATTTCGGAATATTATGTAGGCCAACAGAATATCCTAGAAATGAAAGACGACTTACCTCCCAGCTTCTACTATCAACAACGTTTTTAGAATACGACCAGCATCATTTGGAGCCAGATCAATATTAAAACATGGTGTCCGGATACGATCTTGTCAAACAGTGCATAATCTGACCAAACGAGATCGTGCCAGTCATATTTGGCATTAAGTACAGCATTAAAAACAACTCCCTAAATGTGCCCGACACTATTCAGAGAAGATTCGGTTATGCCATAAGTTAATCAGTCAATACTTTGCTATTTATCTGCACTCACCCTATGTTATATCTCTTTTGAACAGTGTTTATGGATGCAATCATCATACCTTGCAGATGATTGGGGTCAACGGCAGCACGCCAATATTTGACATTCGCAGCGTGTAATATACACCATATTTATGCTACATGTGGTAACTATCTTTGACCTAAACCCACGCAATACGAGCAAATCCGAGGACACCTGATAATACTCTAGGATAATTTTGATAGTAGATACTGAAGTTTCTAATTATCTATGTTTGTTGCAACAGTGTATAGGACGCTAACGCGATTATGATAGAATGACAGCCCTGACGTCACAGTTACCATGTCGACGACCATTTTCATTGTAGTGAGCCTTCTATTCATAGTTTACTTCGATAAGCGTTGAGGAAATCATGGCATCATAGGACGTGATTATAGAGGTAATGTAAGCAATGAGCTAAATATGAATCAGAAGAAACAACAACACGACCGAAGAATGAATGAAAATATTGTTTAATGTGATTTATTAAAGTGACGAGGTTCAGCAGAAGGAATTTAGCTGTGCTTAAAATGGAGGCAGCTGATTACATTTTAAGGTAATGCGCTAAAGATAGAACATAGAATCGGAGGATACATCATACGTTTTGCTTTGTTATAAACCATGGGTTTGTCCCCGTAACTGTATGGAATTTAGCTGTGTTTAAAATGAAGGCAGCTGATTACATTTTAAGATAATCCACTAAAGATAGAACATAGAATCGAAGGATTCATCATACGTGTGCTTCGTTATAAACCAAGGGTGGGCCCCGTAAGTGCAACTTTTCCATAGACCCTGGTTCAAATTGGGTCAGTATCAAATAGGGTTGAACCCAAATACGGAGGCTAGTGCACAATATGCAGTACCTCCGTGACGAATAAAATAATCTCTTGGCGTGATGTTGCATACAACGGCATAGCACGATCTTGGTCGAAATAACTGTCAGGCACGGCAATCACTAATGTCAACACAAGGTCATTTATGCAGGAACGGCGTGATTGGCTTTGTTTTTGTTCACTCTGTCTGAGATCTAGGAGGAATGTAATGGCGTTGGAAATGAATTCGACCGCGTTCGTAATGGTTACCTCATGATTTAACACGAGTCATTTCATTTTAAATGAATACAGAAACGAACAAAAACTATGTTTTCACTCTAATTACCTCGCACTGTGTCGCGCAGCCTTACAAATTGATGTCGATAATATAGAAAAGACATGCAATTATGCATAACAACACAGCATCGCAAAATATTTTAATAAGCGTTGAAAATCTGCCCTTCCTTCAAACGGCCCTCTGCAAATGTGTTGCAAGATATAGGCTGCGAACATACCCATAAAGCATCTCATTCTGGGGATTCAAGGTGTCTGGTTGCGACATCTGTAACTTCTAACGACGATGGTTGCGGTAATTGACAGTCTGATTAGTTCTTATAAATGATGAAAAAGTATAGTGCTTGTCAATCGGTGGCTCTTATTGAACAACAGTATTGTGATCATTTACATCTCTTCATTCCACGTCAGATATTCAAAAATACTTCATCTTAGTAAGCCTCTAGAAACCCTTTCTTTTGTACCTCATAAAATGGCAGCAATTGGTAATATACAGTAGAATCTATCAATATAAATACTGCTAATATTGACTTGTAATCGTTTTATTTGTGCAACCATCAGCCCTCCATACCCCCCGTAGGCTTCCTTTAAGATGCCTTCTGAAGTAATTGATTGTCCCCGCCAATGTCTACAAGTAGCTAATAAAGACAGTATACTAATATGGTCTGCCTCACCTCATGGCTTTTACCGGCACAATACAAGTCTTAAATACTGCCAGCAATTAGAAGCTGATATGATATGAGTGGCTTACAAATGACATGGGAAAATCCAATCACATGTGACTGTAGGCTATTGCGCATACATCACAACATCCACTACGATAATAACCAAGAAAGAAGCCAGATGTATGCATAGTAAGGAGCTTGTTAATACTAACTACCCCTGAGAAGCGGTGGTGGTAGCGATAATGCGTTCCTGAAGTCGACATTTTCACCAACACCCCCATTTAGACCTGAAACCCATAGCGCTGAATCGTAAAAGCCTTTTGCATTTGATGTGTGGCATCTCAACTTACAGGCGTTATGCTAATTGTTAAGGAGTCATGCTATAATTAAAGTATTTGAGATGTCTTTGACGATCTTCACGTAAACACATAGCATCCTGTATGCGGTTGTTGCTGTTTACAGATATATCATAAAAATACCCAAGTACTAATGGTAATCATAGAAATCGCATATACCAAATATCATGCCATGAAATTACTGGAACTAACATCATTTATTAATACAAATGCGATAGTGTCCGCACCAATGTCAATGATATTGTTGCCTCAATATTGTAAAAACATTATTGATATGAATGCGACATTCCTTAAAAAAGTTACTTTATATGTTGATGAGAAAAACAGATAATCGAAGATGCAATGTGACGTGTATCATCTGTCACATATGCACTATGATGTTTATCGGCAGAGATGATAGCATACCGTCATTACGTTGTTACCCTAATGAGCATTAATCATGCTGCAGGGAAACATTTGTTATGCCAATATTTGATCTGCATTAGTTAAGGGACGTACCGCGTCCGCTGCCTTATACGACGGACTTACAGGCTGGAAACAGGACAAGACATTTGTGTTAGGTTGTATATGCCTGAAGTAACTCTCGCTGCAACTAGGTTACCGTCATTAAGTCACAACACATTCCAATGAACAAGAGAAATACGATGTCATTATGCGATGTTTGTCCAGTGGAATGCATGTCAATATATCATAACAATTTTCAGGATGACTGACAATATCCTTGATGAGATACTTTCATTAGGATATTCCTGTTTGCATATGTATTTAGTATAGGTTACCATAACGCAACCTAAAACCTGTGATAATAATTATGCTCTCAGTAATAACCATCTTTCAACGTTGCAAACATCAAGGCCATTATTTCAAAACATGCGAGGTAAACGTGCGTTTGCCATAATTGTTGATAAAACCCTTAGGGATATAACATTCATTATATAACGTGCGTCACCCAAGGCTCGTAACAGGAAATCATAAGGATATTAATGCCTAAATTCGTTAAGGAAATACCATCTAGATGACCTACGGTCACTGTCCTCATCATTCGTAGGACGTCATGTCAATCCAATTGTTTATTTTATGGGCAGCTTCGCGGTTCGGCTGCATTTGATCTTAATCTACGTCATAATTTGTTTGTAATTATTTGACGTGAACTGGCCTTACTTGTGAATGGAGCTTTATTCAGATATTGTAATATCAAGTATTTGATTAATCCATGCTACTCGATGGAGGCATAGTAAATATAGACGCCACCTGATACGAATTCTTTATTTCTTTGGTTGTTGACAAATCAGAAGTAAAAATTGTGTCGCATCCTACCCCTACCTGTACTTGAGAATCATTGTGCCATCCATACACCAGCCAGTGTTATGCAAATGCTAACATCGGACTATGCTATGCATATATTGTTATGACTAATGTCACCCTGTGCCGATCGTATGCATAATTGACATTGCATCGTGACAATCTTGGCTTGATGTGTTTATTGTTAATCATATACAAATACCATGGTCTATGGTGTCGTATGCCACAGCACACATCCATTAAGCCGTTTGACAGTTACATGAGCGAATATTTGCTATGCAAAGCTAGTTTTTGAATGCCCAAAAAACCGCAAACTCAATGGTGTAACTTTTACCACGAAAACGTCTAAATATTAGATGTGACAACGTGTTGTTCATGACTGTGACATGTGCGAATATTTGCTATGCATAGTATTCATGTAAATATTTATTGGCATTGCTCTGTCCTTGTATCATTATTCGTCTGCCTGGTCATGCTTAAGGTACCATCCATCCGGGGTGTGGATTGTTAGTCTGATTGCAGGTTTGAAGCTGCTTCAATGCCAACTCATGCATAATTAGGTCAGCCGATTGATAGGACAAACAGCTGTCTGAAAACCAGTCTAGATGTCTATCAAGTCGCCTGTATAGGATGAAGAAGACATACAGCGCCTAATCAATGTCACTGCTAGCCATCATTAATAGTAGCTCAAATGGTGGCGGTTATGTAAACAAAACATTGGTATCCCTGAACCTGAATTCATCCTCACAGGATGTTATGCTACTTGTACAGTGAAACCACTTAACGATGTATAAACCAACTTCCATAAAACTATGACAAAAGATACGTATCTATCGAATAATGTGGCATGCTGACCCCGTTGTAGCATGTTGATGCCGTTGTAGCATGTTGATCCTGGTGTAGCATGCTGATCCCCCTGTGGCATGTTGATGTGGCGGTAGCGTGTTGATACCATTGTGGCAAGGTGCTCCAGTCGGGGCATGGTGATCCCACAGCACATTTTAAATCCCTGGTGGCATAATTGTACTGCAGTGGCATTTGGATCCCGTGTTGACGTTCGGACCCCTTCAATATCCAATACTCGGAAACGCAGTATAATTGAACACATTTGCTGACGTTTATCGTGTTTTCTCCAAAAGCCTGAGCAAGTTCACTGACGCTGGAATATAAAACAGTACTAACGAATATCAAATAAAGAATAAAAATGGGATTGGCCCCAATCATAAAATACCCATAGCTTCGAACACATTGGGCAGAACTGGTTCAGCGATGATATATGGACAACTAGTGTTTGACACTTGGGTGCTGACACTAATGTGGGCGCTGACACTATTGTGGGGGATGACGCTAATGTGGAAGCTGACATTTATGTGGGCGCTGACACTAATGTGGGTGCTGACACTAATGTGGGCGCAGACACTTATGAGCTACCTGAGAATCACAATCGTCGCCGTCGAACATTGAACTGTATGTGTTTCATTTCATTTGTCATCACTTCCCCAGATAAAATGGATGCGCATGATGACAATGGGTGGTCCAGTTATACATGAGAAGACAGCAAAGCAGATGTTCAGGTAACCTTAGGTGCAATTGTCAGTGAGTATATGATTATTCAAATTTTCTTGTGCTTTATCGATGCAAAACTATGAATACTTATTCAAGGACTTGCAATATCAACTTGTCAAATGGCGTTACATATCATGCGTTCAAAGCTGTGCCCAGCTGACATAATGTTAGTGCATTGTCAAACCACCAACTGAAAGGCTATATGCGCCCAAGCATTGTGAATATATCAATTCATTACAGCAAGTTATATTCAAATACAGATATCAACGATCTAATATGTTGAATACCATAGACATATGTATGTGCCAATCTATGACAAGCACGTCAAGTGTCCCCGCAAGTTGATCACACAATATGCCTATAGTCTCGTCGCGCTGTCTGATTAGTAGAGAAAGAAACTATTGTGGTGTATTCTTCAACGCGATGGCAAAAGTCACATGATTTATTAATGTAGACCACGTGTCAGCTTTCACAGTTCGCTTCTCCCCTGATCGTTGAGGTTTCCGGTAATTACAACCCGACCGTGATTTATTTGACACATTATGTACGTAGCCACCGCGTTATGTCACCTGGAGAGATTCTGAGACAATAATCAGCGCTGATGTAGTGTGTTCCTAAATACATAGAAGTGTTCATTTCGGAGTCTGCCGTTGGGGAGTGGTGATTTATTGATATATACGTTGCCTATAAATCCATAGAGTATACCGCATATATTTTGTATTATAGGTGTTCACAAAACACCAGCGTACAAATACAACGTTCAAAAGCTCGAAAAAAGATACTGATGCAATCGTCCCCTTGAATATCATAAAACCATTATTTATATAGTTTAAATACTTTGGAGCCATATACTGTGAGATCATCTCTTGTTACCGATCATATATTGCGTCTGCTGGATCACTTTCTCCCTATAGACAAAGCGTATTGTTGTGTAGCATATAGGAGCAGGCTTTTGTAGTATTGAGCTACAGTATAACAACGATGGAGGCACAATGCAAATGCATCATCTGTCTTCATGTCAATAGAGTTGTAACATGAAACCAAGGGGCGGGGCATCTCTTTGATGTGAAGCACATCTGCTTAACAAACTGTCAATAAACATGGCATCTGACACAAATCTGGGAAAATATCGGACTGACGGTAGATGAGGTGGACTTAATGCAATGCGATGATCGAGCACAGATAATGCAGCACTAGAGTTGAAGTTTCAAACAGCGTTAATTCGTTAATGACTAATAGTATCGCTGTTTCGTGATAATTATCAATTTCAAGATTAAGTTATACTAACGGGACTTAATGAGTAACCACAGACAAAAACAGTAATGGAGTGAAAATGTAAACGCGACAGGTTTCGGTAATGTCAGCCACCATAATGGCAATATCAGCACGTCTTTATTATGACTATTCCGGCAATATCAGCACCTCATTGTCATGGCTATTCCGGCAATATCAGCACGTCATTATCATGACCACTCTTCTTATTGCATCTAGCAATGCAAGAATAGATAATACTATATTGCTTATTGCACGTTTCATACTTGGCTTTACCGATATAAAATTATGGCAACCAATGGGGTTTTCTATACATTACAGCAAGTGCGCAAAGAACTACACGTGGACAAACTATGTGCTTTTTTGTGACAATATTGTGTAAAAGGGCATCTTTAACATTTATACCACTCACTGACAAGCAAACAAGCGACTCTCAATACTTTTACAGTATGTCAATGCTCGTACACCTTGCTGTGGACACTAAGCTGTTTAGCAGCTTAGCTGTCCTTCTGCTGGCGATTTATGTCAGTTAAATCATATTCTTATTCTACCGTGAGGGATTTCATAATACAATACTACATATGTCAAATACACAACAACGTTCATTGTTTTCTGATCTTGTTGAGTAACAACAGAAAATACATCATGAGTACAAATGAGTTTTAGTTTTCGGAATCGCCGAAGCTCGCATTGTACCATTTAGCTGTTGTACGACGTATTGATTACGTATGCCAGTAACCATAGTAACCATGCTGAATGCAACACACCATACCCATTAGTGTTTGCTGTTCGCAATGCTCAGGTAGAATCTATTTCGGAATATTATGTAGGCCAACAGAATATCCTAGAAATGAAAGACGACTTACCTCCCAGCTTCTACTATCAACAACGTTTTTAGAATACGACCAGCATCATTTGGAGCCAGATCAATATTAAAACATGGTGTCCGGATTCGATCTTGTCAAACAGTGCATAATCTGACCAAACGAGATCGTGCCAGTCATATTTGGCATTAAGTACAGCATTAAAAACAACTCCTAAATGTGCCCGACACTATTCAGAGAAGATTCGGTTATGCCATAAGTTAATCAGTCAATACTTTGCTATTTATCTGCACTCACCCTATGTTATATCTCTTTTGAACAGTTTTATGGATGCAATCATCATACCTTGCAGATGATTGGGGTCAACGGCAGCACGCCAATATTTGACATTCGCAGCGTGTAATATACACCATATTTATGCTACATGTGGTAACTATCTTTGACCTAAACCCACGCAATACGAGCAAATCCGAGGACACCTGATAATACTCTAGGATAATTTTGATAGTAGATACTGAAGTTTCTAATTATCTATGTTTGTTGCAACAGTGTATAGGACGCTAACGCGATTATGATAGATTGACAGCCCTGACGTCACAGTTACCATGTCGACGACCATTTTCATTGTAGTGAGCCTTCTATTCATAGTTTACTTCGATAAGCGTTGAGGAAATCATGGCATCATAGGACGTGATTATAGAGGTAATGTAAGCAATGAGCTAAATATGAATCAGAAGAAACAACAACACGACCGAAGAATGAATGAAAATATTGTTTAATGTGATTTATTAAAGTGACGAGGTTCAGCAGAAGGAATTTAGCTGTGCTTAAAATGGAGGCAGCTGATTACATTTTAAGGTAATGCGCTAAAGATAGAACATAGAATCGGAGGATACATCATACGTTTTGCTTTGTTATAAACCATGGGTTGGTCCCCGTAACTGTATGGAATTTAGCTGTGTTTAAAATGAAGGCAGCTGATTACATTTTAAGATAATCCACTAAAGATAGAACATAGAATCGAAGGATTCATCATACGTGTGCTTCGTTATAAACCATGGGTGGGCCCCGTAAGTGCAACTTTTCCATAGACCCTGGTTCAAATTGGGTCAGTATCAAATAGGGTTGAACCCAAATACGGAGGCTAGTGCACAATATGCAGTACCTCCGTGACGAATAAAAAAATAATCTCTTGGCGTGATGTTGCATACAACGGCATAGCACGATCTTGGTCGAAATAACTGTCAGGCACGGCAATCACTAATGTCAACACAAGGTCATTTATGCAGGAACGGCGTGATTGGCTTTGTTTTTCAAGTTCACTCTGTTTGAGATCTAGGAGGAATGAGATGGCGGAGGAATGTGAATTCGACCGCGTTCGTAATGGTTACCTCATGATTTAACACGAGTCATTTCATTTTAAATGAATACTATTCGAATACGAACAAAAAAAAATATGTTTTCACTCTAATTACCTCGCACTGTGTCGCGCAGCCTTACAAATTGATGTCGATAATATAGAAAAGACATGCAATTATGCATAACAACACAGCATCGCAAAATATTTTAATGAGCGTTGAAAATCTGCCCTTCCTTCAAACGGCCCTCTGCAAATGTGTTGCAAGATATAGGCTGCGAACATACCCATAAAGCATTCTGGGGATTCAAGGTGTCTGGTTGCGACATCTGTAACTTCTAACGACGATGGTTGCGGTAATTGACAGTCTGATTAGTTCTTATAAATGATGAAAAAGTATAGTGCTTGTCAATCAGTGGCTCTTATTGAACAACAGTATTGTGATCATTTACATCTCTTCATTCCACGTCAGATATTCAAAAACACTTCATCTTAGTAAGCCTCTAGAAACCCTTTCTTTTGTACCTCACCAGACCGCGATAATACCAACTAGCATTTATGCCACAAACGTCTGGCATTGGGTTACAGGTAGTTATAGTCTGTCTCAAGGACGGGTGACTCTCCATGTCTACTATTTGTAGAGTCTGGAATGTAGGGAGTTTCGATCCTCACTGTACCCTAATGAATAACCCAATTCTGTTTCTGATAAGTACCGGGTTAATGACAACACATCGGTAATCCATCATTGTCAATCAAGCGAGTGTTCTGCTTCTGTCATTCACATGAGGCAATCATGAGTCAGCTCCACTATTTGGTAGCAATTGGCAAGGAAAGCATGATTAAAAGATTATTGAGACGCAATTATGTATGAGAAAATAAATAAGTAAGTTAAAACTGAGCCAATAACAGTTAGTGTGTCTGTGAGTGTGGGTGTGTGTGACAATATTATGCTGCATATCATTTATTGTGTTAAGCCAATGCATCACATCAAGTTTCTCCGTGTCGCGGCTTTTAAACAACCACTAATTACTACAAATCCTTTATGAGAACTAGTTTGCTTTGTTGTGTGGCCGAACATTTAAATGTTGGACGTTGTCACTGTGACCGCACAGTTTTGCAGAAACCCACAAGTAAATAGAATTTCTAGACGCGAAGCCCAGTATTGTAATTTGTTTGGAGGTAGCGGGGCCTGTATTAAGGATATTACAACGGAAGTAACATCATGATAAGCAAGGTTTATCTACCCCCTCCTAACTACAAGATTTCCTGTTGGCCTTGTAAATTCCATTCAAGGTGCGATGACAGGTGTCCCAAATTGTACGAACGACTGGTGCGCGATGCTCTATCCCTTGATCCATCATCAGCTTATCAAGTCAGTTGCTACATGACTATGATTTATTTAGAACAGAGTACGATGAATATAGACCAACAGACAAGGTATATATCGTGTATGTACAGTTATGCCTGGATTTGATCGAAGACCTGCCACAATAGCACCAAAATACATTCCTTCATGACAACATCCACCGTGCAAGTTTTGTTTGGCATACAGAAGTGAACAAAACGTAATCAGTTACTGCCGGCATGCCTGGTTGTCATTTAACCCAAGCCCTTCCCATAAATGTCACGATTATAATGTGTACTTTGACTCTATAAGTTTCTAAAATAATGCTGCTCTTCAAATGCTAGAGCTAGAGAAGAAACCAAAGTATGTGTCAAAAGAAATCCCATCGCCACTGACGTCGATTCCATGTACTGTTTCAACGTGAAGACACACCCAGTACAGTCAAGACACAGTCAATGGATGTATTTACGTTACACATGCAACGTATATAAAATTGGCGGCAAGATGTTGTCGTCAATGCATTATCGCATATATTAATTGTAATAATGCAGTAAAGCAACAATGATTTGATGGTGACTCGTCAAGTGCAGTTTCAAGACAGATGAATGCAATCAGATGTTGTGAAACATACAACAAGGCTATGGGGCTAAGACAGAATTATATAATTCGCGCTAGCTTGATTGACGGATAAATGTCGGAAATGGTCAGGAGACAATAGCCTTTCTGAAAAATGCCCTAATTCACCTAAGGTATGTAAGTACTTGTCCATATTTCAAATTATTGCGTCGAGCTTTGACAGTTGCTCTTCAATTTCCATGACCTCATTATATAATTGCACATTGCATGCAAACGACGCTACAGCTCTTCTTTGTTTTTACATGCAATAACAACAGCGTATAAAAATGTTCCATCGATCATATTGCTATACCCTAGAGCTTTTCTGTGATACGACTGTAATGGATTGCGAGTGTGTCATATAATTAGCATACATGACATTTTTGCTCTACAAAGTATCAAATACTTACATGTGTAAATGTATTCATCAGATATTATGTTAGATGCGTATAGTCATTTTAAATGAAAGAACAAGCCCTCACTAGCATGCCTGTTAAATTTAATCAGGGTGTTGTGATCAAATTCATTCACCTTGCATTATTCGGTGGATTAAGGTCAATCAACACTGCTGGATTTTTAAAATAGCAGAACTGTTTCCAATGAAAAAAACTGTGGATACATCTGATGCCAGCCGCCTTTCAGAGCAGGACGAGGATGTGACAGGTATTATATGATTACTCAATTTCTGAATCTGAACTAATCTTACCTTAATCACAGATATCCTACAGTGTGTGATCGTCATACACAAAGTGAATGCAAAATATCCCGCCTTCAAATTCAAAACGATGATACTGAATAATATAAACTAATAGCAGAATCTTTAACAGGGACATTGTTAAACTTACAATTCAATGAACATAATCCTCGACATTTAACCTGATAAGCATAGATAATCATCCCATCGCATACGCATAATGCTCTGGCCATTAATTTATTGATGCAAGACAATAGATGCCTAAAAGCAAGCTATCTTTGGACTTTGGATGTGGTATTAGTACGTTACTTTGACGGGAAACAATTGTTAGTTGCCGCAGTGTTACATTTTGTAATATTTAAAGCCACTAGACCGCTGAGTAACACACTTAGTCAAGCATCATATTTTCGTATTGAGATTGGAAGATATTTTAACAGCAATTTCGCCACACAATGCCAAGTCAATCAGTATTTTACCAATATAAGCATATCACCCAATAATCTTTGAATATGCAACATTCTCATTTCTAAAGGCTTACATTTAGATGTCAATTATATAATATTTTACATTTTCATGTCTGTTTTCCAGTGTGATATGGTTCAGGGCCATCGGTCATGGTATCAACGATAGCCTACGCGATCGCATGAATTTTGTCATCGTCTTCTGAATGTGCAACCCTTCTACTCAGTTGCTATCGCTACGGCACATGTATACAACTCCCCAATATGCTTCTGTAAGCTAACTTGTTTAAAACTTGCCTATCGCATCCCTAGAGTCAAGGGAGGAAACATGGGCAGTACATCCTCACCAGTGATTACGCTACGAGTCTATTATTAACTGGTAAAAAATGCAAATGCAGTGCACACATTGCACAGTTTATCACGATTCAAATGGCTAGTGAAATAAAATTCGTTGGACCTGGTGATATTAAATTACACAAACGGAGAATGATGCAATCAACAGACACCGTGGTCTCTAAGAGCGGCGTGCTATTGTTGGTTTGGTAGATTTAGATGCAATGCTGTAAAATACATTCGAACGTTTTGGCTCTCTTTCTGTTAATCCAGTATGGTCGTCCATTCAAATCCCTGTCCAACCCATCTCTACTCACCCAACCACCCCGTTCTTATACACTGTAACAACGCCAAAATAATCTCGTCCATCCATGTCTAATGCATTTCGTCCAACAGTACATAACGCTAATAATTTGATCAAATGTATTGTTCGTAAAGTGTGGGGTCCCTAGCCTATTCACAAACCAGAAAAACCTAGCCACATGCAAAGATAATTATCCTCTAGAGCGTAGTTGTGTCTTATTCAAACAACCCAAATGCACCTTTGAATAGATTTATTCAAAGCCGTGTGCCACTCAACACGTTTATCGACAATACGTTAATAAGTGGACCAGAGATGAAAGGAAGCATCACCACACCACTCGAGCAGTATTAATGAAAATAAAACGGCTTCAACATACGAAAAACGATTTATTAATCATGTTGTCGGACTCTATCAGCTCCTCCAAACAACGCTCATACGGTTTATCTTTGGGTTTGTAACCGGGGCGCCATCCTATGAATAATGCTAATCGACAATATATATGTATGTGATAAGGTTAATATAGCAATTTACTGACAACGACAATTGTTAGCTCCAAAGAGATATGCCACTTTTGTCATTAAGACGTTTGAACATAATTACCTGAAATAGTAATCCAAAAGAGAGCGGCAAGGCTGAAGTTACCCTATATCACTGAGTTAACTGACAAACGCGAAACGTAGACTAGCAAAATACCCCAGCGACGCACCATACATAACAGCCAATTACTTAATTTTTATTATAAGCTGATTAGGTTTCCAGTTTAGGCGTCTGTGCTATGACAGTACCATTGTCTTGTGGCTGTAGGTGAGAGATGCCGAGAAAAAACTTAGTACATAAACTTATAAAGCATAGATAGACATTACAGTGCGATATATAACATGCAATCGGTTTAAAGGTTTGTAAACTGGTATGCGAATCACTCCGTTTTTCCGTTGACTAGCCATCCATGAGTTCGGCACAAAATGTACCAGACACCAAATGTATTCTAGACTGTATTTAAAGATAGGTGTTGTTGTTCGTCTATGCAAACAAATAAGGCGTAACATTCATCTAAACCACATGGGTAACTGCTGCTTCATGTGTACCACATGGGGGAACGGAGCACTGCAGCAGTGCCACAGTTTGTGCCAGCGACACTTGCTCAATGTATTATACAGGAGTTTGCGATGCGATCGGTTCGTGAATTGTCTGTTCATAACGCCTGTGCGATGTCGTTTATTTCATCAATAAACTTACTGAAATACTATGGCTGCAATGGCATTGAATTCAATGCCTTAATGTGCAATGGTTCTACTACAATGGCTAGAACTTAGACCCACATTATAATGTACCGGCGCGTGCGATTCCTTAAGCGATATACAAAGCGTACGCGTCCTCCTAACGCTAACACGGTATTGCTTTTAAGATCGTAAAGATATATAACGATTGTAAAACTGCCATAGCGATACTTAAGATACACATAATCGGATCAGGTGATACACCTGAATTCAATCTACGGAGAATCCAATATCTGCTGGAAATATAGAATGCCGCAATATCAGAACCATTTAGATATTACGCACTTTTAATCACATATAAAAGCACTTGCAGTGAACTTTCGAAGACGTTTCAGAGCTGGTTCCCTCATGTTAAATTTCGGGTTTTTTCGTCTTACGAAAAAAGTCAAACACAGCGACCCATCCAGCAGCAGTGAGTACAATCGTCATGAAATTGAATTCTTCCGACAGCATGACTGAAAACGATACTAAGCGGATACAAAACCACATTGCGCCAAATGTTCTTAAAATGTGGCATTTTCCAACCAAATATCAAGACAATACATACCCAAGAAACACTGCGTCTGATTGGCGCATCTCAACTGCAGATGCTGCATCAGATTAATGCGTGTTATCATCTAAGACCATGGCACGAAATATTCAATATCCAATATGCATGTATACGCCCCGGAGCCTGGGGAAGGGGACCATAGCTTTTGCTAGCCATGAACTGACGAAAGAATAGGGCACCCAGGTGGTTGCAGACGCTAATCAAAGCAAAGATTGAATTATAGACCACGTAAAATAGCCCTGCTATTTGATGCACCCATCACACAGTAGCATAGTCCACGCGTTTCTCTATATTTGGCTAAATCGGGAAATCCTTTACCGGAAGTAGCGAGATCTGATAATGGCTCATTAGTTCTGTCGCGGGTATTGCCTATCAAGAGCTAGAGAATAGTCCAGATATTCAGCACACCTTTTAACCCACCTAAAAGTACCGAGAACCCAAGTCTTTCTCGCTACTAATACAACCCCTGCATAATGAGTGTTTGACATAAACACGGCCGCTTAACTATTTGGCTTAGCAATATAGCGCGCAAGCTGGCGGAGTAGCAGAACACGTAACTTATATTTGATAGGCTCAACAGCATCACAGCGTTGCATTTGATATTACTGTTTTTCATAAATACATTAAAGGCTCAATTATAGACGGAATAACCTTTCCCCTGAATGACTAACGACATCCAAGAAAAACGCAAAGAAGTCCATTAGTTCCGCTCAGGCTAGTTATAGTTCACATATGCAATATAACCATGTGCAACCTCTCTAATGCACTGCGGATGACACATAGGATGGTATGTGGACACGATTTGTCTTTCCGAGATAACGATAACACCATCTGATGAGCTGGCTGTATCTAATGTAACGCTTCCAGCTGAAAATGCATACTTTATAGATATATGTAAAAGTATATTTATATATATATATATATATATATATATATATATATATATATATATATATATATATATATATATATATATATATATATATATATATATATATATATATATATATGTTGTCAAAGGTGATTAATTTTATAACATGGATACGAATAGCACTAATTCAAAAGATAAGATAGTTACGTACAGTGATTACAATTCCAACTTGATTAAAGACGATGCATGTTGCAGTTATCGCTTATCGGAACACGATCATCAATCCTTTCACTGTCAGAGTCGCTTGCGCTGATTTCGGACAGATATGGTCCAAATCTGGCACAATACTACATTCCCCTGATTTCAAGCATTTATGGCTCTGTGCAGTGGCCTCATGAAATGTAGTGCTTCATGTGCTAATTATAATATCCGAGTTGGCGTGGACATGACGTGATGGAATCTCCCTCGACCAAATACACGCTATCTTACTCCGTTACTGGTAATTAACGTAAGAACATTATATCGCTGTATTGCCTGCTGTTTGGCAAAGCATGGTAACAACACTTGAAATGAAGGCAGAGCGTGGGAAGAATGTCTTGAGTGTAATAAAAGCCATGCATTTTGCGTCAACATACCGATATTTACGATCACAACATCAAGTCACACGGCAAAGCCTCGTGTACAATGCACCATAGCTGCAAACATGGTCACAGCTGCAAACATGGTAACAGCTGTACGATGACGTAGGATACTTTATTGACCAGCCTGTAGTTTTGTTTGCTACTTAGTCCGACTGTAGTATTAAGTTACCGTGATCGTTAATGTTGTCTGCATTGATATTGTCAATGAAGACCCCAAATGAACTGCAATGCCCAGACTCGCAACACATGACTGTTGTATCATGTAGCTCAAAAGAACGTCAAATTTGTTTGGTTTACAAATCGCGTAAAATTGGAACTACACATACAAAACAAAATCCAACTGTAATGAGGAAAGATATCTTTATCCTAATAAATGGCAGAGTGTCGACAATAAATGAATGGCATCACATGGGCAACTAGTGTACTTCACATCTAGGTGCATAGACGTCAATTTTATTAGGTCATGGCTCTGATTCCTGGTGCGTTGTTTGTTACAATTAACTTGATCAATAACAACCGGGTAGGAAATTAGTACGTCGGCCAACACAATGTCGAACCCAGCCCGCTAAAGCAGATGATCGTTCGAGAGATACCCAATGATCAATCTAACAGAATGCCTAACCTCAAAGCTACGACAGATATTGTCTCTCTAAACAACAGACAATGCAACTCATGAGGACCACTCTGGAAACACACAGCAACATTGTTCGGTAGTCCTATGTTTTTCCAACCGCTACTATCTTTTCACTATAGCCTCATCATCCCTTACCATTCAGCAGCAGTATTTAACTTGCCTAACTGACAAAGGACATTATATCCTTGACACTGCTTGCAGTGCCCACCATAGTACGAGGTGGATAGTGTACGCATCATATATCACCACCTACACCATGCGCGTGACAGTCGGAGGCAATGTAGTTTGAGCAGCAGCAATATATGAATCACCGCCTGCGCGACGTGTTGCGTATGAATATTTGAGTGCTACATGCAACATGCCATGCTCCCCACGAAAGAGATTATCATTAATTTAAACCACCAGGTATGTGAGCTCGCGTTAGTATAAGGTAAATACATCAGGCGGCTAGAAAATCTTGACATCTTTTTCGTTTCTCATTCGGTCTTATGATTTCCTTAATGGTACGATTGTTCTTGCAACGATGAGTAAAAGGATCAAGTAGGTGATTGGTTTGAATGACGTGGCCAAAGTCACCTTATCAAGGACCTCCAGATCATTATTTTGAATGACTTGACCAAATTCACCCTATCAAGGACCTCCAGGTCATTGGTTTGGATGACTTGACAAAAGCCACCCTAATAACGACCACCAGGTGGTTGGTTTGAATGACGTGACAAAAGCCACCCTACCAACGACCACAAGGGTAACACCATACTATACACTGGTCATTCTGAGAGCCTCATACGTCACTTTAAATCACGAAACAATCATCAGAGACAACAATAAGATAGGCTAAAGCACCAACCACCTCCATATTGATACAGCAGCGATCT
Source organism: Urechis unicinctus (assembly GCA_034190875.2). Lineage (NCBI taxonomy): Eukaryota > Metazoa > Annelida > Polychaeta > Xenopneusta > Urechidae > Urechis > Urechis unicinctus. The sequence goes on along the minus strand of CM067345.1, from coordinate 26,765,929 downwards.
TATTATCACCAACCACCTCCATATTGATACAGCAGCGATCTTATTATCACCAACTTCGAACATATTGGTACAGAAGCGCTTATCACCACAACTTCTATCATGTTGATACAGCAGCGAGCTTATCACCACAACTTCTATCATGTTGATACAGTAGCGAGCTTATCATCACCAACTTCGAACATATTCGTACAGAAGCACTTATCATCACAACTTCTATCATGTTAATACAGCAGGGCGCTTATCATCACCAACTTCTATCATGTTGATACAGCAGCGCGCTTATCACCACAACTTCTATCATGTTGATACAGCAGCGAGCTTATCATGACCAACATCTACAATATTGGTAGTGAAGCGCTTATCATCACAACTTCTATCATGTTAATACAGCAGCGAGCTTATCATCACAACTTCTATCATGTTGATACAGCAGCGCGCTTATCATCACAACTTCTATCATGTTAATACAGCAGCGAGCTTATCATCACAACTTCTATCATGTTAATACAGCAGCGCGCCTATCATCACAACTTCTATCATGTTAATACAGCAGCGAGCTTATCATCACCAACTTCGAACATATTCGTACAGAAGCGCTTATCATCACAACTTCTATCATGTTAATACAGCAACAAATCATATCGCCGAAACATGACACCTACTCTATGGCAGACGTCCTTGCTAAACCGAATGAATGATATGGCAGGTCAATAAGTCAGGGCTAGACGGACAAATCCGTCTTGCCATCAATCGTAAACAGAAGATATGAAATGTGAGCTGATGTTCTCATGTCATTGTGAGATATGATATCATGGAGTCGTTATTTAATATGGGAACTAGATATGAGATTCGAAGATTAGATGGAAAGCCGGACGTTATTAGAAGTCGGATGTAATGGCACGTTTGTCACTTGATTAATAATTCCCCTCTTCCATGAAAGAATGTCTTATAACCCTCATAAGATGATTTATTCTCTGACCGCTTTAATTCATTCTGACTAAAGGATTTTGATAATGCTAGAAATTGACGCCCAAATATGAGAAATATTTGAGTGCTACATGCAACATGCCATGCTCCCCACGAAAGAGATTATCATTAATTTAAACCACCAGGTATGTGAGCTCGCGTTAGTATAAGGTAAATACATCAGGCGGCTAGAAAATCTTGACATCTTTTTCATGGTAACTGGTCTGTAAAACGCAACCGCCTAACGCTAAATCATTTTCGTTTCTCATTCGGTCTTATGATTTCCTTAATGGTACGATTGTTCTTGCAACGATGAGTAAAAGGATGAAGTAGGTGATTGGTTTGAATGACGTGACCAAAGTCACCCTATTAACGACCCCAGGTGATTGGTTTGAATGACGTGACCAAAGTCACCCTATATAACGACCTCCAGGTGATTGGTTTTTTCATGACGTGACCAAAGTCACCCCTATTAAATCAACCTCCAGGTGATTGGTTTGAATGACGTGACCAAAGTCACCCTATTAACGACCTCCTGGTGATTGGTTTGAATGACGTGACCAAAGTCACCCTATTAACGACCTCCAGGTGATTGGTTTGAATGACTTGACCAAAGTCACCCTATTAACGACCCTCAGGGGATTGGTTTGAATGACTTGACCAAAACCACCCTATTAACGAACACCAGGTGATTGGTTTGAATGACTTGACCAAAGCCACCCTATCAACGACCACCAGGGTAACACCCGACTATACACTGGTTATTCCGAGAGCCTCATACGTCACTTTAAATCACGAAACAATCATCAGAGACAACAATAAGATAGGCTAAAGCAGCGATCTTATTATCACCAACCACCTCCATATTGATACAGCAGCGATCTTATTATTAATACCATGTTGTGTAGATGTCCAACTCGGCCGCGGTTACACGCCTCATTTATTTGACATTTTTATAGCTTTAAACAGTCGGTGGTGAGATAAAAAGTATTCTTCTGATAATTTTGATTAAGTTAATGTCAGCTCCAAAGCAAAAAACAAGGAAAGAAATGTATTATTGTTTGTAAATAGTACATGAATACCAGGCTTGATAATTTGTATGAAATTATTTTTGCAACGTAAAAATCCCATTTCAATGAATGTCTCCTATCATGATTGAGATAAACATGTTGATATGCAGAAGTGTCATTTCTATTTATTTGCTGCATTTTTAAAAATAACTCCTTTGTTGTGAACACAAACTATTAAATACTCTGACAAAATGTCAATTGAAGACAACTTTAGGCCTGGAATTAATTCTTTACCAAGGCTACATTAGGTGGTTGCATTAGCAATTTACCAATTAGTTTTTGACGCTGTGTTTGGTGTATATGTTATTTGTTATAATGAAAAACCAGAGAAGCTTAATTGAATATCAACTGAATATTTATTTGATTAAAGATGAATCGCGTTACAGAAAAAAGATGACAAAACAAAACCATCGTGAAGAGACAACTGTCACACCTAATTAAAGGTGTCAAAGTATAAATTGCTTTTTGAGTTCTGCTGTAGGCTCACTAAGTGACTTAGATAACCGTTTTGAGAGGAAAGTGTCCAACCGATTTACAAATGTCAAAGTGTTCAAGACAAAATAGAACTACTTGATATGTTCCCAAAGGATGTCTTTCCCATCATGATAAATTCATGATATTTTCGAATCGTACCAAGGGTGGCAGTTTTGGCACATCCATCTTCGTCGGCACAAATATAAAATGTATTGCCAAGTATCATGTTAGTAAGTTGTTTAAGTTTTATCAACACTTTCAGAACCACATGCATTGTAATGTATGTTGATGTCCATTCACACACTATGTAATACCATAGTTTCTATCATTTCAAACTATTTGGATCATATCATAACGATATCGTCATCAGTCACCACTGTCATTGATTTTCACACACCAATTAATTGCAGCACAAAAAGAGTTACTTCCCGGCCGGTTAGAACGACTGGCATCCATGTTGACAATGGTGAATCATAACGGCCGCTTGGGGGAGCCACTAACGGGGCGGAGTTGTATCTTTGTTAAAGACTATTTGTTTATACTTGAAGGCCACCATGTGTTCGCGGTGCCGGTCAACCAGACTCAGGGGGAAACACTCGTAAGATGATGACGGATTCAAAATGAGAATACAAGTCATCAGATCTCTCTACACTTCATATCCATGAACGGATATTAAAATCAAAGTTGTTGTAAAGAAGAATATTCTTGTTTATTAGAATTCTAGCAATTGTAATACAAAATATTCTAATAACTAAGATTGTACAGCCTGATTTTTGGGGAGGGGGTGTGGGGTTCGTTATGATTTGCATTTGGTAGCGCATATATCAATGCAAGTATTTGTAATGTATCCGTTTTGTCATAGCATACTAGTCGAGGAAGACTATTTATGCCTACTTTTCTCTTTGTCTATTTCAGTTATAGGAGGGTTATATATGCTTGTTTTGATATGCCTGTCATTGAAGCAGCGCGATGATAACTTGTGTGTATGATGGTGGTTCAACTTCTCAAAGTCTTACACATTTATTTCATATCGCCGCTGTAGCTATTCATGCTCAACATAAGTTACCCATGTTTTACATGAGGCATTATCATAAGCTGCAGATGTAATGCGCTCCAGAGGTTCGCTTGTAAAATATACGCATTAGTTATAAATGAATATAATCGTTAAATCCATGCCATGCAAAGTAAAACGTCCGTTGCATTCAATCACAATATTCATTTTGCGAGGCACTATTGACCCAAAAGCCTAAAAAATGATAGATTGATATGGACCTAGTTGTTAAGGAAACAAACCACACAGTCCTCTTGTTTTACGTTGTGCAACGCCATACAAGGGAGCTAATATGCTACTTGGCATAATTTGTCACCCGCATCGCTACGCTTGCACCAGCAATTCGAAGCAAGTCACTGCTCAGGAACTGGTTTCTTCGGTATGCACTTTTGAGGCCGATCTTGTACTATATCACATGTAACACGCTCATTACAGTAATTTGTAAAATGAAAAAAGACACGCTCGTGGTTTGCAAAACTCAGAGAGAATAACAACAAATAAAGTTTACCTCGCAAACAGTGATGCAGTCTTTCCCTCACCTGTCATCTCCATCTGCCTGGTAGCTCGGTAAAAGATGACGCAAGCGAGAGATAGGTGGCGAGCACCCATATTCGCATTTCACGAGCCAACAGTGTTTTACGCGGGGAAATGTTCCGTGTCAATCATCGTACAACAGGACGTGGTTAGACGATGTTAATTGATGCCAAGTGTTATAAAAACATATCAATAAAGTTCCTTTCGCATTAAAAACTTCAGCGCCACAAGATCATCATTAATTAATTCGTCCGACACTGTATAACTACCACCTTGTCACCATCCTAATTGCTTATTAGCTATGTAAAAGTGTTTTTAGCTGCGCTAAGAGGACTGACTCCAACTAGATATGCGGTGAGCATGTTAATGAAGGAACAGCACGCCCATCATAAAGTGGCGCTACCATCAAATCGACATGCGGCTGTTGTTCCAACGCCTCGGAGATCTGTGCCTCGCGGCTTGTGTTGATTATATGAAGTCTTCTGATTGGACCAGTCGACCACCATCCCGAATCGATCAGACAGTTTCAAGTGATTTTAAGATAGTCATTACGACCCAACGAGCTGCACGTAGGTGGTGTGTTCCCATATTTTGTTAGCTGTAGGCGCGAGTGAGCCCTCTGAGCGTTTAAGCTCTTTGACCAGACATAATCTTTGAATTCGGCGCCTTCACCCTCCTTCAATTGTTACACCTCCTGCTATTATGGTGGGAGACGCAGTGCAGTGGACCCCTTGATTTACAGACGCCCCCAAGGTTTTTTTTAATTCGTTGGATAATCGCTATTGGCAACTCACTGGGAATGACTGGTCTGTAATGAACATTCGATATGTTTATCAAGCTTTATTGTTCATATTGAGAAATCAGAGAACCTGTTCAAGTCCTCTAACATCAGCAGGTTAACTTTTCTAACCCATCAAGTGACCTTGACATTGTGTCAAATGGCCTGGCATGTCATGAGGCATATACAAAGCAAATATCATGTAACAAAGTAGACAATGCGTACACTTCAAAACAAGAGTTGGATAGGACATGGCGGAGAACTACCAACATAAACTTATATCTTACATTTGTTAAAGAAATGTTTATGGGTTTTTTTCCTGATGAAATATACAAAATAAAATGGACTGACTATTGTGTATTTTATGCTTGATGAAACAAATTAAAACTGTTCTTGTATCAAAAGTATCCCCGTTGCGCCGCTTAGGTGTTTTATATTTAGTACGATTTGTAAACGTGCCATCCCATTTTGCTAGCCTTGCATATCTGTTCATTACGACACACTGTGCTGTAAGCTAGTTGACAAAAAACGGTATGGTATCCCGATATCCTTTCATCACCTTTGCGTAGGGTAGAAGTAATTTCCTAGTAATTAAACCAGCACGAATATAGTAATGGCATGAATTCAAAACATGATTGCAAAAGTTATTTGTGAATATATTAAAGCAAAAAAACGGATTGAGTTATCTTAATTCTAACAATCATCAATATGCGTACGTACAACAAATGCTCGCTGTAGCAGACGTAACAAACGCACATTCACAGCCACACACATTTATAGACACACACTCACAGCCTCACACATCCACTAATAGACACACACACAAATCGACATACACAAACAGGCATTAAATCTTGTGTTTGCTTCAGAGATGAGACACAGAGGGTCCCAGTGGCTGTTTATTATGATAATATATTGCGACCTGACATGGTATCATTAATTCAGATTGGTGTATTTGAATTGTGAATAGTAGTCATCTATTACGTATTCTTTAAGCGATAAATAGTCTTATTGGGTGTTTCATACGGAAACACTTTGTGTTAAAACACATATTTACTTCTGTTTCTGACGGGCTATCTTGGTTTTATACTCCAATGCATGAATATTTTGAAGCTCTATGAGTAATCCGTTTGACAACGTAAAGTACCTGCCAGCTGGACGTCAAATACTGCACAGCCATCAATCATGTCAGACAGGTCGGCGGAAATTGGTGCTCGCTGTAAAGCATGTAGAACAAACCTAAGTGGTGGCGAGGGGCTTTGGTATTTAATTGACCACATATTGTTTTCACTGGAAAGGTAAGTCATATGATGATTAATTCTACCATTCCCCGCAGTGATTGTTTGAGGATGACCAAACCATATGGGTTCATTATAGATAAGGCGTTGCTGCGATATTTAACTGGCATCAATCCGGGTACGGTACAACTTGAGTGGGTGTATGTACCGGAGGGTATAGTCAGCAGCTGCATCGAATCAATCGAGACGGTAATATGATTAAGCACCTGTGACACTGTGCGCAAAATATTATGCTCAAAACTTAGATATGTTTTTGGTACAAGAAATGTGTTGACACGCAGTTATTTAGAGAAGCTATCTGCGAGTTTGTCTTTGACGCGAAGGTGTTTTATTAAACACCGATGTCTAGCTGATTGAATTTCCAGCAGAAAAGGAATATAACTTTACGATATGATGAATTCGGAAGTGTATATTACACTTACCAGCATTCAATACATGCAGATTAATTCCATGTACGATTACTGATACGAAGATCAGTTTCGAAAGCCACACGGCTGATTAATTGTCCTTGGGACGTGCCTACGGAGCCCATTAAATAGCAGTCTCCCATTGCTGTACACTGATGGGTAGCAGTTGGATTTGGATGTCTCTGTACTATATCAAAATATACCAGGTAAAACCCCCCAACCGTCCGTAATACACTGCATGGGTTCGCAAAAATAACGTTCCAAGGAATATTCAATCGATTTGGTCTCACCTATGATAAGCCAATAAGGTTTTTGCGAAGTGTCCATTGTGAACACTTAACTAACAGGTTTAACAGCGAAATCTTATTCTTTTTGTGCACAACCAGATATACAAAGAGTAGACATTTAAGTAGCCAATTTATGTGATCTTTTTTATCGTAAAGAAGCGTTCAGGAAAGAACATGCCATTAAAGTATATATTTCCCCGGAATAATTGTGGTCCATATAATTGCAAAACATTTATTAAGGTGGTATCTACCCTTATATTGCAGTAGCAGGGCTCGGTTTTGATTGCACAGCCTGGATCAATCTGGCATTCAACTGGGTAGCAATTAACCATGGAACAGGAACAAATAAATTGCTAGCAAATGAACCAGCCAGTAAGTGTGCTTAACAGAAACAGTTTGAAGCATTACTAGGCTCCGAAGCATTACTGGGCTCGTCTAATTAGGATGAACAACAATGCCCACCCTGTGTGCGTGGCTAAAAGCGGTTAAAATTTAATTATGTGAGAGTCTGTAACTGGTATCAGGACCTTTTATGTTATATTTAAGTTGCTAAGGCGTTTAGTTGACTATTTCAATTACAAAGGCGCTCTTGTTCAAACCAACCTTGGTAACATATTAGTGATAAATTACCTAGAGGACCATGTGGGCGTAGCTTGTAGGTTCACCGACCGTGCGCACTCTCAGCTAACTACGTAACTCTGACATAGTACAAGTTTATTGACGTCCTCCAGAGTAAACATTTCATCCCAATTTCTTCGCGCATCTCGTGAATATCTAATTTATCGACGAGCATGTGGCAAGGGTTAAACATATGCGTTCCTCGGAAGCTTAAATCAATGGAAAATGACAGCCGACTGGAATATATTCCTGTCCCTGAGTCCCTGAAACAAGCAGTATCATCCACTTCCGTTCAGTGTCATATTCTAGGTGAAGCACTTCGATATCAACATAGATACAGCCATCCAGTGAGACCAAGTCAGTTTGTATGAAGCCTTTAGCGCATTCGCTTGATTTTGCACAGACTGTCATGTAGACGTTTGTTGTTGGAGTAGTTATATTGGCTGTGCGTGCTATTTATTTTATACCATTATTTCTAAGATAGGTTAGAATATAGTAGAGATCACCTAGACTTCAAACCATTTGCAAAGGTTGTATGCAAAATAAAACAATGCTAAATGCTGACTGCATTGGTGCATATTACAATGTACCTGTTATTGTCTCTCTAACATTAACAAATCATCGTCATTAGAACCTCCACTCCGTGTAAGTAGGAGAACATATCAATACAGCTGAATAACTAAGGCTTTGAGTTATTCCTTACTACAAACCAAACAGAGAACCCGCGTCAGACACTTAAAGCCAGCCACTGAGCATAATTGATGTCAGTTGCTATCTTCTAACCTGCCAAATCACATACCCCACTTAAATATATCATATGCTCTCATATTTCAACATTACACTTCTAATGTATTACACACAGGCTGTTGAGAGCTTGACATAGTGTACAGTTTAGAGCTGTATGTCCTGATTGCCACGCCGCACATTGCTGTTAAAAAGGCCGGGACAAGGTGGCAACATGGCACGGGTTAGGTATGCAATGAATTATTCCTTCCCCTGATTACAAACTCAAATTAGTGCAACTTATCTGATTAGACTGCTCTTCCGGTTTTTTGTTCCGGTAGGGAGATCTCAGGATAAAACGTCGCGTCTATACTGGACCATATTCGTATCTGCCTTGGTCGTCGGTCTCTGTTTCTCAACTTTGGACTCAATACTACGGATATCAATGACAAAATTAGTTTACAAATTTGATATGTATCGATTTAACGCATCTCTTAGTAATTGTTGCAATGACATGCAATATATCATTCATTACAAGAGGAGTAGCTACTTAAAGATGTTCTTAAGCATGCCTTACGCATGGTCAATAACGCGGACGTTGTTGTTCGCATTGGCTAGGAGTAGCACAAAATGTCGATGCAAGTCATCACATGGTATCCGTATTGCCTTATTCGTTGACGGTTTAGACTAGAAGTATGATGAAAGCAGAGACAAAGTGATACTGATTTGCGCTAAAGACACAGTGTTGTTTTGTCGATTATAGCTACCTGTGTGTGGGCGATTGGAGGATGGAAAAGCTATTAATGGTTGCCTATAAAGTAGGTTGCTTTTATTATCCGAAAGCAATAATGTTACGAGTGCTGCCAATGTTTCTTTCACTTCAGATCATTGGTTAGGGTAACACCTCTGTAATCTAATCATAAAATTTATCAAAGGTTTATTAAGAAATACTTTGTATCTCAAAACCTAATTAATTAATTTTACCCAAAATTGCTACGAGACTATATAAGGTCTTTCTTGGTGAATAATACATAACATTTTGGCAAGTTAAAGCGAATCTAAACTTTTTTCCAATGAGTTAAACTTGGATCAATAAATTCGCACAGCTGGCTTAATGAGAGCACTATGTTTTATTTACAATGATAAAACAACGTCTTAACAAGGATGTCACTAACACATCACCACAGTAGTTAAATACTTTAAATTTTGATAATAAATTGACTTTAAATGATAAATTAAATTTTCATATTGTCTTGAAAAAACCATTAGCTTATGATGTAAGATATAGATATGTTCAAATATCCTCAATAGTAAGCTGTGCCGTCTATAAACTTGTATGATGAAGGAATATCAAATGCGTACGAAGGAAAGTGAAGCTCGTGAATATCGATCTGCTCGCGAAAAGTATGGCCTCTTGAAATATTAACCATTTTGACATAAAAAATATGCAAATCTCCAGGAATTTACTCGGAATAATCTCCGGTGGTCGGACTTAAGGACCAGAAAAAATATATCAACCCTCCAGCGAAACGAAAAAAAAGCCTTCAAATTACCCGCTGTATTCAACATGTAAATGTATTATCCTTACTATTTCAGACATAATTTATGAATTCAATCAATTTAGTAATAATTGTCTCTTGTTTCATAACAATCCGTTCCGTGAGTTGAACATAGTATCAAAACGGATAAAAAAGGCTCATCAAAACATTTGATTAGCTGGCTTCGTTCTGTCTATGTAAAGTGTATTTTGGTTTGTACGTGCGGCAATAATATTACCATAACAGCTGTAAACAAACGATTTGAGCCACTCTTCACTTCCTATGAATGAGTTTCTGATATATATATATATATATATATATATATATATATATATATATATATATATATATATATATATATATATATATATATATATATATATATATATATATATCTATATATATATATATAGGTATATATATATATATATATACATATATATGTATATATATTATATATATGTATATATATTCATACATATATATATATATATATTTTATATATATATATATATATATATATATATATATATATATATATATATATATATATATATATATATATATATATATATATATATATATATATATATATATGTCATGGTCAGCAAAATCAGTCCAATTGTGCACGTCATAGCTTATTACTGCTACCAGACAATATTGTAGATCTCCCTCAGGGTCTTGTGAGTTCCTTGCATAAGTTGCCAGACACAATTGGTAATACGATGAGATTTATAGATAACCTCCCTCAGTGAGGGCAGGAATCTTCAAAAATTCCAGTAAATATTTAAAAAGCATATATCTTAATCTCGTTCCACAGCTTAATCACCCTGTTATGCCTTGCCAAATTTTCTAACAGCATAGAGTCGGTGGCATATCATATTTCCATACACTGCAAGCATAGTGACTATGGTAATTGATACAGTAAGCATAGTGACTATGATAATTGATACAGTGACATCTCTCTATCTGGTTCTCCCCCACACGGATTGTAAGGAAAGAATCAATTGATACAGTAACATCTCTTTATCTGGTTCTCCCCTACACGGATTGTAAGGAAAGAATCAATTGATACAGTGACATCTCTTTATCTGGTTCTTCCCTACACGGATTGTAAGGAAATAATCAATTGATACAGTGACATTTCTTTATCTGGTTCTCCCCTACACGGATTGTATGGAAAGAATCAATTGATACAGCAACATCTCTTTATCTGGTTCTCCCCTACACGGATTGTATGGGAAGAATCAATTGATACAGTGACATCTCTTTATCTGGTTCTCCCCTACACGGATCGTAAGGGAAGAATCAATTGATAGAGTGAAAACTCTTTATCTGGTTCTCCCCTACACGAATTGTAAGGGAAGAATCAATTGATAGAGTGACATCTCTTTATCTGGTTCTCCCCTACACGGATTGTAAGGAAAGAATCAATTGATACAGTAACATCTCTTTATCTGGTTCTCCCCTACACGGATTGTATGGAAAGAATCAATTGATAGAGTGACATCTCTTTATCTGGTTCTCCCCTACACGGATTGTAAGGAAAGAATCAATTGATAGAGTGACATCTCTTTATCTGGTTCTCCCCTACACGGATCGTAAGGGAAGAATCAATTGATAGAGTGACATCTCTTTATCTGGTTCTCCCCTACACGGATTGTAAGGGAAGAATCAATTGATAGAGTGACATCTCTTTATCTGGTTCTCCCCTACACGGATTGTAAGGGAAAATCAATTGATACAGTGACGTCTCTCTATCTGGTTCTTCCCTACACGGATTGTAAGGAAAGAATCAATTGATACAGTGACATCTCTTTATCTGGTTCTCCCCTACACGGATTGTAAGGAAAGAATCAATTGATACAGTGACATCTCTTTATCTGGTTCTCCCCTACACGGATTGTAAGGGAAGAATCAATTGATAGAGTGACAGATTGTGACATGGTAAGGATCAATTGATACTCTCTATCTGGTTCTCACGGATTGTAAGGGAAGAATCAATTGATACAGTGACCTCTCTATCTGGTACACGGATTGTTCGGGAAAATCAATTGATACAGTGACGTCTCAATCTGGTTCTTCCCTACACGGATTGTATGGAAAGAATCAATTGATACTGTGACATCTCTTTATCTGGTTCTCCCCTACACGGATTGTAAGGAAAGAATCAATTGATACAGTAACATCTCTTTATCTGGTTCTCCCCTACACGGATTGTAAGGAAAGAATCAATTGATACAGTAACATCTCTTTATCTGGTTCTCCCCTACACGGATTGTAAGGAAAGAATCAATTGATACAGTAACATCTCTTTATCTGGTTCACCCCTACACGGATCGTAAGGGAAGAATCAATTGATAGAGTGACATCTCTTAATCTGGTTCTCCCCTACACGGATTGTAAGGGAAGAATCAATTGATACAGTGACATCTCTTTATCTGGTTCTCCCCTACACGGATTGTTCGGGAAAATCAATTGATACAGTGACGTCTCTCTATCTGGTTCTTCCCTACACGGATTGTAAGGAAAGAATCAATTGATAGAGTGACATCTCTTTATCTGGTTCTCCCCTACACGGATTGTAAGGGAAGAATCAATTGATACAGTGACATCTCTTTATCTGGTTCACCCCTACACGGATTGTTCGGGAAAATCAATTGATACAGTGACGTCTCTCTATCTGGTTCTCCCCTACACGGATTGTATGGAAAGAATCAATTGATACTGCGACATCTCTTTATCTGGTTCTCCCCTACACGGATTGTAAGGTACGAATCAATTGATACAGTTACATCTCTTTATCTGGTTCTCCCCTACACGGATTGTAAGGAAAGAATCAATTGATACAGTAACATCTCTTTATCTGGTTCTCCCCTACACGGATTGTAAGGAAAGAATCAATTGATACAGTAAGGAAAAATCAAATGATACAGTAACATCTCTTTATCTGGTTCTCCCCTACACGGATTGTATGGGAAGAATCAATTGATACAGTGACATCTCTTTATCTGGTTCTCCCCTACACGGATCGTAAGGGAAGAATCAATTGATAGAGTGACATCTCTTTATCTGGTTCTCCCCTACACGAATTGTAAGGGAAGAATCAATTGATAGAGTGACATCTCTCTATCTGGTTCTCCCCTACGCGGATTGTAAGGAAAGAATCAATTGATACAGTAACATCTCTTTATCTGGTTCACCCCTACACGGATTGTAAGGAAAGAATCAATTGATAGAGTGACATCTCTTTATCTGGTTCACCCCTACACGGATGGTAAGGAAAGAATCAATTGATAGAGTGACATCTCTTTATCTGGTTCACCCCTACACGGATCGTAAGGGAACAATCAATTGATACAGTGACGTCTCTCTATCTGGTTCTCCCGTACCTGGATTATAAGGGCTAATCAATTGATGCAGAGACAGCTGTCTGTCTTGGCGCTCTCTTATTAAGATTGTAAGGGCGAATCCTTTGATACAGTGACATCTGTCTGTCTGGTCGCTGCCCGTCACTAATTATAAGGGCGGAGTCATGGATACAGTGACATCTGTTTATCTAGATGCTCCTCTTCTAGGATTACAAGGGCGAATCACTTCTCAAAAAGATATATCACGCCCCATTTCCGCGCCCTTAACAATTTAAAATGTAATCGCAACCCAAAAGATTCACCGCACTCTATTCCGCTGCAAGGGTTGATTCATTGTCCTAGACCGTGCTCGCTGAAGCCATATCATCGCAGTCTCCCGCTATTGTACGCTAATTGGTAT
>CM067345.1:26737414-26744914 GCA_034190875.2 Urechis unicinctus | reverse complement strand
GATACAGGTGGGGCGGTTGTCGATACAGGAGTAGTTGTCGATACAGGAGTGGTGGTTGTCGATACAGGTTTAGTGGTTGCCTATACAGGAGAGGCGTTTGTCGAAACACGTTGAGTGGTTGTCGATGCAGGGGATGTGGGGCTTGATAGAGCTGGGGTGGTTGTCGATACAGAAGGAGTGGTTGTCAATACAGTTTGAGTTGTTGTCGATGAAGGGGTGGTGGTTATTGATCCAGCTGAGGTATTTGTCGATACAAGTGGGTCGGTTATTCATACAGTGGCTGTCAATGCAAGATGGGTGCTTGCTGATACTGGTGGGGTGATTGTTAATACAGGTCGGGTGGTTGTCGATACAGGGGTGGTGGTTGTTATACAGCTGTGGCGGTTGCTGATACAGGTGGGGTGGTCGCTGATACAGCTTGGGTGATTGCCGATGCAAGATGGGTGTTAAGCCGTACAGGTTGGGTGGTTGTCGATACAGTGGTGGTGGTTGTTAGTACAGCTGGGTTGTTTTCGATACAGATGGGGTGGTTGCTGGTACAGGTGGGGTGTTTTGTCGATACTGGTTGGGTGGTTGTCGATATAGGTTGGTAGGCTGTCGATACGGGGTTGGTGGTTGCCGATGCAGGATGGGTGTTTGTCGATACAGGTTTGGTGGTTGTCAATACGGATGTAGAGGTTGCTGTAAGCATCAGTATATCAAGGCGAGACTGGTTGTACCTGACGTTAAACTAAGTGTAAGGTTCAACGGCTGTTGCGTTGTGTGATACCGTACACACACAGCTGATGCGTAGTGTGGTACTGTATACACCCATCTGATGCGTTTTGTGGTATCGTACCCACACATCTGATGCGTTGTATGGTACCGTACACACACAGCTGATGCGTTTTGTGGTACCGTACCCACAGCGTATCAGCGTGTCAGCGGTGTGTGTAGGGTACCACACAACACATCACCTGGGTGGGTACGGTTCTAATCAATGAGATGAACTGACATCAGTGAGATAAACTGGCATCAATGAGATAAACTGGCATCAATGAGATAAACTGGCATCAGTGAGATAAACTGGCATCAAATGAGATAAACTGGCATCAGTGAGATAAACTGGCATCAGTGAGATAAACTGGCATCAGTGAGATAAACTTGCATCAGTGAGATAAACTGGCATCAATGAGATAAACTGGCATCAGTGAGATAAACTGGCATCATCAGATAAACTGATCAGTGATAAACTGGCATCAGTGAGATAAACTGGCATCAGTGAGATAAACTGGCATCAGTGAGATAAACTGGCATCAGTGAGATAAACTGGCATCAGTGAGATAAACTGGCATCAGTGAGATAAACTGGCATCAGTGAGATAAACTGGCATCAATGAGATAAACTGGCATCAATGATAAACTGGCATCAAGACTGGGCATCAATGAGATAAACTGGCATCAGTGAGATAAACTGGCATCAACTGGCATCAGAGATAAAACTGGCATCAGTGAGATAAACTGGCATCAGTGAGATAAACTGGCATCAGTGAGATAAACTGGCATCAGTGAGATAAACTGGCATCAGTGAGATAAACTGGCATCAGTGAGATAAACTGGCATCAATGAGATAAACTGGCATCAGTGAGATATACTGGCATAAGTGAGATAAACTGGCATCAGCGAGATAAACTGGCATCAGTGAGATAAACTGGCATCAATGAGATAAACTGGCATCAGTGAGATAAACTGGCATCAGTGAGATAAACTGGCATCAGTGAGATAAACTGGCATCAGTGAGATATACTGGCATCAGTGAGATAAACTGGCATCAGTGAGATATACTGGCATCAGTGAGATAAACTGGCATGAGTGAAATGAACTGGTATCAATGAGATGAACTGACATCAATGAGATATCAAACTGGCATGCAATGAGATCAACTGGCATGCGGGAAACACACTGGCATAAGTGAGATGAATCCGATCCCTCTTACTGTCTCTGATCGTAGAAAAAATAATAATTGAAATTGCCATGTTTTTAGGAAAAAAAAGAATGAGTTGTGATGGTTCGGACGTTACATCATAGGATGTATCATTGTGATGGACCGGACGATACATGATAGGATGCATCATTGTGAGGGGTCGGGTGTTACATAATAGGATGCATCATTGTGAGGGGTCGGGTGTTACATCATAGGATGTATCATTGTGAGGGGTCGGGGTGTATCATTGTGAGGGGTCGGGTGTTACATCATAGGATGCATCATTGTGAGGGGTCGGGTGTTACATCATAGGATGCATCATTGTGAGGGGTCGGGTGTTACATCATAGGATGCATCATTGTGAGGGGTGAGGTTCATCATAGGATGTTACATCATCATAGGAGGATGCATCATTGTGAGGGGTCGGGTGTTACATCATGGGATGCATGATTGTGATGGAATCGCAGAACTGTTATATTTTCGGAAAGCAAGTTAAGCCCACCCGATTTGTAGCAGTGGCCTTTTCAATACCACGAGCGGACTGATGAACATTATCCCACAGTTTGTGTCTGTGATGACTTGGCATGCTCCGCTTGTATGTTGTGCTGTCAGTCAGGTGAATTGTGAACTGTCGCGGCGCTGGCATGCGCCTCGGCGTAACTTGCAGTCAATGCCACACGAGGCCGCTGAAGGAGAATATCAAGAGCTAGGGACGTCTTAAAAACCGAACAAAGGCCATCGCTTAAAACCAATGGTATCAAATGAAGCTTCTCTGTGAGGACAACACAGGCGGATAACATTTGTAAGGTTGTATGTAAATATCTGGGTCTTAGAGTGCGCGCCCTAACTGTCCTGCCATCAGGGGGCGTCTTGCCTGACCGGCCAATAGTGGGCGCCCTGCTTATCCTGCCATTAGAGTGCGCCCTGTCTGCTCTTCCAGTTGAGGGCGCCCTGACTGTCCTGCCATTAGAGGACGCGCTGTCTGTCCTGCCATTAGAGTGCGCCCTGTCTCTCTTGCTATTACAGTTCATCTTGTCTGTTCTACCATTAAAGTGCGCCTTGTTTGTCCTGACTTTAGAGTGCGCCCTGTCTGTCCTGACATTACAGTGCACTCGGTCTGTCCTGTCAATAGAGTGCGCCCAGTCTGCCCTACCATTAGATGGGAGCACTGTCTGTCCTGCCATTAGTGTTCGCCCTGTCTGCCTGCCATTAGAGGGCGCCCTGTCTGTCCTGCGATTAGAGTGCGCTCTGTATGTCTGGCTATTTGAGTGCACCCTGTTTGTCCTGCCATTAGAGGGCGCCCTGTCTTTCCTCTCAGTAAAGGGCGCCATATCGTCCTTACATTAGACGGCATTGGTCTTGCAGCATCCCCAGTTGAAGTGGGCACATGTGGTAAGCGAGGGGTTGTTATCCTCAACATTTAGAGCTAAGAACCTCTACTGCAATCAGTAATGCAGGAATAACTGTTTTCAAGGAAACACAAGCTATGGTCATATTCAACGCCAACAGTGAACGCCCTGAGTTGGCGGTCTGAATGGTGGTGATATCCTCCTGTGGGGTGATTACCTTTGGTGTAAGAGTAGAAAAATGAAGCTCAGAACCTATGTTTATGTTTAGTTGTACAAACTATACACCTGATAAAGCCGTTATGTAAGAGCCTGTTATGTGTCCCTGTCCATATTATATAGCATTTTACGATACTTGGTTAATTAACCTGCCAATGTTAACAAAACACAACATATGGACGTCCGTGGTACCCACAAGATTAACGTGTCTATTTTTCGAAGACACAATACATCGCTTTCAACAGCGAGGTGATAAGGCGGCGGTAATGGAGGGGGTGGTTGGGATACTTGGACAGCTCCTCGTCAATGCCTACCCCCTTTCGGATCACATTCGCAACTTTATATGTTCATTCAGGGACATATCTAATCATCCAACATGCATAATCGTTTCCAAGACATCACTTGCAGCTGATAGATACAGAACAAGAATGAACATTCTCATAAATTCAACATGCATGTTTATAAAATGTGTATTAAGAACAAAAAGAAAGACAAATTATATTGCCAATACATACATCATGCCACAGAGTACCAAATATTGCAATTAATACAAATGATGAACAATACTTTTCCGATCAATTAAATGCATTTGCTAATTTCTAATTCTGTTATTTCTCGAATTCTTTGTACACGATGTCCTTAACTTGATACATTTAGAATGGTGATAAATCATTCCCAAAGCACTAGCATAGTGTATCAATGTGCATGTTTGAGATACACTTCTCTTGGAAGTACGACAGAATTTCTTCATTGATTTGCATCACTGTTTGACTCGGCATTGCTAAGATTGTCGTGCCGTATTCCAACTCATACTGCAAACATTTGGTAGTCACTTTTGCAAGCTTCGCTGACAGTTTACAAAGGAAATAGAAACAAAGTTCTTATGAAAAATCTGTTTATTTGATGTTGCTGACAAATTGCCTCCGTAAATGCCATCGAATGGCATAAACTGTACACATGGTTTGTCCAACCTATCCACTCCTAAGAAGTCGAGAAGCCGTTCTGTTGCAATATCCACACTGTCTATCAACCTTTTCTTCAATGGATAATGCAACTGGGAGCCAATTGTTGCAGCAAGCAACTCATCAGCACTTGCAAAGATCCGACCTTTCGACCAAATGAGGGGCAAAATAGGAAAATACAGAAACAAATTCAGTCAATTCTGACAAATATTCCCTCAAAAATGGCATATAGGTTTCTGTTTAGATACTACCAATGACCGATCTTGTGCAATGAAGTATCCCTCTTGCATCTGTTGTGGAATCTGAACCATAAAACGTATAGTTAGGTGTTTAAGGATATCCATAATGCTAGGATGCAAAGACAAACATCCTTGACAATGCCCAACAATGACTGGGTCATCTCTGTTAATGCTGGTACGAATGGAAGGTCACATAATGTTTCCAATTTTAGTGCTTTATGCTGAATGTACTGTCAAACTTCCTCAGACCATGACTCTCAAATCCAAACCTAAATTGTCGAGATGATTTGGCTTTTCATTCAGGATCATGGTCTTCAAGAGTGATGGGAATTTCTCAGGCAGATACTGTTGAAGTTGGGACTGGCCTGCAAATTTTAACGAGAATACAGTAAGTGGATTTGTGGCATAAACTTATATATACAAAACACAATAATATTGAAACACAAACCTACATAGACTAGTTAGTGTACAGAAATTTGATTACCTCAAATAGCAAGTTCCTGTATTGTTGTTTTCATCGAGGAGGGCAAATTATTTGAGAAGATTGCGCAATAGCGTCTCTCTGATATCGGTGTCATCTACGAAGATTTCTTCCCCATTGTTGTTGAGTGCAGTGAACGATCCATTTTGGAGAAGTAGAAGCTCCAATCCCTGTAGCTCCCTAGTACCAATGATAAATGTGAGTAGTTCATTCCTCTGCATGTTGCTCAATTCCATGGAAGATTATACACAAATGAGAGCTTCAACAACTTGTCTTGGGCTGATGTATGTTGGCTTGGTGCATCTCGACTCTGTCATTGATCACACTATGTGGTCGCTATGATAATGCACTAGCGATTGGTTATCTTTCAGCAGTACATCTTCAAAAATTGGCACCCTCGCAGCGTTCCAGTAAAATGGCATTGGTCCATTCTATCCACGTTCCACCATCAATTGTTGTACAGAACATGCTATGTGTGTCGATCTATTCATATAATGAAGTAACCAGTGGTTCCCATTAAGGTGACACTTGTCTACGATCAGGAATCAGCCTCTGTACCAACTTCCAAGTTTTTTTTGCCCGAATGTTTCCATTGTCAGATGAACGGTAACTCTGGGGACCAGTTGAGTCACAGGAATTTCATTCCATTGGATATCACTGTCTTGGTCGCCATTAGTTTGGTCAGAGGAAAGCAAGTGTTTTCGGTTCTGGTCCACCGTGAAATAGCCATTTACATGGTCGTATAACTCAGTAGGTTCTTTTTGCTGTGCAGGTAGTGACAGAAAGCAAAAACTACGTCCTTCAGCAAGAGGATTATTTATATCAGTAGGGATAGGCATGCCCACCCAAGGAACATTACCTTGGTTTGTTTTGGGCAGATACAAATATTTGAACATATAGAAGGACTGCTGAGTTGTTATATAATGCTTGGTTTGGTAATCCTGAGTGGTGATGGTTATGAGATATAGCGTGTGACCGAATTTCTTCTACATTTTTACGCAAAATGAGATTTTGATGACATTCTTGTTGGAAAGATTTAAATGGAATAAGCACTTTCTCTTCTGCGCAAATTGTGTCAGAAAGATAGAAAGTCATTTTCTCAATTCGCCACGGAAACCTCATTATTGTGCCAGTTAAAGAGCCGTGTGCTAGTAAATCAGACCACGCCAAATCAAATAGGGGCTGACAAAACGGCTCCAGTTGATGTTTTAGCTCCTCCAACCTGTCGGGGTACTTCAGTGAAATAGAAATTGATAAAGTCTTTTCTCTGTTCAACGGCTTTATTTCAAAACCCAGGATGTCACCGCTCACAATAGGATGTAAGTCTGCAACATCAAGGCAATATTTGCAAAGCAATGTAAAATGTCAATGATATGACTGTAGACAAGCCAATACACAGCAATTATTAATCTAAGAAAGATGTTCTACTGACAAGCTTTGACGGCATAGTGGCATAATTTAGTGTCATCACCAAGACCATTCTATTAAACTTTGGATAGTGGTTTGATCGTTTTACCTCAAAGCCGATCGACACAAATTCCCGATACACAGAAGTATCACTGACAGACGCCAAGATGGACGGGTCTCACAATGCCGTGCTTTCCCAGCTTATTCTTACAAGTATTTCAAGATTTCTCAACGCCATTTACAATATGATGTCATTAAACTTTACAAAAGTGGATAACACCCAGAAACGAAAGTTGTATCCGTGTAAGTTATAGATATATCTAACGCGCAAATTTTAGTAGATCTCTGTTAGGATCATTGTTGCAAAATCCATCATTGGTCCCGAAGAATCATCTCGGCAGGTGATAACATATCAAATTAAACGTTTATGTGAAATATTATGCTTATAATTACGGTATCTAGACTGATTGATTCGTGCTGTGTAATTGCATTTGGTGAACACCGAAGGAGAGTTAGAACCACAGAGAACAAGTTTGAAACTAACAATGGCATTGTTCTTAGCGTACTATCCAATAAAAGGGGGCTTGCATTTCTGCCAGTTTGTGCCACACAGCACAGTAAACGTGGAAGTTCTGTAGGCTATACACGAGTAGCCTTGCAATAGATGACACGGCACACCGATTCGCTAAATATTCGACTGGTTTTTCAAGAACTGCATGTGGTTAGAAGACCAGACCAAAACCAGGTTGTCAGTGTAAACTGCTCAGTCAATTGCAGTATCCGAGACGGGAAGACCCCATTAGCTCGGTAGGGTGCTGTAAATTAAACCCTGCGTATCTATGACTTAGGCATGTTTCACAAGCTGACCAATGTGAGGATGTTCC